>JAPQNM010000003.1:36392015-36402015 GCA_029783475.1 Metacarcinus magister | reverse complement strand
AGTCTGGGTCTCGTGTGTGTGTGTGTGTGTGTGTGTGTGTGTGTGTGTGTGTGTGTGTGTGTGTGTGTGTGTGTGTGTGGTGTGTGTGGTGTGGTAGTGGTGATGAAGGTAATGGTGGTTGGTTGGTGATGACTAGGATAATTTACCTGTACGGCTTAATTTGGGGAAAATTTAAACAGGAACCGCGTGATGTGTTAATGAGATCACCTGAAAAAAAAAAAAATCCAACTTGTAATTTGTTTTGTGAAATATTCTTTATTAGTCAACCGAAAAAAAAGTCCATAAAAGGTCATTAAATAAGCAATATACCTCTTACCTGTTAATTGAACGTGACTTGCACACCTGAGCTAGTTTCCTCCTTTCACTTATTGCTTCATTTCATTCTCCTTCCTTTTATTCCTTCTTTGGGTTCAAGACAGAAGGGTTTCACAGTGAACTAAAGTGACTCCATGTGGGAAACGAAATTCTAGACAAAAGAAACATAACCATTTATTGTGATGTATTTTTCTCACTCCCTCGCTCTCCCTCTCAGTCTCTCTCTCTCTTACTCTCTCTCTTGCTCCTTCCCCAAAGTATTGCACCTAAGTGGGCCGTAAGTGGTATGGTGTGTGGTAGTACTACTCCTCCACTTGACACCTTGTAATATCTTTGTCGTTGTTCTTGCTGAGGTGGGAAACTTGTAGGTCTTCAGGGGGGGGGGAGGTATAAGTGTTTCCTCTCGCCTCTGTAATTTTATTTTATATTTTTGGTCTAGTGCGTGTTTCAGGAATATATGTTTAAAGTAGGAAAGAAAGTACGTTTTACATTCATGGAGTTAGCGTGTGTGTGTGTGTGTGTGTGTGTGTGTGTGTGTGTGTGTGTGTGTGTGTGTGTGTGTGTGTGTGTGTGTGTGTGTGTGTGTGTGTGTGTGTGTGTGTGTGTGTGTGTGTGTGTGTGTGTGTGTGTGTGTGTGTGTGTGTGTGTGTGTGTGTGTGTGTGCGTGTGTGTCTCTGTGTCTCTGTGTCTGTGTGTTTGTGTGTGTCGCTGGGGTACCTATTTAAACACACTTAGACACACACACACACATACACACACACACACACACACACACACACACACACACACACACTCAGCCCAGCCCAGCTCGCGCCATTACCCCGCTGCTCAGAGTTCGCCTTTAGATATATGCTCCCTTAAATCAGCGGCAATATGATGAAGCGCCACATATGTATGCTAATCTGACCGGAACACGTGCCATAAATCCCACCTTGTTGGGCTCGCCGCGCTTCGTTGGGTTACTGAAAGAGTGAATGAAACTCGCCTTGAATAAGTAGCCAGCAAGCAATGTTCTGAATTCACTTTTACCGAAGATACTAAGGCTGGACGTTGCCTAGCTGGGAAGTAAAGAGAATATGTGACTCAGGGAATGTAGTGAGTGGTCCTAGAGTATTGGGTTTTTGAGTAATGGTTCCTAGAGTAATGGGTTCTTGAGTGGGGTGGGTCAGGGAGACGGAGAAGAACTGTGTTGAGGAATTTGTACGTGTTTAGTGTACTGTTTTATGCTGTACTATACTGTAGGAGAGTGGTGACTAGTGCTGTAGTTTAGGTAAAGGCGACAAGGTTAGATTAACGCCTTGTAAATAATTGATGCAGACAGAATTTGTCCTTCACATCTCGACATCACCAAAAACACAAAGAAAATGAGATGCTTTGATGTCTGATCCACACACTCAGTAAGGACGAGATGCAAAACAAGGGATGGGAAGGTATCTCTCACATCAAGTGTTGTAGTTCAGAGACATTCACAGATGGAAACACCTTAGAAAATAACTGTTTGACGTGGATTACACATTGATCCTACAGCGAGACTACGAGGCGTTGCATTATCCATATTACTACTGTTATTTTCCAAAGGCAAAAGGGACAAATAGGATGACTGTATGTGTTTATCAGTGGATTATGTCACTGTTTTATACATGTCTTGGGGAAGGGTTGATGTTGACCCAACCAGGCTAAGCTTCTTCATGTGTGTATTGTGTGGTGTCTCTAAGAGGGTGACTGTCCTATTTTTTAGTGGAAATGCAAGATGACGTTGAATTTGTGTTTAGGATACTGAATGTGCAGCGGTAACGGCTTTTTTTATATATGTGTGGGTGTGTGTGTGTGTGTGTGTGTGTGTGTGTGTGTGTGTGTGTGTGTGTGTGTGTGTGTGTGTGTGTGTGTGCGTGTGTGCGTGTGTGCGTGCGCCCAAGCACCTAGAGGGTTCCTGCTGAGTGACAACCGCGCACCGCAATAACCTCAACGTGTCCCACTTGGCGAGTCCTGCGGGTATGTGTGTGTGTGTGTGTGTGTGTGTGTGTGTGTGTGTGTGTGTGTGTGTGTGCGTGTGCGTGTGCGTGTGTGTGTGTGTCGGTGAGTGGTGGTCCTCGACGATGTGTGCGTCTGGGGGAGCACAACCCCGGGGTCATCAAAGCAATAAAGTTGAGTCCCCCCTCGCAACTCGCCCCGCCACTCTGCCACCACCACCACCACCACCACCACCACCACCACCACCACCACCACCACCACCACCACCACCACCACCACCACCACCACCACCACTACACTTTGCCCTCCTGTATACCTCGACTCTTTTACCTTCACTACATAATAACTCACTCCAGGCTTCTTCTTTTTTTTCTTCTTCTTCTTCTTCTTCTTCTGCTTCTGCTTCTTCTTCTGCTTCTGCTTCTTCTGCTTCTGCTTCTTCATCTTCTTCTTTTTCTTTTTCTTCTTCTTCTATATTTCCTCCTCCTCCTCCTCCTCCTCCTCCTCCTCCTCCTCCTCCTCCACATCACTGCTCGGAGGCGCTATGAGCCAGGTCAGATTGAGTCAATTTTGTGGCGGAAACTGGCAGAAGCTCCGGGCGACCCATGAAAGTCACAGTGAGGACGATCTGCTGAATTTATGAGCAGGACGCGACTCCCCCCACTTCCTCAGGCTGATGGGGAGGAGGAGGAGGAGGAGGAGGTAGAGGTCACCGCCGTCATAGCCGTGCCGGTCTGCCTAAGGAATCTGTCTAGAAGTTCAACGTTGCATTTGATCAAGTTTTGCCTCCGTTTTCTTTCTATTTGCAAGACGCTGATGTGATGACAAAGGGTAATGGCGTGTGAGGGGAATGGTAGTGGTGTTACTCTCTCTCGTTTGTTGTATAATAGGGAAAGGGAATGAGATATAGTGACATAGATATACAGGTTATTAAGACGCAGGTGTATTGAGTGAGATAAGTGATCTGCTTCTAGATGTACTTACTTGTGGTGAATAATTAAAGGATATGAAGAAAAAAAAGTTGATGTAACGTTAAAATCATAGTTGTTTTTTTTATTTTTTTTTAAGATGTTGGTTTAGTTTACTTTTGAATGAGTTTATGGCTACAACTAAAGGTTATTTCTATGGTGTCACGATCTTGTTCGTAAAAAAATAAAATAGATATCAAATATTTACTCTGTGTGCAATTCAGTTTCATGTGCAAGTGGAATGTGATACTAAAACATTCTAGTCACACTGTAATGTTCGGAAAGCCTTAAAATTGTACAGTAGAATATTCAATGCAAACGCTTGTGTGTGTGTGTGTGTGTGTGTGTGTGTGTATATATTCGTTCCCAGTAAAGATGTTTTTATATACAAGAATGTAAGCGATATCTTGCACTCCAAGCTACATTGACTTTACTATGAGTTTTTGTTCCATATATTATCGTCACGTGCTCATGTGATGTTATAGTAAACTGTATATATATTGCTGATCTTTTATTTATTTTTTTATTTTATTATTTTTTTATTATTATTACTTTTGGAGGAAAATTTGTCCTTACCAAAGAGCAACATCCTTCCGTTGGGGCTTCATTCGCTGCACAGTTGCGGGCTGGGGGAAAATTTACATGAAATTGCACTTTCCATTTAACTGACCACACTTTTATTTTTGTGGAGGCCCGGCTGGAGACCTAATATATCTTGTTCAGGGACGATCCAATGTGCAATCTTTGTGTGGTGGACAGAATTTGTAGTTAACTTGCCTTGCTTGACCAATCCTTGGCCAATACTACAGCAACAACATCTAGTTATCATAAGACAGGTTTACTGATGCCTATACGTGATATTGTGTGATTTAACCAGTTAGAGAGAGAGAGAGAGAGAGAGAGAGAGAGAGATAGAGAGAGAGAGAGAGAAAAAGAAAAAAGAGAAAAAGAGAAAGAGACAGTTTCCAACCAGAAAAAAAGAAAATACTAACTCCTTCAGTACAAACACACATCTTAGTGCTCTAGCAACTTAATATATTTCCTGAAACTTAATAACTTAATGACTATTTTTACATCACACCACCACACATACATACCTCTCCACCCTTTACCCCCCCCCCACCACACACACACTCAGCATCTCCCAAGCGGTGGTGGTGGTGGTAGTGGTAGTGGTGGTAGTGGTCATCGCCTCGTTGTAATATCGGCTGTGTTTGTATCGGAAAAATGGTTCTGTTGCTGGTGCACAGTGAAAAATCAGCTGCCATTACCACCTGGCCAATAAGCTTTCCATTGGCGGAGCTGAAATGATTTGTTAAGGTGGAGGACATTACCTAGGTGGTGGTGGTGGTGGTGGGACATTGAGGTTAGTGGTGGTGGTGGTTGAGGGAAGTGTGGTAGGTGATGTTGGTGGTTATAGTAACAGTAATAGTAGTAGCAGTAGCAGTAGCAGTAGCAGTAGCAGTAGTAGTAGTAGTAGTAGTAGTAGTAGTAGTAGTAGTAGTAATAGCAGTAGTAGTAATAAAATAACAAAAATCCAAGTGTTTTGTGGTAGGTAGGAAGAAGAGAAAAGTCATTTTGGTGATGTTGTGATGGTGGTCAGTACAGAGTTAGGTGGTGGTGGTGGTGGTGGTGGTGGTGGTGGTGATGGTGGTGGTGGTGGTGGTGGTGGTGGTGGTGGTGTTGATAGACCTGATAGTGATATAAAACGTTTGGCGAGAAGAGGGAGAAAAGGAAAGATTGGAAGGGAGGAAACGAAGGAAGGAAATAAGGTTGGAGAGGGAAGGAGGAAGGTAGGGAGCAAAGAATGAAGAGAGAGGGAGAGATGGAGGGAAGGAAGGAGGAAGGGAATAAGGGATGAAGGGAAGAAATGATGAAATGAAGGAAGGAACGTTGGAGAGAAAAGAATGGAGGGAGTATAAAATTAAAGGAAGAGAAAGGAAGAGAGAGATAGGGAGGGAGGGAGGGAACAAGGAATAAAAGAAAGAGAGAGGGAAGAATGATGAGAGAGGAAGTGAGAGATAGGGAGGGAGGGAGGGATGAATGAAGAGAGAGGGAGATAGATAGGGAGGGAGGAATGAAGGGAGGAAGACGTGTGTGGTCTGTAAAGGCTTGCCACTCGCTTCCTAAAGTCTCCCAAAGTCTGCCTTGGGAGCGGTAATTGATTTTGTAAGAAGCTCTTAAGAGGGACTTAAATCGCCAATATTTGATGGAGGACAGGTAGTAATAGTAATAGTAGTAGTAGTAGTAGTAGTAGTAGTAGTAGTAGTAGTAGTAGTAGTTGTTGTAGTTGTAGTAGTAGTAGATATTTGAACGTGGAAGAGGAGGCACGAAAACCATTATTAGTTCACATATTTCTGATGATGAATTTCTATAGAGGGAAGGAATGAAGAGAGTGATATTTGAAGGTAGACTAGGAGGAGGTGGTGGTGGTGGTGGTGGTGGTAGTGGGTAAGGTGGAAGGGCAGGTAATAAAGGTGGAGGAATAGGTAGTGGTAGACTTGTGTTCTATTAAAGAATGTGGATAAGTATTTTTAAAAGGTGGTTTTGAAATTATTTTTTGTCTGTTGTGGATCGTGTTGAGATTTTCCTCCCTTTCCTTGTCCTTCTCTTTTTATTTCTCTTTTTTTCTCTCTCTTTCTTTCTCTCTTTTCTTTTTATCACCTCTTGTTTTGGGTTTTTTGTTTTTTTCTTTATTATGTTATGTATTTATGTGATGTGTTTACTTGTTTCTCTTGTTCTTTTCTTATTATTCTTTTCTTGCTTCTCTTCTTCATCCTCTTTCTTTTTCTTCTTTTTCTTCCTCCTCCTCCTCCTTGTTCGTGTTTTTAATCACTTCTCAAACTTTTCTTCATTCGTTCTCATTTCCCTTTCCTCTCCTCGTCTTCCTGCACTTCCTCTTTCTCTTACCCTCTCTATCTATTTATCTATCTATCTATCCATCTATCTATTTATCTAACTATCTATCCATCTATTAATCTATCTATCTATATATCTATCACACACACACACACACACACACACACACACACACACACACACACACACACACACACACACACACACACACACACACACACACACACACACGCACCTTCCCTCCACCCCACCTTCCACACACCCCAACCACCTCATGTGGAAGGCACCTGACCTCCACCTACTACAAGCGTAATTCCATTACCAGCAAACTTTTACCAGAGTCCAGGATATTGCAATATTCGACCTGATGATGCTGAACTAAGTTGACAAGATTTCCTACGACCAGGGAGGAGGGAGTGGACAGTGGGTAGAGTAGGGAAGGGAAGGGAAGGGAAGGAAAGAGAAGGGAAGGAATGGGCTATGAGAGAAGGATAGGGATGGGAAGGGGCTATGAGGGAAGGGTAGGAAAGGGAAGGGAACAGAAGGGAAGGGAAGGGAAGGGAAGGGAAGGAAAGAGAAGGAGAGGGGAAGGGAATGGAATGGAAGGGAAGGGACTGGTAGGAAGTATATAAAAATAATGAAACAAAGCACCTCCAAACACACACACACACACACACACACACACACACACACACACACACACACACACACACACACACACACACACACACACACACACACACACACACACACACAGTACTACCCAATAACGAAAACAAAGGCGATTAAATGTATATAACGTTAAAAATTATTACATTGACACAATATTTACACTCATTGGGTAACTCTATTCCTCAATAAGGGAGGGATTCAGGTGTCAAGTTACTCGCATCACAGGTAAACTTTAGGTAATAGTAATAATTATAGTCATAGTAGTAATTGTTATGTATGTGTGTATAAATATATATGTGTGTGTGTGTGTGTGTGTGTGTGTGTGTGTGTGTGTGTGTGTGTGTGTGTGGTGTGTGTGTGTGGTATTAAAGGCGCCTAAATAGTGCAGTCTGTGTGGTATTTGATAGAAAACTGATTATTTTGCAAAGAGTCAAAGGTTAAGTAAACAGAGATAAGCTCAAAGACTACACACTTCCCTTCCCCTCCCCTCCCTTCCCTTCTCTTCTCTTCCTTTCCCTGGCTTCCCTTCCCTTCCCTTCCCTTTCCTTTCCTTGCCTTGCCTTGCCTTGCCTTTCCTTTCCTTTCCTTTCCTTCCTCCTTTCCCTTTCCTTGCCTTGCCTTTCCTTTCCTTTCCTTTCCTTTCCTTTCCTTTCCTTTCCTTTCCTTTCCTTTCCTTTCCTTTCCTTCAATTCCCTTTCCTTCCTTCCCTTTCCCCTAACCACCACATCCTTACCTATCATAACTTTTATTATTATTATTATTATTATTTATTTATTTATTTTTTTTTATTATTATTGTTTTATCTATTTATTTATTTCATGAAGGTTTTTGTGAGTAATGAAAGGTGTTGATGTGTATAGGTATTCATCTTTTTACTCTCCTATGTCTCTTAGTTTAGGTTGAATAATGTAGTTTTATCACTCACTGCTGTTTGTTTTTTTGTTTGTATTTTTTGGTATATAGATTTACTGTACCATCTGTTCTACTCTCTCTCTCTCTCTCTCTCTCTCTCTCTCTCTCTCTCTCTCTCTCTCTCTCTCTCTCTCTCTCTCTCTCTCTCTCTCTCTCTCTCTCTCTCTCTCTCTCTCTCTCTCTCTCTCTCTCTCTCTCTCTCTCTCTCTCTCACTGGGGCTTTACCTGACCAAGCTTCCAATCACAGTTATAAGTGAAAGGTTAATGAGTTTTAAACCACTCGCTGACGTACCAACTATAGTCATGCATTGGTATAACTTCAGGGCAGGTATTACCACAACGTACCACTACCCTTCACCCTCAAGCAGTCAACCAGTCACTCACACGGTTACTATCTTGTACTGCATGTGATTGTGTTTATGCGGGTGTAAATGTGGAGGTTAAGAATTGAATTAGCGTTTTAAGAGTGTAAGTGTTATGTTGTAAAATGGTTTGTTAGACATCCACATTAATAATATTGTAATGGTTACTGGGTGTGTTTAACTACCATAATCACCAAAGGGGGAAACACGAGGTAGTATAAAAGGTTATTGATCCACGTTGCCTCTATCATAGTCGTGGGAAGAGTATCCTCTTATCCAAACTGACATCTTCAGCTGGGAGCTATGTGAGGTTTCCTTTGCTAATACCAAGTCGAAAGGAAGGAACGAGGGGTGGTCTGGGGAAGGTTTCTTTTCCTCTTATTCAAACTTCACTCACTCACTGACTGCCTGCCTACCTGCCGCCTGTCTGCCTGCCTACCTACCTTTCCGTTTTTATGTTTTAGCAGGCATGAATCTTCTTTGAATAGGGAGGGGGAATAGGAAGAACATGCTTATTGCTATATAAATTATCCTTCTTCATATTATTGTTATTATTATTATTATTATTATTATTATTATTGTGTTTTCTACTCTTTCACGAACTCAGTCACTGGTTCTTGTTATTTCTCCACTTCCTTCACCGCGATTCTGTCATCTTACCACCTCTGTTTTTGTCCCTCCACCAAGCCACTGTTCAAGGTGTTTGGTGTAATAGAAGGGAAGGGAAGGGCTTAGTGACTTCCGTGTTGTGAGTGTTTGCCGCTGTGTGATCACTAGAGATGTTGATGCACCAAGTCAAGTGTGCTTAGTCAAGTTTATTATGACTTTGGTGTAGTGGTTCGCGAGAAAGTTTGGTGCTCATATATAGATATACAGAAAGACAGGCGGATATAAATGCGGGTATTATTATTATTATTATTATTATTATTATTATTATTATTATTATTATTATTATTATTATTATTATTATTGTCATTATTATTATTAGTAGTAGTAGTAGTATTTATTGAAGGAGCAGTATGTGTTGTTTTTATGAAGAGAACAACAGTAACAATAACAAGAGTAACAGTAACCACAACAGTAACAATAACAGTAACTGCATTGTTTCACTATCATACTTAAAACGCCACAAAAGTTTAGGAGAACATACCACAGACAGCATAACCGAGAACAGCTGGACAAGACACGACTCATTACCATAACAAACCCAGCCAACACTTAAGGCTTATTTAAGGGATCACTATTCCAGGTGTTTTTCTTCGATTGTGCAAAGTTAGACTATATTTTTTTTTGTGTGTGTGGATAAATGATGTTGATTCCATATTCTGCCGGATATTCAAGGGTTTATTTTTAAGGGGTTACAATAAAGGGTGTTTGTTTTTTCTTTAGCTATATAAACGTAGACAAAATTTGCTTGTATATATCATGGAAAAGCGATGTTCATTCCACACATACACACACACACACACACACACACGCACACGCACACACACACACACACACACACACACACACACACACACACACACACACACACACACACACACACACACACACACACACGCCTCCAATTAGCGCAGAAAGTAATCGACTATTTAATTCAATTTTCACATAAGACGATAAAATTATTCGTATTTTGCATACAGATTATATTTCTTCTCCGTATTAATTACTTTGTTGACATTGGACGCCGTCTCCTCCGCCATAAGAATGCAAAGTCATAGAGTAAAGTTTGGAATGTTTACTTTTACGCAGCCTTACCACACTCCTAACCTAACTTAATCTAACCTACTTCTTCTTAGTTTACAGTCACCGTTGTCTGTTTACCTTCTAGCTCATTACCTCATTGAGTTTAAATGTCCAGAATTATGAGTCGTTTTTGTAAATGAGTAAGGCTACCAACACTAGACAGATAGACATATAGATAAATTTACAAGAATG
>JAPQNM010000003.1:36384515-36387015 GCA_029783475.1 Metacarcinus magister | reverse complement strand
CAACAACCTCTTCCTCCTCTTCCTCCTCTTCCTTTTTTTCCTCGTATTCCTCCTTCTACAACTCCTCCTCCTCCTCCTCCTCCTCCTCCTCCTCCTCCTCCTCCTCCTCCTCCGTGACGTGTCCCAGACGAGAATTTTTCCCGTAGCTGTCCAGTGTCTCGCAAGGGGAAAGAAAAGAAAGAGAGGAGAAAAATAAGAAGGAAGAAAAAAAATAATGTGGCAGGCGGTATGGTTTGGTATCGTGTGTCTGTGTGTGTGTGTGTGTGTGTGTGTGTGTGTCTGTGTGTGTGCGTGTGTGTGTGTGTGTGTGTGTGTCTCTCTGTCTCTCTCTCTCTCTCTCTCTCTCTCTCTCTCTCTCTCACTCTTGTGTTTCTGGTTATACTAATGGAGACTGAGGGTGTGAGTGAAGGCGGCATTGTGGTCCTTTTCACCGCCCTGTTTGGTGTGGATATTTTGCTCTTCTTTTCATTTCATTTCATTTCGAGTTTTTTTTTTCTTTCTTTCATTAGCGTGTGTGTGTGTGTGTGTGTGTGTGTGTGCTCTCTCTCTCACACACACACACACACACACACACACACACCACTACGGAGGACAGAAGAAGAAGAAGAAGAAGGGGAAAAAGAAGAAGCAGCAGAAGCACCAATAAATAGTCTTTAATAAACGCCTTCGTCCGTCACTTCCTCCCCTTCCTTCCTCCCTTCCTCCCAGCCATCCTCCCTTCGTCCCCCTCATTCCTCTCAGACCATCTTGGGTGTTGACGTGAGTGTGATTGCGTGTTGCGTGGGCGTGTGTGTGTGTTTGTGTGTGTGTGAGTGTTGATTGTGGTCAGAAAAAAGACTGCAATCACCTTAGAAATGCCCGAGAGGAGGAGGAGGCGGTAGGGAGGGAGGGAGGGAGGGAGGAAGTCAGTGTGGCCAGGTAAGAGGGAACACCTAATAGGAACAGTTAAAAGGACGAGTCTGGAGTCTGGTGTCCTTTTCCACCGACAACCTTGAATGTCTAAGTGATTTCCTTATCTGAAGAAGGCGACGAAGGGAGACTGGGAAGGGAGGGAATGCAGGGTAAATGTTGGAGTGTGTGTATTAGACAGGTAAGGGAGAGGTGATGATCTTAAGAACATAAGGAGGTTGCAAAAGACCTTGTGTATATTAGATAAGGTAAAAAAAAAAGGGTGTTGAGGATAGGGTGACACACTGAAAAATTTGAAACTTGTAATAATAGCTGAGTAAATACAGAAATGTCAATTACCATACCATACTTTACCTTACCTTATTGTAATCTTTCCACACACACACACACACACACACACACACACACACACACACACACACACACACACACACACACACACACACACACACACACACACACACACACACACACACATATTGTCCATAACTCCTCGGGCCTCTGTTATGGACGGTAAAATTTCAATGCTGTTCGAAAATATAGTTAATTGAATTGATAAAGGAGTTTGGTAATCCGACCTAATTTTCTCCAACGGTGTAATGGAAAAGGGAGGAAGGGACTGGAGAAGGAGGAGGAGGAGGAGGAGGAGGAGGAGGAGGAGGAGGAGGAGGAGGAGGAGGAGGAGGAGGAGGAGGAGGAGGAGGAGGAGGAGGAGGAGGAGGAGGAGGAGGAGGAGGAAGAAGATGCAGCAGGGACCAGAGGAGAGACACAGAACGGAAAAAAAAGGATTATTGAAAATGGAAAGAAGTGAGAAGAAACGAGATTTTTACGTTGAATATATATGTATAAAAAGAGGAAGAAAGAGGGAGAATAATAATAATAATAATAATAATAATAATAATAATAATAATAGAAGAAGAAGAAGAAGAAAGCTGTGAGATAAAGAAGGAACAGAGGAGGAGGAGGAGGAGGAGGAGGGAGGAAGAAGAGGTTTCTATTGAGCTTTCTCCTAAAGTAAGAGAACAAAACAGAGCCTTTTGCCGTGAAATGTTGTGCCTTCCACCTTTTCGCTCCTCCCGCCATTTATATCATCATTGAGAGAGAGAGAGAGAGAGAGAGAGAGAGAGAGAGAGAGAGAGAGAGAGAGAGAGAGAGAGAGAGAGAGAGAGAGAGAAGAGAGAGAAAGCATGGAAATCTTACCGAAGGTGTCTTCCATGTTGAAATATATGGAGATGTTTTCATGGGAAACTGCAGCCAATTTTCAACAAGTTTACCTAAATAACTGAGGCGGGGTTTGTTGCTCTCTCTCTCTCTCTCTCTCTCTCTCTCTCTCTCTCTCTCTCTCTCTCTCTCTCTCTCTCTCTCTCTCTCTCTCTCTCTCTCTCTCTCTCTCTCTCTCTCTCTCTCAATTGTTGTTGTTGTTGTTGTTTTTGTTAATAATTAGTACGCAGTAATTATTTAAGCAAAACAAATAATTTCTATCATAAGTTAAGAGTCTGTATTATCTCCCTCCTCCTCTGCATCCTCCTCCTCCTCCTCCTCCTCCTCCTCTTCCTCCTCCTCCTCGGTAAGACCTATCCATCCATATCTG
>JAPQNM010000003.1:36349515-36372015 GCA_029783475.1 Metacarcinus magister | reverse complement strand
TGTTCTGGCCTCGTCTTAGTCTGTTCTAACATCACTCTTCTTTATACAGTCACGTACAAACTCAAAAAAAATGTGTTGTCTTGTCAATATCACATTCCTTTGATGTTGCTCTCCTCCCTTATGAAGTCAAAGTGCGGTGACATTTTAGAATATATGAACATAAGGAGGCTGCAAAAGGCCAGTTGACCTACACAAGGCAGATCCTGTGCACCTTACACTTCTCTTTTAGTAGTAGAAGTAAGGAAGTGACGGAAAGGGATGCTACAGTAGTTAATAAGTAGTAAAAAGTAGGAGGAAGAAGGATGGTGAATCAGGTAGAGGTGAAAAAAAAGAGGATGAAGGAGTTAAAGAGACAGCGTGAAGGTGAAGGATGATATGGAGTGGAGGAAGGAAGAAAGGAAGGAAGGAAGGAAGGAGTGCAGGAAGGAAGGAGTGTAGGAAGCTAAGCTCAGTTTCATAAAGACAGACGAGGACTGAGAATCATCAGCGTGGGAAGAAGATGAAGCAGCTGAATATTTGAAGGAGAGATGGGAGAAAGAAAAAGAAAGTGAGAGAGAGAGAGAGAGAGAGCGAGAACGAGTGAGCGAGTGTGAAAGGAATAAAAAAAAAAATACTTAAGTGGAAATTCGTGTTAAAATGAAGTCTTGAGAGATGTAAGGTGGAAGAAAGGAGGAAACAGGAGAATTAGAGGAAGGGAGAAGGAAGAGGATAAGGGAAGAGAATAGATAAAACAAGAGATATGTGTGGAAATAAACTGATCGCTTAGTAATGAGGAATTGCATGAGGAAGAAGAGAGAGAGAGAAGAGAAGAGAAAGAGAAGAGAAAGAGAAGAGAGAGAGAATAGAGAGAGCACCTTGCATTCAACTATTTCTGCATATTATACAATTCTAACCATGTAATATTCCTTAACAACAAATTACTATCATTATCATTATTCATTTATGTCCTACACAGGCAGGAAAAGGATTTCATTTACTTAACATGAAAAATAAACGTGGGTCTTGTATCCTTCAAGTAGAATAAAACAGAGGCAGGCGTCTTGGGGCTGTTCTGGGAAGGGTTGTGAAGGGCTGTGAAGGGCTATGAAGGGCTGTGAAGGGCTGTGAAGGGCTGTGAAGGGCTGAGAAGGGCTGAGAAGGGCTGGGCTGGTATATGAAGGCCTGGACTAAGCTGGGAAGGGCTGGAGAGGGTCTGGGAAGGTTTGAAAAGGGCTGTGCTAGGCAAGGAAGGTCTGTAAAGGGCTAGGAAGGGCTGTGAAGAGCTTTGAAGGGCTAAGAAAGGCTGTGAAGGACTGGGAAGGGCTAGGAAAGGCTGTGAAGGGCTAGGAAGGGCTGTGAAGGGCTGGGAAGGGTGAGAGGGAAGGAAAATGAACATTGATTAAACTGTCTTGTTTTGGAGAAGCTGCTTTTGTGTCTGAATGACGTGTGAATTGTTTGTGTGTGAATTGTGTGTGTGTGTGTGTGTGTGTGTGTGTGTGTGTGTGTGTGTGTGTGTGTGTGTGTGTGTGTGTGTGCGTGTGCGTGTGTGTGACTAAAATGATATGTCTGGCTCGTTTAAATAGCCAATTAAGTGCCGAGAGTAAATTTTCAACGTCCTAATCTAATTGGGTTTTATACTAGTGTCCTTATGTCTTGATAACTTCCTTGTCCCTTGTATTCCTTCTTCGTGTAATGGTATAAATAGTTTTTGTACCCTTTTATATTATCACTGAGATGCGTGTGTGTGTGTGTGTGTGTGTCCTTGATCTGTCTGGCCTCAACAACTCCTGAAATGGAGGCAAGTCGTGTTATTTTTGTCCTCAACATCAACAACAACAACAACAACAACATCTCAATCATATATAAGTAATTTGTCACTGTCAGTTGTAAAATATGTTAGTTGGAGTTTTGAAAAATAGTATTAAAGAAAATGGCTTAATGATGATGAGGATAATGATGATGATGATGATGAACGGTACATGTGTGTGTGTGTGGGGGGGGTGGGGGTGGGGGGAGGTCTTTAAAAGTGTCTCACAATAGCTACTTTTACCATTATCATTACTATCATACCATCATACTATAATAAACTGTGATATGACTAAAAGTTCTGAAATAAACCTCAAACTAGTATATATTTTTCTTCTCTTCTCTCTCTCTCTCTCTCTCTCTCTCTCTCTCTCTCTCTCTCTCTCTCTCTCTCTCTCTCTCTCTCTCTCTCTCTCTCTCTCTCTCTCTCTCTCTCTCTCTCTCTCTCTCTCTCTCTCTCTCTCTCTCTCTCTCTCTCTCTCTCTCTCTGTCATCTTTTTTCGCTGTGTCTCATTTTCGCTCTTTAATTCACGTGACAGATAAGGGAGACGTCAGTCACATTGGGTAAAGTTAGTGACTCCAAGCGACGTATTCAAAATGTTGGCAGATGGACCAGAAAAGTTGCCGTAGTAGACACTCATAACCTTTAAAGAAGTGGAAAGGCTACACCAATGTTTCAAAGGACAGTTAAGCATTCGATACGACCTTTCACAGAGCTTCAAGACACACACACACACACACACACACAGACACAGACACAGACACAGACACAGACACAGACACAGACACAGACACAGACACAGACACACACACACACACTAACACGCAGTCAAACATTGATTTATCTGTTAGTAAAGAATTGGACACTGAAACGAAATATAAGTCGAAAAAAGTATACGTTATGATAATCTGAGGAAGGAATTGAGGCGAGAAATACATTGCGTCGCACGTGTGTTTTATATAAAGGTAAAGTAATTAGTGAAGTCATTAAGAAGTTACCATCTGGACGATCAGATAAAGACCTTACTAGTATTTCACTGTAATTAAAGACTCACTTAGATAACATCAGACCAAAAGTTCTCTTATTAAGTCATTTTACTCTTAAGTTTTGTAGGATAAAAGTGAAGAGTTCAGACCATTGAATAGATAATGAATAAAATCGTGAATAATTTAATGTGAGCAGCTGTGTTTTTGGTAGAGATAATCAATTAGTCTTTCTTTCTATCCTCTGTTAACACACAAATAATAATAATGGAATACGTCATAAGGATTGCAATTTATTAATGTGATGACCATTTCGTATACTATTAATTAATACTTTAAGCGGCACATCATACCAATGTTCTCATTTGCATACTAGACAGGAAAATGTAAACGTTATAAGTTAGGTTTAATGTATATATGAAAATATGTGTAACTCCTGAGATTTCCTTTCATTTATTTCCCTCTTTCCCTCTTTCCCTTTAAATATTCTTTACCGTCCCTCCCTCCCTTCCTCCCTTCGTCCATCTATCTATCTATCTCGTTTGCATTTTCATCAATCTATTCCCAACTGTTTCTCTACATCCATTCATTCTTCACTGCCTCTCTTTTTTTCACTCCTTCCTCCCTCCCTCCCTCCCCTCCTCCTGCTATCCATCTATCCATCTCTTTATTTATTTATTTGTTTTTATTGTTTCTTTATTCATATTTCCATTCCTTCTCTCCTATCACCTTCACCTCCCCCATCTCTCTCTCTCTCTCTCTCTCTCTCTCTCTCTCTCTCTCTCTCTCTCTCTCTCTCTCTCTCTCTCTCTCTCTCTCTCTCTCTCTCTCTCTCTCTCTCTCTCTCTCTCTCTCTCTCTCTCTCTCTCTCTCTCTCTCCTCTCTCTCTCTCTCTCTCTCTCTCTCTCTCTCTCTCTCTCTCTCTCTCTCTCTCTCTCTCTCTCATAAAAAAAAACTATATCTCAACTTTTTTTTTGTTTTTATTCTCTTTCTCACGCTCTTAAAGTTCAAGAAAACTCTAGATTCATTTTCAGAGTGACACAAAACCACCCTTTCTTCCTCCCTCCCCCCTCCCTCCTTCACCCCCTTCACACTATGGTAGGTTAGCGTGCAGGGAAGGGTGAGGGAGAGATGTGAAGGGATGCTGATGGAGGGGGAGGAGAAGGCAGGAGATGAATGGGTGGAGGGGGAGGAGAGGAAAGGGAAGGAAGGGGAGGAGGGAGGGAAGGGAAGGGAAGGGAAACAAGAATTCGTGGCACAGGTTTTCTTTGTAGCGAAATTGTGTGATTTGATTCTGTGTTTTTTTTTATTCTATTCTATTGTGTTGTATTGGTGTTGGATTCTATTATTTAGGTGTTGGATTCTATCATATTGGTGTTGGATTCTGATGTATTGGTGTTGGATTCTGATGTATTGGTGTTGGATTCTACTCTTTTGGTGTTTAATTCTACTGTTTTGGTGTTGGACTCTATTCTTTGGGTGTTGTGGTGGTGTGTTTTTATTTGTTTGTGTGAATGTAAGAGTTTATCATTTCTATTATTATTTTTTTGTCCATCATATCATACGTACAACATCTCTCTCTCTCTCTCTCTCTCTCTCTCTCTCTCTCTCTCTCTCTCTCTCTCTCTCTCTCTCTCTCTCTCTCTCTCTCTCTCTCTCTCTCTCTCTCTCTCTCTCTCTCTCTCTCTCTCTCTCTCTCTCTCTTTCCCTTTCCCTTTCTTTTTTTCTCTCTCGCACTCTCTCACTGAATTATATATAAGCTATAGCAAAAAGTGTTAAGATTTGAAACTGGCTTACAATTTTTTTTTTTTTCTAACATTGTGATGGTGTAATTTATACTGATGGTGATGACACTTTAATGATGGTGGTGATGGTGGTGATAGTGACAACTCTAATGGTAGTGATGGTGATCGTGGTGCGTGTTGGTGGGAAGTAGGTTGGTGATGCAATAATGGAAAGGGTGTGATGATGATGATGATGATGATGATGATGGTGGTGATGATGGTGAAATAAATGATGTGTGGTAATGTTTTGAATTCTATGATACAAACGCTATTTCTATTATTCATTTACAATCTGTATTCCTAGTTCACTATCTTTAGCCAATACTTGATTTCAATACTTCACTCATTTCAACATTTATTATTGACGTAATATCTTATAAAATATTACCAAAGTCAATAAATCTTTTGTGTTACGTCCCGCAGTCTGAAGTGAATGAAGGTCTTGTGTTGCTGACTGACTGACTGACTGGCTGATTGATTGACTGACTGACTGACTGATTGATTGACTGACTGCCCTTTGTGTTCTATTTCTGTGTCAAGGTCATATGTTGTGTTTTGTGTTGTGTTGTGTTGTGTTGTGTTGTGTCAAGGTCAAATGGTGTGTGTGTGTGTGTGTGTGTGTGTGTGTGTGTGTGTGTGTGTGTGATCATTATTGTTGTTGTGT
This sequence comes from Metacarcinus magister, assembly GCA_029783475.1. Taxonomy (NCBI): domain Eukaryota; kingdom Metazoa; phylum Arthropoda; class Malacostraca; order Decapoda; family Cancridae; genus Metacarcinus; species Metacarcinus magister. The sequence goes on along the minus strand of JAPQNM010000003.1, from coordinate 36,366,798 downwards.
CGTGGTGCTTATACTGTTTTCTGTGTTGTGTTGTGTTGTGTTGTGTTATGTTGTGTTTTGTTAATTTTTTTTTCTTTCATGCGTTGTGTTGCATTGTATTGTGTTGTGTTGTGTTCCGGGAGTCGAGAGTTGTGTTGTGTTGCAAGAATCGAGGGTTGTGTTGTGTTGTGTTGCGGGAATCGAGAGTTGTGTTATGTTGTGGGAGGCGATGGTTGTGTTGTGTTGTGGGAGGCGATGGTTGTGTTGTGTTGTGTTGTGTTGTGTTGTGTTGCGTTGTGGGAGGCGAGGGTTGTGTTGTGTTGTGTTGCGGGAGGCGAGAGTTGTGTTGTGTTGTGCTGTGGTGTGGAAGGTGAGGGTTGTGTTGTGTTGTGTTGTGTTGCGTTGTGGGAGGCGAGGGTTGTGTTGTGTTGTGTTGTGTTGTGTTGTGTTGTGTTGTGTTGTGTTGCGGGAGGCGAGGGTTGTGTTTCGCCATATCGTTGCAGCGTTGAGGGATTACAAGGATTACAGAAGTTTGTTTGGTGCGGTTTCACAAGTTCCATTGTTCCGTTATCTTCCCCCGAGTCTGTATGTGTGTGTGTGTGTGTGTGTACGTGTGTGTGTGTGTGTGTGTGTGTGTGTGTGTGTGTGTGTGTGTGTGTGTGTGTGTGTGTGTGTGTGTGTGTGTGTGTGTGTGTGTGTGTGTGTTTGCTCTATGTCCTTCACTTCGTTTTGGCTGTCTGTACTTTCTTCTCTCTATCCCCCCCCCCTCTCTCTCTCTCTCTCTCTCTCTCTCTCTCTCTCTCTCTCTCTCTCTCTCTCTCTCTCTCTCTCTCTCTCTCTCTCTCTCTCTCTCTCTCTCTCTCTCTCTCTCTCTCTCTCTCTCTCTCTCGTTATCATTCCGTTTCTTCCCACGTGCTTACTTAGTATTCCTTCGCCTCCCTCTCTCTCTCTCTCTCTCCCTCTCTCTCTCTCTATCGACATTACCAATTGGGTCATATATTCAGGTGTGTAAATACATACATCTCACCGAGGCAGTAGTAACTCTAACTTTATTGTACACGAAGGTAGTTTAGTTCACGAAGGTAATTTACGAAGGGAGAAAAATAATAATAACCGTGAAGAAAAATAAATATGTATGTATGTAAGTGAGTGAGTGAGTGAGTGAGTTAGTCAGTAAAGTATGGGAAACATATATTAGAGTTGAGAGGAATTGATTAAGTGAAGAGAATAACTGAGTGGTGGTCTTACCTGTACTTGACTTGGCTTGTTGTGGTGGAACTGAGTGGGTGACAGAGTGGAGGTGGAGTAAGTCAGGACATGGTATATAGGTTTGATTATGTGTATGTGGTGTGGATGCAACGTGACTGAGTGGAGGAGTAGGTGGAGGAGAGGGAGAAGGTTTTGTCAGGGAAAGGAATGATCTTAAATTAGAGTTATTTCATAAATGTTCGCTGGCATGTTGACTGTATGGTTATTTTTGACGTCTCTATAATAGGTGTCTTAGGAAGGATAGCATGTGGAAGGTGTATGTATGGTTAGTTGAAGGTATGTGTGTATGTGAGAGTTGTAGTGTTGTAGGTAAGCTGGTCTTGGGTTGTGCGTGTGAAAGCTTAGCAAGGAATGAGCTGCTTTGTGTAAGTCAACTGGCCTCTTGCAGCCTCCTTTATTTTCTTGTTCTCTTATGTAAGGTAATTTAGTTACGTTCTGTGCAGATTTATAATGTTTCACGTCATACAAATTCCTTGGAGTTTAGACGAAATGCATTCTTTTTTCTTTAAGTCTCCCTTACGGTCTGTTCTACCATCTGCTAATGTGTACATACTTCTTTACTTGAACTTTATTATTAGCTCGACAACTTTCCAGATTTACAACATAACTGACAATCATATCACAGTAATAAAAGATACCCTCTACGTATCTAATATTCGTGCTACTAGGAGGTAGAAATAGAAGCAATCCTGTCTATTTGTTTCTGTGTTGAAGTTGAAGTGAAGAAATATTGAAGTGAAATGCCGCAACGTCTAACTCACAGACAAGACAATGTACTATTCACACGTACTGAGAACAAACTTTAGAGTGAGTGTGCGATGCGATGCCCTTTAACACACACTAATTATAATGATTCGGGGACCGCAGGAGAGGATGGATCCCAAAGGTGGTGTCATTACATACTGGTGCTCGTCTGCTCTCTCCCTTAGCTTACCTCACCCTCCCTTAGCCTCCCTTACCCTCCCTTCCCTCCCTCCTTTCCTCTTTCTCTCCTTCCTTCCTTCCTTCCCTCCTTCCTTCAAGCCATCATCCCTTCCTTTGCTTCACACACACGCACGTTACTGCCTGAAATGGTGTGTGGATGAGAGAAGGTCACTGCTTGAGTTTGGTGAAGTGGATGAGTGAATGAACACCTCTTCCTCTTCCCTCCCTTCCTTCCCTTCCTTCCTTCCACCCGGCCGGAACTTGTGAGGTGGGGGAGGGGAGGGGAAGGGCAAGGGGTGTGTTAGGGTGACTGTACTCTCAGTGATCATTCCCACGACGGCAAAGTGGTGTGGTAATAGCCTCCTACCCCCCTCTTTCCCCCTCCATCCCATCCGTTTCTCATCCTTTCCTATCTCCTCCCTCTTCCCCCCTCCTCACTCTCACTCTCTCTCTCTCTCTCTCTCTCTCTCTCTCTCTCTCTCTCTCTCTCTCTCTCTCTCTCTCTCTCTCTCTCTCTCTCTCTCTCTCTCTCTCTCTCTCTCTCTCTCTCTCTCTCTCTCTAAAGGGAAATAGGAAGAAGTGTGTGTGTGTGTGTGTGTGTGTGTGTGTGTGTGTGTGTGTGTGTGTGTGTGTGTGTGTGTGTGTGTGTGTGTGTGTGTGTGTGTGTGTGTGTGTGTGTATGTATGTGTGCAGTCATCCATAAGGTGAAAACTCATACAACCATCATACTTACTTTTTCATTTCACAGTGTCAGGTCACACCTTTTTTTTTTTTTTTATGAATTTCATTTCGCTCAATTGACCTGTTGCGTATTTTCCCTCCTCTCTCTCTCTCTCTCTCTCTCTCTCTCTCTCTCTCTCTCTCTCTCTCTCTCTCTCTCTCTCTCTCTCTCTCTCTCTCTCTCGCTCTCTCGCTCTCTCTCTCTTTCTCAGTTTTTTTCCCCTTTGTATGTGGCTTTTCCCTGCTGCAAATACGTATTCGTGAAGATTTAAGTTTTCCCACAGCGACGTTCCAGCTTTAACTCGCCTTCCCTGGGTAGTCTTTGGGGGGGAGGAGGGGGGAAGGGAGAGGGGGGAAAAGGGAAAGGCACAGGGGAATGAGAGAGGGAAAGAGAGGGGAAGAGAGAGGGTGGAAGGAGTATAAGGTGGTTACGTGGAGTATTTTCAGGGTTATGGCTAACACCTTGACACTTGGAACACACACGCGCGCCCGCACACACACACACACGTAAACGCACATACACACACACACACACACACACACACACACACACACCCACCCATACAAAAAAAAAATCGTGTATAAGTTTTAATTTTTTTCATTTCTCGTTTTCTTAACTGATTCATGGTGAACTTTTTTTTTATTTGTTCATTTATTCATTTCCATTTTTTTTTTTTTAATATATTAGGACGAAAGGGCTTTATTTAGCATGTCTATAAACCCATATAGAAAATAATATAGGTTTATACAGTGTCTCTCTCTCTTTTTTTCTCTATCTCTATCTCTCTTTTATTTCTCTCTTTCTCTGTGGAGCATGTGGTGGTGGTGGTGGTGGTGGTGGTGGTGATGGTGATGGTGGTGATTCTGTAGTAGTGGTGATGCATATATATGTATGTGTGGTGTTGCATGTGGTGGTGATGGTGGTGGTGGTCGTCCTAACATGCACACACTCTCTCTCTATGCAGGAACAGAACGCTACTAACAGTTCCTCCTCCTTCCTGCAACGACTTCACCTCCGCCTCATGGTAAGCACTCCTCCTCCTCCTCCTCCTCCTCCTCCTCCTCCTCCTCCTCCTCTTCCTCCTCCTTGTCGTTCTCGTATGTTTTTTCACTACATTCTTTTTTTCTTGTTCTTCTTGTCCTTCGTCTTCTTTCCTCCTCCTCCTCCTTTTCCTCATCTCCTTCTCTTCCTCCTCCTCCTCTTCCTCCTCCTCCTCCTCCTCCTCCTCCTCCTCCTCCTCCTCCTAGTTTGCATTTTATCCCCTCACGTCTTCACACTTTTTTTTTCTTTCAATATATCAAACTTTAATCTCAAAATTTCTGTATATACGTATATGTTTTGTTTCTTATTTATATATATATTTTTTTTAATTGTTATCCCGTGAATGGCTTTGGAATGGAAGGGGAAAAAAACGGTAAGTGTATGTATTAATTATGTATTGTCCTTATGGAACTGAAGCAACGTTATTTATTTTATTCTATTGTGTTATATTGTATTATCTATTATTCATTATTTTTTTATATTATTATTATTTATCTATTTATTTATTTATTATTATATTTATTTTTTTGTGTATAATTACGGCAATACATTATATTTCTTGTATATTTTCCTTTCTTGTATTTTATTTCAAGTCATTAGTGAAGTGAAATAGAATAAAAATCTTCTGTCATCTTCAACGTGAGAAGGGTAACACACACACACACACACGCACACGCACACGCACACACACACACACACACACACACACACACACACACACACACACACACACACACACACACACACACACACACACACACACACACACACACACACACATGTATGAATCTACACATTTTTAGAGCGAAAGGCAATCAACAAATCACTCGATGACGGAGGAGGAGAAGGAAGAGGAGGAGGAGTAGGAGAAGGAGGAGGAGGAGGAGGAGGAGGAGGAGGAGGAGGAGGAGGAGGAGGAGGAGGAAGAGGAGGAAGAGGAGGAGGCATCCCTTCGCTTCTTTTCCAACACACAATCCTTTCTTTACATATACATTTTTTTACTTTAAATATTAATGAAGATTTTTTTTTCATTAACATTCGTAATATTACATTACTCGATTATTCTTGCTTGGAAAAAAAAAAAAAAAGTTATTAGGAAACTACTACACTAATTAATTACAACACGTTAGGTTATGGTAGTTATTATTATCATTGTTATTATTATTATTGTTATTATTATTGTAGTCTCACCTTTACATTCATACATAGATACATACATACATATATACATAGATCTCAATATATTTTTTGGGAGGGTTCAGCATCATTTTTATTACTTCCCAATCGAGTGAATTTCATATAATATTTACAGTCGAATTTTTAACGCCACACTTCAAATCTTTCTATGCATGAAAGTTGGAATTGCTTTTTTTTCTCTCTCTTTCTCTCTGAACCATTTGGAGTGTTTTCTGAAGAGCATAGTTTAATAACGCCATTAATGCGGGGAATATTTAAGCATTTGCATATTTTCACTCGGCGCCACCTACGTTCTCCCTCCGGCTCTGATAAAAAAATAATAGAAAGGAAGGAAGCATTTTATTGAATTTCGGCACCTGACTTGACTGGGAAAGTTTATGATTTCTGGAAGGCGAAGTTTGAGAGTTGCGTGAGGAAGTTACGTGGTTTGGCTAGGTAAGGTAAGCTAAGGTAAGCTAAGGTAAGGTAAGGTAAGGTAGGTGAGGTAAGTAAGGTGAGGTAAAGTAAAGTAGTTGTATGGGAAGGTAAGGTAAGGTAAGGTAAGGTGAGATAAAGAGTAGTATGGGAAGGTAGGTAAGGTAAGGTAGGTAGGTTAGGTTAGGTGTTAGGTTAGTTAGTAGGTTTAGGTAAAGTCGGGTATGGTTAGGTTAGGTAAGGTAAGGTAAGGCAAGGTAAGGTAAGATAAGGTAAGGCTAGATAAGGTAACGTAAGGTGAGGTAAGGTAAAGTTTCCACAACCACACACACACACACAAACACCACACACACACACACACACACACACACACACACACACACACACACACACACACACACACACACACACACACACACACACACACACACACACACAATATCCCCCACCACACACAACACTAACCAGGATTAAAAACAAAAAAAGAGCATGGATTAGCGGCCTGACTCAAGGAAGCTGTGAGATTAGGCGTCGTTCAAGGGGGTTTCTGAAGCAAGGAAGAGGGGAGGAAGTGGACGCAAGGGAACCTGAGTGAGCAAACCTTTGCAAATAGCCTTCCTTACCTGCTATTGAGAACACTTGTGTGGCCTTGTGTGTGTGTGTGTGTGTGTGTGTGTGTGTGTGTGTGTGTGTGTGTGTGTGTGTGTGTGTGTGTGGAGGAGAGTGGATCAAGGTGTAACACGTAAACACATATATACATGCACTTAAATGCTGCTTTGTATAGGATTTATATATGTTCTCTAGTGATATGTTATGTTAGAATGTGAGTTATTTTAATTTTCTTACCCAACCTTACCTTACCTTACCTTACCTTACCTTACCTTACCTTACCTTACCTTACTCTACCTCACCTCACCTGCAATCATCTTTAATCTTCCTCTCTCATACTAAACATTACCTTCACAGTTTCTCTCACTGCTCCCCTCCCCCCCCCCTCTCTCTCTCTCTCTCTCTCTCTCTCTCTCTCTCTCTCTCTCTCTCTCTCTCTCTCTCTCTCTCTCTCACTCTCTCTCTCTCTCTGTCTCGTCTCATACCTCATACCTCACAACCTTGCAACACCTGACAACCATATTTTTTTTATCTAATTATTTCTTATTTTGTGTGTGGTCCGACCCTTTCACACCTGCCGTCCCCCTCCCCCTCCCCCCCCCTACCTTTCATACCCCCACGTGTCGTCACCACCACCACCATCACCACCACCACCACCACCACCACCACCACCACCATCACCACCATCACCTCCACCACCACCACCACCGGCGCACAACACTTACTGCACATTCTCTTCCCTATTCCAGCGATCTTTTTCATGCGGAAGTTAACCAATATCTCAATTTTTTTTTCCATTCCTTTATTGGAAGGTAGAAGCACATACTGCCTCCCTCCCCTTAGATTTTTTTCCCTCCCCTCTTGCGCTGATTTTTTTCCCCTCTCTCCGTCCAGTATTAAAAGGAAAATTGATAGAAAGGGGATTAAAAAATGAGTAAATGCTTGTATAAGGAAGGGGAGGAAGGGGAAGGAAGGGGAAGGAAGGGGAAGGTCTAAGTAAGTTTCATGGACATTTTGAAAAGTTTAGTAAGTGACCTACAAAGAAGAACCACCAGTTGAGCATGTGTGTGTGTGTGTGTGTGTGTGTGTGTGTGTGTGTGTGTGTGTGTGTGTGTGTGTGTGTGTGTGTGTGTGTGTGTGTGTGTGTGTGTGTTACTTGTCCAAGCTCAGACACACCAAACACCAAAAAAACAAAAAACAAACAAGAGTCAAGGATATACAAAGCTTATAACTGTTTACTAAGCCAGACCGATTTACTTCTTCCCTTCCCTCCCTTCCTCCCTTCCTCCTACCTCCCTTCTTCCTTCCCTTCCTCTCTTCCTTCCTCCCCACCCAGCAATCATACACAATCATCATCTCTCCTTTCGATCAGGACACCAAATACTTCCATAAATTAAGACCATTGACGTAGTAAACTAAGGATGGAGAGGAAGGGAAAACAACAAGAGGAGAGGAGAGGGAGGTGGAGGAAAGGAAAGGAAAGAAGAGGAGAGAAGAGAAGTGGAGGAAAGGAGAGGAGAGGAGAGAAGTGGAGGAAAGGAGAGGAGAGGAGAGAAGAGGAGAGGAGAGGAGAGAAAGGAATCGCTGCGTTAGCATAACAATGAACCGCCAACCAACTTTTACCTCCACCCAAGACATACGACTCCGCTAGAAAAATTGATTCTCCGAAGAAGGAAGGAGATTGCTCGGCGTTTTGCAGGCAGGAAGGCGAGAGAGAGAGAGAGAGAGAGAGAGAGAGAGAGAGAGAGAGAGAGAGAGAGAGAGAGAGAGAGAGAGAGAGAGAGAGAGAGAGAGAGAGAGAAGAGAGAGAAGAGGAATCACATCACACATCAAGTATTTTTTTACATCAATCAAATTCAAATGTAGAAAAAAATCTTAAAATGCTATCAATTGTACTTTTTTCTCTACACTGACTTAAAGGTTTGTTGCCACGTGTGTCTCTCTTTCCCTTATAGTTTGAACGTCTTGCCTTGTAACTTGTAGCATCTAAACTCTGAAGGGGAAGAAAGAGGCGGAGGAGGTGAAGGGAGGAGGAAGGAATGTAGACGAGGGTGAGCCCAGAGAGAGAAATGGACGGAGAAAAAGGAAGAAAAATTGGAAGGAGTAAAGGTGGGAAGGGATGCAAGGTCAGGAGGATGTGGGGTAGGAAGGAAGGAAGGTAGGAAGGAAGGAAGGAAGGTACATGTAATCTATCTATCTTGACGTTCTTGTTATATAGTAAATGCATTGTCCGTTTGAAGGCATGTGGATAGGAGACAAAAACACAACATTTACCTGTGTATATCCACCAGGTAATTTCTCTCTCTCAGGTGTTGAATGTATGACTTCTTATAGGTTTCTGATGCTCTTATCTTCAATTACTTATGATATTGGTGGTGTTAGTGGTGTAGATACGTTCATAATATTGATGGTGATTGCAGGTAGTGGTGGTGACATGGAGTGTGTAATAGCCTCACTTAACTATAGGTAAAGACGAATCACCTTTCTGATACCTTTCCTTTCAGCCTCCATGTATTAGTGAGTCCTGATCTTGCCTTATACTTACCAATCCGAGGGGAAGGTAGGGGAGAGAGCCATAGATTAGACGATGGGTGAGGGAATGAGGGGAGATGAGAAGTGAGAGGATGAATGGGAATATGCGAAAGGGAGGGGAGAGTAGGTATGGTATATGAAAATGAAGGAAGGGGAAAAAATGATGATTGTGGAAGGGGGGAAGGGACGAGGAGGGGAAACGGAGGGGATGGTAGTTAAATGAGGGTGCATGGAGGGAAGGAGTAGAGGAAGGGAGAGGGGAAAATGTAAGAAGAGAGAAAAGAATTAAAAAGCAGTGTAGTAAGAGAATAGGAAGAGTGAGGAAAGAAAGAGGTGGAAGACAAGTGAAAAGAAGCGTAAGAGGAGGAGGAGGAGGAGGAGGAGGAGGAATGTAACAAAATATAAGATGAATAAATAAAGAGAAGGAGATAACTGAAGAAAATAATAATAAAGTGTAAACAAAAATAAATAAAAGAAGAGAAAGGATAGAGAAAAACTAAGAAGGAAGGAAGAGCAAAGTAAGAAGAATGTAAGGGGATGAATACATAGAAGAAGAAGAAGAAGAAAGAACAGGAAAGTAGAAACAGTATAAGGGAATTAATATAAGAAGAAGAGAAGAAGAAGGAAGAGGAAAATAGGAAAAACATAAAGCAATGAATATAAGAAGAAGAAAAGAAGGAGGAGGGAAGAGAGAAGTAGACAACATTGACCCAAGTTTTCCCCTTCCCCGCGTGCTACTGAAGGCGTGGCGGCGGTGTTGTGTGGAAAAATAATGATAAGTGAATGAAAAGAAGGTGACGTGGCGTTAATTAACAGAGCTGCGCGGAGGTGGTACAGGTAGATGCATGTATGTAGGTGACACGTATGAGAGCGACAAGTAAGGTTAGGTTAGGTTAGGTTAGGTTAGGTTAGGTTAGGTTAGGTTAGGTTAGGTTAGGTTAGGTTAGGTTAGGTTAGGTTAGGTTAGGTTAAGGTTAGGTTAGGTTAGGTTAGGTTAGGTTAGGTTAGGTTAGGTTAGGTTAGGTTAGGTTAGGTTAGGTTAGGTTAGGTTAGGTTAGGTTAGGTTAGGTTAGGTTAGGCTTTGTTAGGTTAAGTTATTCTAGATTAGGACCTTGAAATTATACACAGGAATATAAAAATTTGATTATCCATTCACTGTTTGTTTGAAATATACACCAATCACACCTCTATAACTTTTTATTTTATCTATTTATTCATTTTATATTTATTTTTCATCTTTTGCTCCTCATTTTTGGGGGGCACCAACGGGTAGTCTTGAAGGTCCTGCCGACGAGCGTGTTACACCACTTTGCATTGATAGTATGGCAGCAGCAGCAGCAGCAGCAGCAGCATCTTTTTCCTTGTAGTTGTGTTGAATTATAGTGAGAAGGAAGGAAGGAAGGAAGCCCGTTTGATCAGCCTTATCGAATTTCTGAAGAATATGCAAAACGCGTAATTTCAGGATCTGGAGGAGGAGGGAGGAAGGAGGAAGGAGTAAGGAGGAAGGAGGAAGGAGGAAGGAGGAAGGAGGAGAGGAGGAGGAGGAGGAGGAGGAGGAGGAGGAGGAGGAGGAGGAGGAGGAGGAGGAGGAGGGGGAGGAGGAGGAGGGGGAGGAGGAGGAGGAGGAGGGAGGGAGGAGGAAGGAGAAGGAGGAGGAGGAGGAAGGGGAGGAGGATAATATCATGGTAGGGGTGACAAGAGGAAATGAGAGCGAGACAAAGAAAGTGAGAGAGAGAGAGAGAGAGAGAGAGAGAGAGAGAGAGAGAGAGAGAGAGAGAGAGAGAGAGAGAGAGAGAGAGAGAGAGAGAGAGAGAGAGAGAGAGAGAGAGAGAGAGAGAGAGAGAGAGAGAGAGAGAGAGAGAATAATAGTGAGGAGGCGGCAGATTTGTGACCTTATTTCAGGGTACACGAGATTGGGTCTGTGTTCCAATACCTGGCTGAGGAGACTAACCAGCATGTCTTGGAAGGGTAAGGGTAAGTAAGGTAGGTAGGGGAGGCAGGGGTGAGGTAGGCAGGGTGGGTAGACAGGAGGGTGTAGAAGGATCCCCTGTAGCAACGAGAAGGATGGCTTAACACACACACACACACACACACACACACACACACACACACACACACACACACACACACACACACACACACACACATCCATCCTTCAGCAACGTTCAAAATTCCTACTAAAAATGTTTGCTTCAGTCACTCCCTTGCAACGTAGGATGAAATTAGTTTAGTGTACATTCTCCCTCAGGTGTGCTCATTATACTCAGGTGTGCGTGTGCCCTCTCACCTCCTCCTTCTCCTCCTCCTCCTCCTCCTCCTCCTCCTCCTCCTCCTCCTCCTCCTCCTCCTCCTCCTCCTCCTCCTCCTCCTCCTCCTCCTCCTCTTCTCAGACGTAAGATGAAGGGAAGAGAGGCTAGCTATTCGTCCCTCTTAAGGGCTCCTTCGTCCTCTACATCCACTCAGGAAATATTATGAGTTGCAGGGAAGAGAAGAGCGGCGGTCTGCGTTTTCTTTCTTCTAATATTGAAGTTTACGACTCTAGCCAAGCGCGTTTCACAACTTTCTTCCCTCCCTCCCTCCCTCCCCCTTATTATTTTTTTTTTACGGTCTTAATTTCTTTTTGAATAGCGTTGGTAAGTCTTAAGGTTCAGAGATGTTTTGGTGGTGTTGTCTTTCGTTAATCTGCCTTTCGTTGTAGTGTTGTTCCTGAATGTGTTGCTAGGATGATATAAATCTTTCTCCTCCTCTTGTTTCTTCTCCTCTTCCTCCTTCGCCTCTTCCCCCTTCGCCTCCTTCCCCAGTTGCATTTCCTATCATTCCTTTTCTTCTCACAAAATTGCTCGCCGTCCTTCTATCTTGTCTGTCTGCATGCCTCTGTCCCATCCATCCACCCGTCCGACCGTATGTGAGATTGCGTGCGTGTATGTGTGCCTGTGTGTGTGTGCGTGTGTGTGTGGGGGGGGGGTGCATGTGCGTGTGCGTGCGTGTGTGTGTGTGTGGGAGGCAGCACCAGGAAGCACTAAAGCTGCCAAATTGCTCTTCCCGACGACAACACCTGGGGAGCCACGGCTTAATGTTATTGTCCGGGCCGAACAGCGCTCTTTTTTGCGCCGTGTTGGGGTAGGTGGTGGTGGTGGTGGTGGTGGTAGTGTTTATCTTTTGCAGGTATTGGGGTTTTAGCTTGATGTGGATAATGAGTTTAGATTAGAAACTTCTCTTTCTTTTTTTTCTTTTTTTTTGACGAGAAGAATTGAGATAGGTGGAAGTGAAGGTAAAGTAAGATAGATAGATGATGAATAGATTAATGGATAGACAGATAGGTTAAGATAAGGACACGTAAACAGGTATAGAATAAAAATAAAAGATAAATAGACAGATAGAGAATAAAGATAAAAGATGAATAGATAGATAGATAGTTAGACACACACACACACACACACACACACACACACACACACACACACACACACACACACACACACACACACACACACACACACACACCTTTAGGCCGGACAAAACTAGTAGTGTGCGTGTGTGTGGCGCAGTGAAAACAAGAATATTGGCTTCTACTGATTAAATGAGTTGTGTTTTCAAGCTTTTCAATCTGCCAGCGACCATAAATATTTGTTTGGTCAATTTTATGCTCCATTAAATGATTGACTCGATCGACTAACTCTGTCTGGCAGGGGAGGGAGAGAGGGATGGAGAGGGAAGAGAGAGGAGAGAGGGTAAAGAGAACAGGTAGGGAAGGGTAGGGTAGGTTAGGGTAGGGTGGGTGTATAGTCATTAATTTGTGCGTTACATGTACTCTGGCCTGGTTTCAATACTACAGTTGGTTTCAGGGGTCTTATTAGCGGTGATTGTGTGTGGATTTGACTACCTCTCTCTATCTCTTTATCTCTCTATCTCTCTATCTCTCTATCTCTCTTTTTTTTTTATTTCACTCTCTCTTTGTAGTGTGACGTATGTACAAGTGAGAGATAGATAGATAGATAAAGAAAGAGAGAGAGAGAGAGTGAGATAGAGAAAAAAAAGAGGAAAAAGAGAGAGATTGCGTACGGTCAAGCAGACTGACTAGCTAACGGGGCCTCGTAATCTCTCTCTTTCTTTTTTTTCTTTTTTTTCTCTCTTTTTTTTGTTGTTGTTAGTGGAAGATAATGTTTTTTTCTCTTTCATTTTCTTTATTTTGACGTATAATGAAAACTGAAATTTTTACTTCTTTGAGTGTGTGTGTGTGTGTGTGTGTGTGTGTGTGTGTGTGTGTGTGTGTGTGTGTGTGTGTGTGTGTGTGTGTGTGTGTGTGTGCGTGTGTGTGTGTGTGTGTCTTTTTTTTTCCCCTCTCTTTTTCATTTTCCATTTGAGAGAGGATTGGAGAGGAAGAGGGAAAAAAAGAGAGGGATGAATGGAAGGCAGGAAATTTGTAGGTAGGTTTAATATCAGTCTAAATGTTGTCTTATATATCGACTCTCTCTCTCTCTCTCTCTCTCTCTCTCTCTCTCTCTCTCTCTCTCGTCTCTCTCTCTCTCGTCTCTCTCTCTCTCTCTCTCTCTCTCTCTCTCTCTCTCTCTCTCTCTCTCTCTCTCTCTCTCTCTCTCTCTCTCTCTCTCTCTCTCTCTCTCTCTGAATTCACCACTCTCCTGCTTTCAATTTCTTTTCTCACTTTTTCACTCCACTGGCTTCTGACTTTTCCCTCTTCCCTGTGTCACTCCTCTTCTTCCTCCTCCTCCTCCTCCTCCTCCTCCTCCTCCTCCTCCTCCTCCTCCTCCTCCTCCTCCTCCTCCTCCTCCTCCTCCTCCTCCTCCTCCTCCCGTTCTTCACTCTCCAGTTCTCTTATACATATAACCCAACACACTGTCCTTCCTTCCCTCCTTCCCTCCTTCCTCCCTCCCTCCCTCCCTCCCTCCCTCCCTCTCCCTCCCTATACCCCTTCTTCCCTCCATCGGCGACCCATCCATCTAAGAGGTCATTCGTCTAGTGGAGAGGAGAACCACCACTACCATCCACTCTCTCCCTCCATCCATCTATCCATCCATCTTGCTTTCCAATTCATCTTCCCTCTGGTTAGTGGTGAGGAACTTCCAGAGCAATCCAGAGTTTGACCTCCTCCTCCTATCTTCCTCCTCCTCCTCCTCCTCCTCCTCCTCCTCCTCCTCCTCCTCCTCCTTGTCTTCTCTGTCTCCGTCTGGCCTCTCTCCTTTCTCTAAGTCTCTCTTTCCCCCCTCCTGGCCTCTCGAGATTAACCTTGTGTGTGTTTGTATGTGTCTGAGGCTCTGAGTGGAATGGCTTTGACCCTTAATAGGTAGCGTTGGGTTAAGGTAACGGCTCGTGTTGAGTCAGTGGACGAAAGTGTGAGGTTTTTCTTTTATCTCCTCCACCTCCTCCTCCTCCTCCTCTTCCTCTTCTTGTCCTTCTCCTCCTCCTGATTGAATTAAGGAAAGTGGCAGAGGAGGTGTAATGGTGGAGGTGATGTGGAGGATGAGGCAAAGCGATACCAACTATCTTTTTTTTTTCTCTCTCTCTCTCACACACACACACACACACACACACACACACACACACACACACACTTACACACACACACACACACACACACACACACACACACACACACACACACACACACACACACACACACACGCATAATGACACAAGAGCAGAAAGGGTTGAGTGTAAGTGCTAGCGCAGCATCGGACTCTCTCTCTCTCCTTCCTATCTACGTACACTTCGATTCTTCCTCCTTTCATGGTTTCAACTTTATTGTTTGCGATTTTTCTCTCCCTTCTCTCCCCTTTACCCTATCCCCCTCACCCCCCCTCCCCCCTCCCTCTCCCCCCCCTCCCTCAACGGCGCCAGGGGTAACAATATTGCATTTTTTTTTTGTCGTATTTGGCGGTGGAATTCGTGCAACCATGATGGGAGGGTCAGGGAAGGGGAGGGGAAGGGGTGGGGAAGGGGTGGGGAAGGGGAAGTGAAGTTAGGGGACATAGGCACCTCACCTCACCTCCCCTTCCCTTCCCTTCCCTCCTCCTCCTCACCCCCCAGCGTCCAGCCATGATACTAGTGCCTCGCGGGCGTGGTAGTGGTGGGGGGGGGGAGGAGTGAGGGGGCGTGTGGAGGGGTAAGGGGTGATGGTAGGGGGATGTTTGGGGGGTGATGGTGTGGGGGGGGGGTCGCTTCTCCTTTTTCCCATCAACTCTAGACACACACACACACACACACACACACACACACACACACACACACACACACACACACACACACACACACACACACACACACACACACACATACACACACACACACACACAATGTCAGTATAAGCTGGTGTACACGCACGCCATTTACACAAGAAGCTTAGGTTAGAATCATAGAGATCAAGCTTACCAGGCACTCACTACTGACTCACCTCCCCCTGTGAGCACCGACCGTCTACTTTGGCAGCTGGTGCAGTGTGTGTCAGTGCCAGTGTGAGTGCCAGTGTGAGTGCCAGTGTCATGATCCTGAAATCTTCTTTAGAATGACAGGGTAATTGAGGGAAAACTCGTGTCATTAACATTACTTTACTATTGTTGTTGTTGATGATGATGGTGATAATAATAATAATGATAGTAATGTTGTTGTTTTTTTTTCCATCCATACTCTTCAGGGGTGATGCTTTATACATTCCCGTGTCAAGTAGAACGAAATAATGACCTTGATTTAATGTGGTATTTACATTAATGTGGGGCACCAAAAAATTAATTCACCACCGCTGCGACTCGCTTTCAATTCTTCATCATAATAATTCAGCAGCAGCGGTGCTGTGGATCTGATATTAAATTTTCAGTTTCACAATCGTACAAATAGGTTCGTATGATTGTGACAAACACTACGAATAAACAAAACGATCTACTACTAACTATATATAAATAAAGTGTCGACATCACTTCACTTCACATCAATAATACAACACTGACAACATTAACTATTTTCTCTCTCTCTCTCTCTCTCGCTCTCTCTCTCTCTCTCTCTCGCTCTCTCTCTCTCTCTCTCTCTCTCTCTCTCTCTCTCTCTCTCTCTCTCTCTCTCTCTCTCTCTCTCTCTCTCTCTCGTCTCTCTCTCTCTCTCTCTCTCTCTCTCTCTCTCTCTCTCTCTCTCTCTCTCTCTCTCTCTCTCTCTCTCTCTTTCTCTCTCTCTCACACACACACACACACACACACACACACATTTAACTACAACACAGAACATGATTAATCTTTTCTCTAATCAACTTTTATCGCATCGGTAATGTTGATGATGATAATATTACTGATTGACCATAAAAACGGATCAGGATTGCACTCAACAGTCATTTCCTGCTTTTAATATATATATATATATATATATATATATATATATATATATATATATATTGTTTTTTTCTGACTAATTGAACACGAAGCATTTATGTATAATTAACACACACACACACACACATACATACACACATACATATAAACACAAAAACACACACACATTGCTTCAATACATCTGTAACGTATTATTGCAGATATACGTAATTGTATAATGATAATTAATAACGAGACTTGAGCTGGTGACAGACTGGCGAACATGAACGGCTGAGAATATGTTTGCAAGGACATCCAAAGGTGACGTGGTTATATTATGTTGCCATGTTTACAAAGGTGGAAGATGACCGTCAGTCTTACCGTCACACCCTAACAGACGAGACACGAGGCTGAAATTTCAACAGATAAATAAGAGATAAAAAAAATAATTACATCTTTACAAAAATTGAGTCTTATGAAAACAAGAAAAACGACTGTTAATGAAAATAGTTTAGGACTTCCGTTTTACCTTTCTTTTCACACGCATTAAGTCCAGTGGCAGCGAACGCACCTGTGATGCGAGAAATTGAACACAGGAACTATCCATCCAGGTAGACAGTCGCGGCGGTGACTGTGAATAATGCGTGAGTGAGTGTAATGATTTTGAACCTCACTACATAACATTATATCCGACGATGTGTTTCTCTCCTTGGATGGATGTATGTATGTATGTCTGTTTGGGGGTAAGGCAGGGATGGGATGGAGTTACTGTAGGGGTGTGTGTGTGGGGGGTGGGGGTGATGGGGTGTTTACCTCATTTCCTAACACCCTTTCTATACTTTCAATATTGTATTCTATTATATTTTCCTCTTCCCACTTCACCTACCACCACCTTCACCTCCACTCCACCTACCACCACCTCCACCTACCACCACCTTCACCTACCACCACTTAGCCTCATGTCCTTAACGCATAGAGGCGGAAAATACAACCTTCCTTTAATAATCATCCATTAATCTTCGACCTTTGCATCCAACCAGCCTGCCCTTCCTGCTGGTGGTGGTGGTGGTCCCCTTGCCCTTCCCCCTGCCCTTCCTCTTGCCCTTCCCCCTGCCACTTGCCCTTCCCCTCCCTGCATTAAGCTATTACTTCCCTATCAGTGTCGTAACTGCTCGAATATCAATGAGACGCCCCGATATATTGGAGGAAGAGGAGGGGGAGGAGGAGGAGAAAGAAGAGGAAGAGGAGGAGGAGGAGGAGGAAGAGGAGGAGGAAGAGGAGGAGGAG
>JAPQNM010000003.1:36337015-36339515 GCA_029783475.1 Metacarcinus magister | reverse complement strand
TTATCGAGAGAGAGAGAGAGAGAGAGAGAGAGAGAGAGAGAGAGAGAGAGAGAGAGAGAGAGAGAGAGAGAGAGAGAGAGAGGAGAGAAAGAGAAGAGAGTAGGAGGAGGCATCGCTCTCTCCCATGAAGTTAATTTCCTCAAAGCCTCAGTAAAGTGGATTACAGTAATAGGTGAGGAGGTTGTCCCCCTTCACCCCCACGTCAACACAGTGTTACGGGCACGAGGCTGGGAGGCGGGGAGGCGGGGAGGCAGCGGATCAAAGGGTGGCCAGCCGGCCCTTGAAGGCATCACTCCTTATACCCACGCCGAGTAGTAGTGGCGGGAAGGCCTCTTTTGTGTACAGGGAGAAGGAGAGGGAGAGGGATGAAGGAGATGGAGAGGGAGAGGGATGAGGGAGATGGAGAGGGAGAGGGATGAGGGAGATGGAGAGAGAGGGGATAAGGAATGAGGAAAAGAGAGAAAGAGGGTGAGGATTATCATTATTATTATTATCATTGTAATAAAACTGTTGTATGTCTGTCTGTCTGTCTGTCTGTGTGTGTGCACACGGACTCGGGGTTTGTATCCTCAGTAATGTTTATGTTGCCGTGCACTTTTTCCCGTGTAAATATTAATTAAGCCGTATATTTTATACTGTATAATGCAGGAAGAGCGCAGTGTATGAATGTACCGGCATTATGTATATATATATATATATATATATATATATATATATATATATATATATATATATATATGTATATATATATATATATAATATATATATATATATATATATGTATATATATATATATATATATATATATATATATATATACATATATATACATATATATATATATATATATATATATATATATATATATATATATATATATATACATATATATATATATATATATATATATATACATATATATATATATATATATATATATATATACATATATATATATATATATATATATATATATATATATATGTATGTATGTATTCAAATAGAGAGAGAGAGAGAGAGAGAGAGAGAGAGAGAGAGAGAGAGAGAGAGAGAGAGAGAGAGAGAGAGAGAGAGAGAGAGAGAGAGAGAGAGAGAGAGAGAGAGAGAGAGAGAGAGAGAGAGATTGAAAAACGTTTATAAAAATAATGATGCAGTTTTTTTGTGATTGCTTAATTAGCTACTTTTGAACAAACATTAATTATTGCAATTTTCAAAACTAATTTCATGTATAAATTCATCGTGAAGTCAGTGAGCGGTGTAGTTTGTTTCCTCGTGGAAGTAAATCAGAACTGTGAGGAAACAATACTGAAGGTCTGATTGGTGTTCCTACTAATTATGACTAAATATTGACGACTTGGTGAATAAACACTGTAACGGAGAAATAATCACACCCAATCCACACAGTATTATTGGTAGTAGTAGTGGTAATGGTTGTAGTAGCAGTAGTAGTAATAGTAGTTGTAGTTGTAGTTGTAGTTGTAGTAATAGTAGAAGTAGCAGCAACAAATGAATCAGAAAAAAAGTTATAGGAGACAAGGCTAGGAAAGATTCTTTGTTCTAATACCGTAAACTTTTCCATTTCTTTCTCACCTTGCTCTTGTGTATGGGTGTATGCGTATGCGTGTGTGTGCGTATGTGTGCGTGCGTCCTTCTATTTGGGTTACCCTGTTTCCATCTACCTTTTAAGTCCTAATTGTGATGATGTTGGGGTGAGCAGAGAGCAAGGGAAGAGGGGAGAGAAGAGAGGGAAGGGAAGGCAAGGGGAGGTTAGGTAAAAGGAAAGTATTTGTCGACGTCCAGCCTGTAACAGGGCAGTATTCTTTCCTTTTCTAATTGTTTTACGTAGGAAATGTTGCGTTCCCTTCCCCCTTGTCCCTAGTGGACCCCCATACTGTCATGTGCATGGCTGGGGGGCGGAGGCAGGATGGGGGCGGGTCTGAGAGGGTGGGGCGGGACGCTGTTGCTTGGGGTGGGTGGATGGAGAACTTTTTTCCAGTAAGAACATAACTGTATATTGTTTCTCTTTTCATTTTATAACACACACACACACACACACACACACACACACACACACACACACACACACACACACACACACACACACACACACACACACACACACACACACACACAATTCATCCATCTGGAACTAACTTCATTACACACGAAATTAATTAAATACAAGAATTGACAAACTGACAGATGTTATGATTCTTGAAAGACCTTGAGATTCCATAGAGTAAATAGAACGTTAATATTCACCTGTTTAATTAGTCCAGTCGGCATTGGTTATGATTATTAGTACTACTGAAGTCTCCAAGGTATGTAGCTATGTAGGTGTATAGTATATGTAGCGAGGTATGTAGCTAATGATATGCTAGGGAATATGTGCTTTATATTTATATGTGTTAGTGGATGGTGTTATGTTGGAGAAAGTGTTAGAGTGAAAGTATGTGTGTGATACGGTGGCGGGGGTGTCTTTTAGTCGGGAAAGTGAGTT
>JAPQNM010000003.1:36327015-36332015 GCA_029783475.1 Metacarcinus magister | reverse complement strand
TGAAAGGGTAAGATGGAGGTGTAAGAGAAAGGGAAGATAAGAAGAAGAGGAGGATGGATAAAGGGAGGATAAGAAAGAGGAATGTGAGAAATACGAGTAAGAAGGATGAAATGAAGGAGAGGGAAATTGATTTATTGTAAAGAGAGAATAATGAAACTGTAAACTAAATGAGACTTTAGAAGTGAAGTGATATAAGATGGAGATGAGGTGAGGAAGATGAAGTGTGAATGGAAGACAAAGTGTGAGGAGAGAGAAGCAATAAAGGAAGGAAAAGATCAAGTGGAGGAAAGATTAATGAAAAATATATGAAAGAAAGAAAGACGAAGAGAAGGGAAGAGAAAGAAAGAAAGAAAGAATGAAAGAATGAAACACGAAAAAGAAGAAGGGAAGAGAAAGAAAGAATAAAGATAAAGAAAGAAAGACAAACGAAGAAGTGGGGAAGAAAAAAGTGGAAAACATAAGAAAGAAAGACTAAAAGAAGTTGTAGAAGAAAAGAAGAAGAAGAAGAAAGAAAATGAAAATGAAGAAGAAGAAGAAGGGTTTTTGAGAGGCAGGGTCAATAGGAGAGAAGGAAGAAAAAAAACGAATTAAGAAAGGAAGAAAGAAAGAACGAATTAAGGAAGGATAATCATGAAGGAAAGCAGAAGGGGAAGAAGTGACGGGAAGAAGTGATGGAAAGGGGAAGGGAAGAGGAGAAGGAGGTGAGGGAAGGAAGGGATGAGGAAAAGGCGTAAAGGGAAGAGGCAAAGGAAAGGAATAAAGGGAAGGGGTGAGGGAACTGAGAATATCATTTGGCTCTTGGAAATACAAGGTTTAAAGGCCCAGTTTTCTTTCCCTCATCTTGTTTTATTTGCTTCATTTGTGTGTTTATATTTACACTCATATTCACTTTATTTTTTTCCTCCCTTTTTTTCTAAGCTAGTTTCCCCTTTCATATACATAGCTTATTTACATAATTTACTCAAGTTTTTTTGTCTCTCTCTCTCTCTCTCTCTCTCTCTCTCTCTCTCTCTCTCTCTCTCTCTCTCTCTCTCTCTCTCTCTCTCTCTCTCTCTCTCTCTCTCTCTCTCTCTCTCTCTCTCTCTCTCTCTCTCTCTCTTACGTACTCACTTATTCATGTATTTTCTTGTTTGTTTTTGTGTTTCATTTCCACGTTGTACATTTTTTTTTTCTTCATATATATATAAAAAAAAAGGAAATAAAAAAGAAATTAGAAACTGACTTGATAATTATGCAACACACACACACACACACACACACACACACACACACACACACACACACACACACACACACACACACACACACACACACACACACACACACGTTCGTACTGGATGTGGTTGAATCTAATTTGTCTAGATCTTAATGATATTTCAAGGACAAAATGAGGAGCAGTGTGCTGAGTAGGCTTCTGTTCTGGTAGGGGAAGAGAGGGGATAGAGAGGGGAAGGGAGGGGAAGGGAGGGGAAGAGAGGGGAAGGGAGAGGTAGTGAGGGGACCAGTAGGAGGGTAAGGGGACGGGGGGAGGACTGTGAGTGGTGGAAATACACGTAAGACTGAGAGGAAGAGTGGAATGTTAATGATATGAAAGAAGGGAAGGAGTGTGTGTGTGTGTGTGTGTGTGTGTGTGTGTGTGTGTGTGTGTGTGTGTGTGTGTGTGTGTGTGGTGTGTGTGTGTGTGTGTATAGTGAGTGGGGATTTGTGAACGTCAATCTTTTCCTTTATCAGAGTCCTTCCCTCCTCCTCCTCCTCCTCCTCCTCCTCCTCCTCCTCCTCCTCCTCCTCCTCCTCCTCCTTCCTTCTCATCTCCTCCTCCCCCCCCCTCTCTCTCTCTCTCTCTCTCTCTCTCTCTCTCTCCTCTCTCTCTCTCTCTCTCTCTCCTCTCTCTCTCTCTCTCTCTCTCTCTCTCTCTCTCTCTCTCTCTCTCTCTCTCTCTCTCTCTCTTTCGTCTCCGCAATTTGTCTTCACAAATCACCTCCATCCTTTTTATTGCCTCCACACCTCCGTCTGCCATTTCTCCCTCATCAAATTTTTTCTTCCTCCCTTTCCTTCCTTTCTTCCTTCCTCCACAAACACATCCTTCCCCTTTCCTCTCATCCCTCCTTCTCTTCCTCCGTTCTCCTCCTCTTCATCTTCCTCAACCTTGCATGGTCACTTTGCAAATACTCTTCTACCTTCTCTTCCACCACCTCCTCTTCCTCCTCCTCTACCTCCTCCTCCTCTCCTCCTCCTCCTCCTCCTCCTCCTCCCCTCCTCCTCCTCCTTTCTGTCCAGTCAGCAGCTAACGACAAAAGGTTCATGTCCGAGCAACAGGTCAACTATCCTCCCCTCTCCTCCCTCCCTCCTTCCCTTCCTCCCTCTTCCCTCCCTCTCTCCCCTCTTCCCTCCATACCTCCTCCTTTTCTCCCTCCCATCTCTCCTTCCCTCCCTACCGGTCTTATATCCCTTTCTCCTTCCCTCCTTCTCCATGCAAGCCTCTAAGTGACTGACTCTCGTGTTAAGCCTGTGAACCTTTAAGTGGTGGTGGTGGTGGTGGTGGTGGTGGTGGTGGTGGTGGTGGTGGTGGTGGTGGTGGTGGTGGTGGTGGTGGTGGTGGTGGTGGTGGTGGTGGTGAAGATGATTTGTTGTGGAAATAATGTTTTCTTCTTCTTTTATTTTTTTATTTATTTTTTTTTGTCTGTGATGCGAGTTATGGAAATTATTTTTTTTTTTAAGTTTGTATAATGTTTGTTGTTATTAAGGCAAGAATATAAGACCAAGACGTATACGTACATAGAACACTTGCTCTCTCTCTCTCTCTCTCTCTCTCTCTCTCTCTCTCTCTCTCTCTCTCTCTCTCTCTCTCTCTCTCTCTCTCTCTCTCTCTCTCTCTCTCGCTCTCGCTCTCGCTCTCGCTCTCTCAACTCTTATTAAATTTCAGCTGAAGAACGTTAGAATGACACACACACACACACACACACACACACACACACACACACACACACACACACACACACACACACACACACACACACACACACACACACACACACACAGGACACAAACACGAAGACTCTATATATTATACACAACATAGACTGCACTAGATGCCATCACCGCTGCCTTACTACGTGTTCAGACTACTATTACTACACCTCTTACAACAGCGATCATTCTCTCCCAACACCACACACCACACACACCACACACACCACACAACATCACGGTAATGTATATAAAACACCTCTCAGATGCATACAAATTCTAGGTTTTATTTATATTTATATACTCCCTTAGATTGATTGAAATTATTGTTAAACTCTACGGAAATTATATGATACTTTCAAATACAATCGATGACTATAATATTATTAAGATACGTATTGATATATCCTATTCTTCCTCTCTTAACTAACATAATATTACCGAAAAGAACAGCAAAAAAAAATATATATATAGTGGTAAAACAGCTAGCTAGCAACAAGTGTATTCAAATTTCCTTAGTATGCAGAGGAGAGAAGCAAGGCGGGGCGGGGCGGGGCGGGGTAGATGACAAGCAAGTACTAACATAGATCATTGCATTGCGTTTATGTATGTATGTATGTATGTATGTAGGTAGGTAGGTAGGTAGGTGTCACGTTCTAAAAGTGGTAATGCCCTCTGCCCTAACTCTCCCTCTCTGCCTGCCTCACTGCCTTACCTCCCTGCCTCACCTCCCTGCTCCCTGCCTCCCTCCCTGCTACTCCCTTAAACTTTCTCCTCGCGCTCTCTTTGCTCGCTTGGAAAATGGTGCTGAGGAATACCTAATCCTAGCGAGCCGACCTAAACCTAAAGTGCTTTCCGTGTTTTTTTATTTTTTTTGTTGTTTCTTTCCTGCTGTTAAAAATATTCATTGCATCGAGTTTAACTTCAGATGTAGCTATTTTGTTTCATTTAGTCATTTAAGTTTTTTTTATTATATATTATTTGGTTTTATGATCTTTTTATTGTTTGTCTATATTTATGCTTACCAGTATTTTGTTATGTGTCATTGGATTTTTTTATTGTTATTATTAGAAAGGAAAGAAGGAAGGAAGGAAGGAAAGAAGGAAGAAAGAAAAAAAATAACCCAAAACAGGTAGATCGATTAGAGAGATAAAGAAAGGAAGATAAAAAAAATCAAACTGAGATAACCAAAAAATAAAGATAAAATGGAATAAGATTAGAAGGAGAAGAAGAAAGAAAAGGAGGAGATAAACGGGGAAAAAATGAGGAGTGAGTGGATAAAAGAAAGACGAGTATGAATTACAAAGACATAGACTCAGCAGCAGCAGCAGCAGCAGCAGCAGCCTGGGATCTGCTGCAGAAGGTTGAGGGAGGAGGAGGAGGAGGAGGAGGAGGAGGAGGAGGAGGAAGGTGAAGGGGAAGGCAAGTCACCAGCTGGAGTGGAGGAAAAGGGGAAAGGAGTAGAGTAAGAGGGGGGTAGGGTCAGGTGGAGTCTGGCAGGGGGAAAAAAGAAGAGTTAATGGAAAAGCCTGATGCACTCACAGCTTTGGGGCAAGAAGACAAAAATGTGCCTAAGAATTGTATGCAGATCTTGCCTCCTGTGGGTGTGTGGCAGGGGGGGGGGAAGGGGGGGGGGCCGGTTGTAACTATAATACGTGTAACCTTACGAACTATAACTTAGCAAGCTCCCTAACTTTCTACCTAAGTTATACTATATTGAAAAGTAATTAACCAGCCAACAAGCTAACCAATTAAGTCACTAATTATATCATTCACTAACTAATGAACCAACATATTGTAAACTAAGTTCGTAATTACCAAACATTCATAAACTATCTTTCTACTCCACTAACTATCGACACACTTGAATAACAAGATAACAATAGAGAGAATAAACAATAGATTTAAGGAAGATGGTGTTAAAGGAAGATCTTGAATATTACATAGAAAATACATACAGAGAGAGAGAGAGAGAGAGAGAGAGAGAGAGAGAGAGAGAGAGAGAGAGAGAGAGAGAGAGAGAGAGAGAGAGA
>JAPQNM010000003.1:36311881-36319415 GCA_029783475.1 Metacarcinus magister | reverse complement strand
ACACACACACACACTACAGAAAAAAACACCACTCCATTCTCTCCATTCTCTCAAACCTATCCCTGCAAGGCTAATGTAACCTAACTCTAACCCTTCCTAGCTAACCTAACCAAACCTATGCCTGCAGGGCTAATCTTCTAATATATAATTGTCAAATTCTGTGTGTGTGTGTGTGTGTGTGTGTGTGAGTATGATGAAAGTGCACTTTGTTATAAATTATATCTTTGTCTTCAGAGAGCAAGGTCGATGATTATTATAGTGTTAATATGATTTTTTTTTACTGAAAACTGTTAATTCCTTCGTTATTGATAATTTTATTCATTATTTATTTTTGGATTGGGTTTACGTACCATAACTGCTTTTCTTTCTTAACCCATTCACCGTGATAATGCAAAAAGTTTCTTGTATCGCCTGTGATCTAATAATTTATGATTTTTCAATCTATACATTGAATAATATGCTTAGGATAGTAAATTTCTCCTGGTTTATCCGATTTGAACAGTAGCATCAACACATCGTTTAGTCTTAAGTTACATGAGTTATAAAGCATTGAAGTAGAATACAAAACGATTTCAAAGCCATGATACGAGGGAAGCGCGTTGCCAGACGTATGATACACCACCCACCTCACCACCCCCATAGCAGCTTGTTGTTTTGTTTACACACACACACACACACACACACACACACACACACACACACACACACACACACACACACACACACACACACACACACACAAACACACACACACATACGCGGGCGCGCGCGCGCGTTCACCAAACGTGTGTGTGTGTGTGTGTGTGTGTGTGTGTGTGTGTGTGTGAGTGTATATAAACAGAAAGCAAAAGGACGTTTGTGTGTGTATATATATATATATATATATATATATATATATATATATATATATATATATATATAATATATATATATATATATATATATATATATATATATATATATATATATATATATATATATACATATATATATATATATATATATATATATATATATATTATATATATATATATATATATATATACATATATATATATATATATATATATATATATATTATATATATATATATATATATAATATATATATATATATATATATATATATATATATATATATATATATATATATATATATAATATATATATTATATATATATATATATATATATATATATATATATTATATATATATATATATATATATATATATATATATATATATAATATATATATATATATATATATATATATATATATATATATATATATATATATATATATATATATATATATATATATTATATATATATATATATATATATATATTATACATATATATTTATATATATATATATATATATATATATATATATATATAATATATATCATATATATATATATATATATATATATATATATATATATATATATAAAATCATGTTTTTATATAAATATTAAGTTTCATTTTACTGCGTAATTATTAGTCATAGAACAAATATTCATAATGACAGTTGTACAGTTTAATTAGGTGTATCAGATGCTGCAATGATATTTCCAATATTTCTAATAGCTTTCGGGAAAATGAGGAGGAAAGTCATGTTTTTATATAAATATTAAGTTTCATTTTACTGCGTAATTATTAGTCATAGAAACAATATTCATAATGACAGTTGTACAGTTTAATTAGGTGTATCAGATGCTGCAGTGATATATCCAATATCTCTAATAGCTTTCGAGAAAATGAGGAGGAAAGTCATGTTTTTATATAAATATTAAGTTTCATTTTACTGCGTAATTATTAGTCATAGAACAAATATTCATTATGACAAGTGTACAGTTTAATTAGGTGTATCAGAAGCTGCAATGATATTTCCAATATCTCTAATAGCTTTCGGGAAAATGAGGAGGAAATTCATGTTATTATATAAATATAAAGTTTAATTTTACTGCGTAATTATTAGTCATAGAACAAATATTCATAATTTCAGTTTTAAAGTTTAATTAGGTCTATCAGATGCTTCAGTGATATTTCCAATATCTCTAATAGCTTTCGAGAAAATGAGGAGGAAATTCAATTTTTTTATATAAATATTAAGTTTCATTTTACTGCGTAATTATTAGTTATAAAACAAATATTCATAATGACAGTTGTACAGTTTAATGAGGTGTATCAGATGCTGCAATCATACTTCCAATATCTCTAATAGCTTTCGGGAAAATGAGGAGGAAAGTCATGTTTTTATATAAATATTAAGTTTCATTTTACTGCGTAATTATTAGTCATAGAACAAATATTCATAATCACAGTTGTACAGTTTAATTAGGTGTATCAGATGTTGCAATGATATCTCCAATATCTCTAATAGCTTTCGAGAAAAAAAGGAGGAAAATCATGTTTTTAAATAAATATTAAGTTTAATTTTACTGCGTAATTGTTAGTCATAAAACAAATACTCATAATGACAGTTGTACAGTTTAATTAGGTGTATCAGATGCAGCAATGATATTTCCAATATCTCTAATAGCTTTCGGGAAAATGAGGAGGAAATTCATGTTTTTAAATAAATATTAAGTTTCATTTTACTGCATAATTATTAGTCATAGAAAAAAATATTCATAATATCAAATGTACAGTTTCATTAGGTGTATCAGATGCTGCATTGATATTTCCAATATCTCTAATAGCTTTCGAGAAAATGAGGAGGAAAGTCATGTTTTTAAATAAATATTAAGTTTCATTTTACTGCGTAATTATTAGTCATAGAAGAAATATTCATAATATCAGTTGTACAGTTGAATTAGGTGTATCAGATGATGCAATGATATTTCCAATATCTCTAATAGCTTTCGAGAAAACGAGGAAGAAAGTAATTTAAAAAAAAGTAAAATTCAGTATTTATTAGTACTAGTGAAAATATTCATAATGACAGTAGTAGATTTTAATTAGGTCTATCAGATGCTGCAATGATATTTCCAATATCTCTAATAGCTTTCGAGAAAATGAGGAGTAAAATCATGTTTTTATATAAATATTAAGTTTCATTTTACTGCGTAATTATTAGTCTTAGAACAAATATTCATAATGAGAGTTGTACAGTTTAATTAGGTATATCAGATGCTGTAATGATATTTCCAATATCTCTAATAGCTTTCGAGAAAATGAGGAGGAAAGTCATGTTTTTATATAAAAATTAAGTTTCATTTTACTGCGTAATTATTAGTCATAGAACAAATATTCATAATGACAGTTGTACAGTTTAATTAGGTGTATCAGATGCGTCAATGATATTTCCAATATCTCTAGTAGCTTTCGAGAAAATGAGGAGGAAAGTCATGTTTTTATATAAATATTAAGTTTCATTTTACTGCGTAATTATTAGCCATAGAACAAATATTCATAATATCAAATGTACAGTTTAATTAGGTGTATCAGATGCTGCAATGATATTTCCAATATCTCTAATAGCTTTCGAGAAAATGAGGAGGAAAGTCATGTTTTAAATTAAATATTAAGTTTAATTTTACTGCGTAATTATTAGTCATAGAACAAATATTCATAAATCAGTTTTACAGTTTAATTAGGTCTATCAGATGCTGCAATGATATTTCCAATATCTCTAATAGCTTTCGGGAAAATGAGAAGGAAAGTCATGTTTATATATAAATATTAAGTTTCATTTTACTGCGTAATTATTAGTCATAGAACAAATATTCATAATGACAGTTGTACAGTTTAATTAGGTATATCAGATGCTGCAATGATATTTCCAATATCTCTAATAGCTTTCGGGAAAATGAGGAGGAAAGTCATGTTTTTATATAAATATTAAGTTTCATTTTACTGCGTAATTATTAGTCATAGAACAAATATTAATAATGACAGTTGTACAGTTTAATTAGTTGTATCAGATGCTGCAATGATATTTCCAATATCTCTAATAGCTTTCGAGGAAATGAGGAGAAAAGTTATGTTTATATAGAAATATTAAGTTTCATTTTACTGAGTAATTATTAGTCATAGAACAAATATTCATAATGACAGTTGTACAGTTTAGTTAGGTGTATCAGATACTGTAATGATATTTCCAATATCTCTAATAGCTTTCGAGAAAATGAGGAGGAAAGTCATGTTTTTAAATAAATATTAAGTTTAATTTTACTGCGTAATTATTAGTCATAGAACAAATATTCATAATATCAGTTGTACAGTTGAATTAGGTGTATCAGATGATGCAATGATATTTGCAATATCTCTAATAGCTTTCGAGAAAACGAGGAAGAAAGTAATTTAAAAAAAAGTAAAATTCAGTATTTATTAGTACTAGTGAAAATATTCATAATGACAGTAGTAGATTTTAATTAGGTCTATCAGATGCTGCAATGATATTTCCAATATCTCTAATAGCTTTCGAGAAAATGAGGAGTAAAATCATGTTTTTATATAAATATTAAGTTTCATTTTACTGCGTAATTATTAGTCTTAGAACAAATATTCATAATGAGAGTTGTACAGTTTAATTAGGTATATCAGATGCTGCAATGATATTTCCAATATCTCTAATAGCTTTCGAGAAAATGAGGAGGAAAGTCATGTTTTTATATAAATATTAAGTTTCATTTTACTGCGTAATTATTAGTCATAGAACAAATATTCATAATGACAGTTGTACAGTTTAATTAGGTGTATCAGATGCGTCAATGATATTTCCAATATCTCTAGTAGCTTTCGAGAAAATGAGGAGGAAAGTCATGTTTTTATATAAATATTAAGTTTCATTTTACTGCGTAATTATTAGCCATAGAACAAATATTCATAATATCAGTTGTACAGTTGAATTAGGTGTATCAGATGATGCAATGATATTTCCAATATCTCTAATAGCTTTCGAGAAAACGAGGAAGAAAGTAGTTTTTAAAAAAAAGTAAATTTCAGTATTTATTAGTACTAGTGAACAAATATTCATAATGACAGTAGTAGATTTTAATTAGGTCTATCAGATGCTGCAATGATATTTCCAATATCTCTAATAGCTTTCGAGAAAATGAGGAGGAAAGTCATGTTTTTATATAAATATTAAGTTTCATTTTACTGCGTAATTATTAGTCATAGAACAAATATTCATAATGACAGTTGTACAGTTTAATTAGGTATATCAGATGCTGCAATGATATTTCCAATATCTCTAATAGCTTTCGAGAAAATGAGGAGGAAAGTCATGTTTTTATATAAATATTAAGTTTCATTTTACTGCGTAATTATTAGTCATAGAACAAATATTCATAATGACAGTTGTACAGTTTAATTAGGTGTATCAGATGCTGCAATGATATTTCCAATATCTCTAATAGCTTTCGAGAAAATGAGGAGGAAAGTCATGTTTTTATATAAATATTAAGTTTCATTTTACTGCGTAATTATTAGTCATAGAACAAATATTCATAATATCAAGTGTACAGTTTAATTAGGTGTATCAGATGCTGCAATGATATTTCCAATATCTCTAATAGCTTTCGAGAAAATGAGGAGGAAAAGTCATGTTTTTATATAAATATTAAGTTTAATTTTACTGCGTAATTATTAGTCATAGAACAAATATTCATAATATCAGTTTTACAGTTTAATTAGGTCTATCAGATGCTGCAATGATATTTCCAATATCTCTAATAGCTTTCGGGAAAATGAGGAGGAAAGTCATGTTTTTATATAAATATTAAGTTTCATTTTACTGCGTAATTATTAGTCATAGAACAAATATTCATAATGACAGTTGTACAGTTTAATTAGGTATATCAGATGCTGCAATGATATTTCCAATATCTCTAATAGCTTTCGGGAAAATGAGGAGGAAAGTCATGTTTTTATATAAATATTAAGTTTCATTTTACTGCGTAATTATTAGTCATAGAACAAATATTCATAATGACAGTTGTACAGTTTAATTAGGTGTATCAGATGCTGCAATGATATTTCCAATATCTCTAATAGCTTTCGAGAAAATGAGGAGAAATTTATGTTTATATATAAATATTAAGTTTCATTTTACTGCGTAATTATTAGTCATAGAACAAATATTCATAATGACAGTTGTACAGTTTAATTAGGTGTATCAGATGCTGCAATGATATTTCCAATATCTCTAATAGCTTTCGAGAAAATGAGGAGGAAAGTCATGTTTTTAAATAAATATTAAGTTTAATTTTACTGCGTAATTATTAGTCATAGAACAAATATTCATAATATCAGTTGTACAGTTTGAATTAGGTGTATCAGATGATGCAATGATATTTGCAATATCTCTAATAGCTTTCGAGAAAACGAGGAAGAAAGTAATTTTAAAAAAAAGTAAAATTCAGTATTTATTAGTACAGTGAAAATATTCATAATGACAGTAGTAGATTTTAATTAGGTCTATCAGATGCTGCAATGATATTTCCAATATCTCTAATAGCTTTCGAGAAAATGAGGAGTAAAATCATGTTTTTATATAAATATTAAGTTTCATTTTACTGCGTAATTATTAGTCTTAGAACAAATATTCATAATGAGAGTTGTACAGTTTAATTAGGTATATCAGATGCTGCAATGATATTTCCAATATCTCTAATAGCTTTCGAGAAAATGAGGAGGAAAGTCATGTTTTTATATAAAAATTAAGTTTCATTTTACTGCGTAATTATTAGTCATAGAACAAATATTCATAATGACAGTTGTACAGTTTAATTAGGTGTATCAGATGCGTCAATGATATTTCCAATATCTCTAGTAGCTTTCGAGAAAATGAGGAGGAAAGTCATGTTTTTATATAAATATTAAGTTTCATTTTACTGCGTAATTATTAGCCATAGAACAAATATTCATAATATCAGATGTACAGTTTAATTAGGTGTATCAGATGCTGCAATGATATTTCCAATATCTCTAATAGCTTTCGAGAAAATGAGGAGGAAAGTCATGTTTTTAAATAAATATTAAGTTTAATTTTACTGCGTAATTATTAGTCATAGAACAAATATTCATAGATCAGTTTTACAGTTTAATTAGGCCTATCAGATGCTGCAATGATATTTCCAATATCTCTAATAGGTTTCGGGAAAATGAGAAGGAAAGTCATGTTTATATATAAATATTAAGTTTCATTTTACTGCGTAATTATTAGTCATAGAACAAATATTCATAATGACAGTTGTACAGTTTAATTAGGTATATCAGATGCTGCAATGATATTTCCAATATCTCTAATAGCTTTCGGGAAAATGAGGAGGAAAGTCATGTTTTTATATAATTATTAAGTTTCATTTTACTGCGTAATTATTAGTCATAGAACAAATATTAATAATGACAGTTGTACAGTTTAATTAGTTGTATCAGATGCTGCAATGATATTTCCAATATCTCTAATAGCTTTCGAGGAAATGAGGAGAAAATTTATGTTTATATAGAAATATTAAGTTTCATTTTACTGAGTAATTATTAGTCATAGAACAAATATTCATAATGACAGTTGTACAGT
>JAPQNM010000003.1:36299381-36306881 GCA_029783475.1 Metacarcinus magister | reverse complement strand
ACCCAGTCTTTGTTTAACATTTATAATTAGTGTGTGATTGGAGGGAAGGTAGAGTGTGTTGCGTTGCGTTGT
This sequence comes from Metacarcinus magister, assembly GCA_029783475.1. Lineage (NCBI taxonomy): Eukaryota > Metazoa > Arthropoda > Malacostraca > Decapoda > Cancridae > Metacarcinus > Metacarcinus magister. Next base: position 36,306,809 of record JAPQNM010000003.1, on the reverse strand, counting down.
GTTGCGTTGCGTTGCGTTGCGTTGCGTTGCGTTGCGTTGCGTTGCGTTACATTGCGTTACGTTCCGTTGCGTTGTGTTGTATTGTGTTGTGTTGTCTTGTGTTACATTGCGTTGTATTGCGTTTCATTACGTTATATTACGTTACATGGCGTTATATTGCGTTATCTTGCGTAATATTGCGTTATATTGCTTTATACTCCGTTACATTACGTTACATTGCGTTACATTACGTTACATTACATTACATTACATTGCGTTGTATTACATTGCGTTACATTGCGTTGCGTTACATTGCGTGTGGTCTAAAATGACTTCCACTCAAACCAATCCTCCACAACTATCACTATGTAGCTCAGAGTCTATCTATCAATGAACACTACAGTACTCCTGCCCCGCCTTCCCCTAGAATCAATTACCTGCTCCAGAACTACCTCTGATTGATGCCCCTTCTGAGTAGCTGCGCCCCCCCTACCCTGCTGCCCTGCCCTGCCCTGCCCTGCCCTGCCCTGCCCTGCCCTGCCCTGCCCTGCCCTGCCCCGCCCCGCCCCACCCCTCCGTTCACCTAGGCAGCCCCGAATTTGGTGTCTCTGCCCCAAGGAGTTGATGCCTTTGTTCCCTCGCCCGAGTCATATATTTTTCCCAACGTGTCAATAAATCAGGGCCTCTAGGGGGGGAGGGGAGGGGAGACGGGGAGGTGGTGAGTGGGTGGGATGGATGGGGCGCGGTGCTCCCCCCTTTGTCACGGGCGATAAGGGCGCGCCACTCACTTAATCCCCGCGTGTGGAAACGGAGTAATAAAAATAAAGAAATAAATAAACACTTTGTGGAAAAATGGTTCGTGAAATAAAAAGTGTTGCATGTGTGTGTGTGTGTGTGTGTGTGTGTGTGTGTGTGTGTGTGTGTGTGTGTGTGTGTGTGTGTGTGTGTGTGTGTGTGTGTGTGTGTGTGGTGCCCAATGGTGGCGGCCATAACCACCTTTAAGCGGAACAATAGACTTTGTGGTGAGTGGTGGGCGCGGCCCCCCCTACCCCCCCCCCTGGACCAACAGACCCGCGTTGATGGGGGAGGGGGGGGGCGTGCACTGGTAGGAGGGACGCACTGCAATACAATGTCAGTTTTTCGTCTGTACTGATTATTTTGGTCCATTAATAGTTTTCATTAAAATGAAACGCGTATCGCACCACAGTTACGCTACACAACAATTACACCTTTTCGTCAAGCAATTACGCCGGACAATACTGCAACACAATTTGACCACAATTTCAACGTGCCGCCCACCAGGTAGGAATTATTTCAATTGCATATTATTATTGCACAAATGTTGTTTTCACCACGTTCCATTACACTCTGATGCAAAGGCACAGGAACAGACTGTCAGCCCGTGACGAATTGACACAGACAAGTGCCAGTCTGGGAAACAAAGTGACACAGACCAGCGCAGGCCACATGGACACCTGCAATACAGACAACAACAGCATACCAGCCTGCGACACAGACTGACAGCCCTATCAAAGCCTGCGACACAGACTGACACAACCCCATGCCAGCCTGCAACACAGACTGACACAGCCCCACGCCCGCAACACAGCCCCATGCCAGCCTGCAACACAGACTGACACACGAGTAACACACAAGACCAGCACCATTGTTTTGTTTCCCTTTCACACGATCAGTGGCTCGCACACAACTTTTTTTTTTCCATCTCATTTCAAACACTGCAAACAAAACTTAATTATTGAAAGTAAGATATACACGTGCAAATTATTTATGTAAATCATCTCTATTGTGGCGTTTTATTACATTCCTCTTTAACCACAAACAAGCGTGAACAAGAAGCATTGGAGTGGAGTGTTTCCTTTCCTCTGAATACCGATGTGTGTGTGTGTATTGTTTTTTTTTAACCACGTCTAGTTAGCATATTACATTAAGAACAAAAAAAAATTCACACCACAATCACGTTACTCATTAATTCCAATACACTGCACTAAACACTGAACACAGAAACAGAAAAAAAACCCCGATCACTTTTAAGCTAGACACAAACCACACATTGAACACATTGAAGGTATTAATTTACACAAGTGAAAAGGATCATATTTTAACCAATGAACACACGGATGACACAAAGCACGCATAGAGAGAAAGCGAAGAAGAAGGGAAGGAAAGGGTGGAAGGGAGAGAAGAGAAGAGTTAGTGTGCGCAGTTCACACTAGATGGCGTAGAAACATGGCGCAGACAACAGGAACATTGAGCCTTGAAATACAACACGTACCACCACCACATTAATCCTCACAACATCCAGGTAAATCACTACGTTGGCAGGGGCAGGTAGTGGCTGCTGCTGCTGCCCCCCCACACCCCCAACACCACCCCAACACCACCCCCAACACCACCCCAACACTACCCCCACCAACACTCCTTCGTTATTTCTCTTTCTTCAAATTTAACTTCTGCTTCATATTCTTATTCTGTTTTTGGTGTTGCTTTCTATCCTTCTCCTCCTCCCCCTTCTCCTCCTCCTCCTCCTCCTCCTCCTCCTCCTCCTCCTCCTCCTCCTCCTCCTCCTCCTCCTCCTCCTTCTCCTCCTCCACCCACCTTGTCCTTCTCGGTCTCCGTCGTCTTGGAGTTAATGACGAGTTTCTTGAAAAACCTCATTTCTGTGACCGTAGTTCCAAGCATCGCCAGCACAGCACCTCTGCTGCCACCACTCCGAAGGCACTCAAGGTGGCTACTGTGTGTGTGTGTGTGTGTGTGTGTGTGTGTGTGTGTGTGTGTGTGTGTGTGTGTGTGTGTGTGTGTGCGTGTGTGTGAGACAATTCAAACGTTGCTCAAACACACACACAATGCTTCCGCCATCAATGACACTGATCTATCGTTCATTCCCCTTACTCCACCTCCTCCACTCCTCCATCCCACTCCTCCATCTCAGTCCGTTGTGGCAAGTCCGCTTCACACATTTTTTCACACCCCACCTTACTTACTACCTTTGTTGTGTGGTCAGTGTGTGTGGCGGTGATGTGGTGGTGGCGGTGGTGGTGTGTGGCGTATGTGGTGTTGACTGATCTCGTCATGCACTATAAATACATAAAGAGCATTTGTTTACTGCCGTCACGCTTTTGTAACCTAACCTCGCCCGTTAATCAAGAGTCCTGACTAGGTTCCGTTAAGGTTCAGACAGTTGGGTTATTATTCAAGGTAGAACTGTAGTATTTTTCACCTCTCTTTTATCTTTTATCTCCAATGCTTGATACCGATTACAAAAACAAGTCTCATGTTTGTCTTAAGATCAGATAGAGGTAAAAATCTACGGTATAAGCACTGTTTTTTTTAACCTTCACGACTCCTTATACGACCATTTGTGTCTACGTATCTATCTATAATCTTGGTGTTACATACATGTCTTAACACTAATACGACCTTCCTTCCCGCCCTGAAGACACCCTCTGCAGTTTCAAACACGTTATATACCAGTTTCCAGCGAAGACAAGCAAAGTCTTCTTAATTAGTCTAGTAATTAAACAACATTACAATGCATATGAAATTTTTACTACTTAGATTACCTTCCGTGGTCATTAGTACAAACTATAGCAGCGAGTAAGTGAATTTCTTTTATATATATATTTTTTTATTATTACCCTGTTCAAGTATTAGTGAGATGATATTAAATGATATTACTCCATTAACATCCCCTTCAGCGTATTAGCAATAAAAAATGAGTGCTTCCATTCGACGGTGGCTTAGTGAGGGTTTAATTGCATTCATCCCGCAGTGCAAGGATTGGTAAGTGTTCCTTTGTGATTCAGAAATAACCTGACAGTCTTAACATTGTCTTGTTTTACTCGACATGAACAACATTAGATATTTATCATTCTGCTCCTCCCTTCTCCCTCCTCCTCCTCTCATACCAGTACCTTTATTGACCCAAGTACCACACACACACACACACACACACACACACACACACACACACACACACACACACACACACACACACACACACACACACACACCCACACACACACACACACACCCACACCCACACCCACACCCACACCCACACACACACACGCGAGATCAGGCCATCAGACGCGTGTTGGGTTCAGAAAATCCTAATAATTGAAAGATATAATTCTACACTGTGCTATACCAGTGGTCTTAATCCTGACTATTCAACACATTTTCTTCGATATGACTTTTAACGTGAAAAAAAATCTGTCAAAATGAAGAAAAAAAAATGGATGAATGATACAGGAAAGAAGAAACAAAAAACTAAATTGTTCAGTGTCGTTTCCTTAAGAAGAAAACAAGACTTGCAGAGAGGGATAAAATTACCAAACTAATGATAACCTAACCGTAACAGTTAACTTTTAAAGATAGCCAAGTAAGTACAACCGATTGGAGGATTGAAAATAAGATGATGAATTCTGACTCAAGGGTAAAACATACACTATGAAAATGAATCATAATACATGAAGTGGCCACACACAGGAACAGTTCACACTCCTGCTGTAGGTTATCTTTTCCTAGAGGACAGTTACACCTGCTCATCTTAACACACTATAGTTATGTGCACCGCTGAGTCAGGTGTCAGTGTGTATGTTAAGGAGTTAAGGTTGTGTCAATAAATGATGAGTTGTGTCGTGGTGAGTTGAGGTTACACGTGTGAATAAGATGAACAGGTGTTACCAAACATTAATACTGTTATGTTACCCGCCCCCCCCCCTCCCCAATGACGGGTTGGTGATGCTGGTGCTGCTCTTGACACACTCTGCATCGTTATACAGAATTAGTGTTCATTCGTCACTCGTCGCCTCATTACCAAGTGTGATGATGAAAGTTTACACAAGCTGACGAAACACACTCACTCACTCGTCCTGTGTCACCCAGTGCTGCAACCACACCCATCTGTGTACATTAATGCGTGCAGACACACACACACACACACACACACACACACACACACACACACACACACACACACACACACACACACACACACACACACAGATACATGCATACACACCCACCCTCTCTCTCATACACACACAAATATATATATAATGGACTTCAACGCTGCAATTTAGAGACTTTTACACATTTGTATGTGAAGTGTATCCGGGAAGCCACTTACTTTTATGGATGTAATGAAATACTTTTCCATCCCGATCCGCTCGAAATGAATCTATACTGTGTTACCGCTGCCTTATGAAGGATTGGGGGGGGGGAGTATTTGCCCAGCACTCTCTTTCACACACACACACACACACACACACACACACACACACACACACACACACACACACACACACACACACACACACACACACACGTTAAAAATGATGGGTGAAATCCTACACATTACTGATTTCTTTCTTTTCTAAATCATTCAGTGCATGATACGCATCCCACTTTCCTAAACAGCATCACCAAGTGGTGTATTTGCTCCTAAGTGGCGAACCAAATCAAGTCCATTTTCTGTATTCCTGCACCAATGGCCCTTTGAACGACCACTACGAAAGATGAACAGTAACAACTCCCCATCCTTCTACCTTGACACACACACACACACACACACACACGCACACACACACACACACACACACACACACACACACACACACACACACACACACACACACACTCACACACACACACACACACACACACACACACACACACACACACACACACACACACACACACACACACACAGACGTCATTTTCATTCTAGATTAACATCACGTCCTACACAAACCCAACACAGCTTCAGGTCTGATAAGGCTATTAACACATGCCTCCTATCACTGCACTCACACACATGTAATTAATTATTTCCTCACATCATAACACTGTCACATCAGGGGATAATTATTTATATACACACTTATCAATTCATACAAGAAAATACATCATTGAATATTCAAAAAAAACATGTAACCCTTTTCACCTTATTTTTTTAATGTATTAATTTTCGCTTTCACTCCTATAGTATCAGTAGTAATAAATGAAAAACAAATAGATAGTTGTTTTGAATAAAGATTGATGTGAGATGATTAATTGCTACATGGAGACTCTATATCCAAGGTGACTCTGGTATCATCAACACACTGAACAAAACTCTACTGTAAAACTATAATCAAACGGATGATTTTGAACTCAGATAATTGAGCGTCCGTCACTGTCCGTCCGTCCGTCCGTCCGTCCATCCGCAGTTACGACAACAAAGAGGAATGGGTTTTGAAATATATTGCAACACATTTCAATTTATATCACACGAGTAAATGATCAGAAAAAATTATTGACTAAACTTATAAAATGTGAAATGAAAAACACCAATTCAACACTACATACAATACAACCTTTATCCTTTTGCTTCTAAAACTCTCCTCAACCTTTGCTCTTATACTTACTTACTTACTCTGCACCTTCACCCAAGTCATTATCTTAAGACCCCTGGATAATGACTTCCCTTGCGTCACTATCACCGTCCCTGCCTACCCCTACCCCTGCCACCTCGGCCCCTACCACACCACACCACCCCAACCCAACACCACTTCCAAGGCCGCCATTCCCTTCCAACAAAGTTCTACATGCAATTTCTGGGGCCGTTTTAACGTTTCAAGTTTGTGAGTAGTAAGTAGTGCGAGGTTCTTGTGCTGAGGGAAAATAGTAAGGTTTTAATGCTGTGTACTAAGATTATTTTGCGTATTGCGGTGTGTGATTTTTTTCGTTTTGTTTTGTTAGGTTGAAAGAGTGAGAGTCAAGAAGAAGAAGAAGAAGAAGAAGAAGAAGAAGAAGAAGAAGAAGAAGAAGAAGAAGAAGAAAACCGATGCACTTTTAGAGGAGTGGTTATAATATTCTTTTTCATACTTTATTTAATTAATTTTTTTTTTTTTTCCCCTTCAGTGTTGATGTGATGTTACGGGACCTTCATCAATAATAATATGTAAGGTTGAAAACTGATACGTAAGTTATACTGAATATAATACCTTTGATAGCTGGTGTTATGTATGCATGTATGTGTGTATACTCCCTCATTTGTATGGTGGGGGGGGGGTTGAAGGGGACAGTTGGAAGGAAGGAAGGAAGGAAGGAAGATGATGAAGTGATTAGAACAAGGTCGTGGTGGTGGTAATGATGGGAAACAATATTGAATTCTTCTTCAACCCGATTATTCTTCTCATACATTCAAACAGTTTAAAATCTCATTATCGTTATTAATCCCAACACAATTCTAATCTTCCTTATCATTGAGAGCAAAGAGAGGAAAGACACAGCAAAGAATAGAACTGCAGTGAAAAAATAAATAAATGAAAAGAAACCTTACCATTAAGAATAATATCAACCCATGTTATCTCAGACTGTATTTTCACCGTGTAATATCCTGACAGAAACAAAATAAGATTAAAACCTAACTTAAACACTATC
>JAPQNM010000003.1:36289381-36291881 GCA_029783475.1 Metacarcinus magister | reverse complement strand
AGTTAAGGAGAGACAAATGACACGCATAAACACACGCACACGCACACACACACACACCACACACACACAAAACAGAAAATCAAACTGTCCTCACATGTCTTGAGAATAGTGAGAAGTATCAATGTTAGATAACAATAATAAATAAAACTGATATTTAGACTAAGAAAAAGAAAATAAAAAAACAGCAAGGAAGAGAGATCGGCATCCCATAAAAAGAGAGACAGAAAGAGCTTGATAACAACTGGAAAATGTGAGAGAGAGAGAGAGAGAGAGAGAGAGAGAGAGAGAGAGAGAGAGAGAGAGAGAGAGAGAGAGAGAGAGAGAGAGAGAGAGAGAGAGAGAGAGAGAGAGAGAGAGAGAGAGAGAGAGAGAGAGAGAGAGAGAGAGAGAGAGGAGAGAGAGAGAGAGAGAGAGAGAGAGAGAGAGAGAGAGAGAGAGAGAGAGAGAGAGAGAGAGAGAGAGAGAGAGAGAGAGAGAGAGAGAGAGAAAAAAAAAAACATGACTTATGATTTTTCCTCCTTTTCTTCCATTCCTCTCTTTTTTTCTTCCCTCTCCTCTTCCTCCTTCCTTCTCCAAATCCTCCTCTTTCTTCTGCTTTTCATCCAATTTTTCCTATTTCCCTCTTTCTTAATTTATTTCTCATTTCTTTTTCTCTGGCACAATCTCCTTCTTCTCCTCCTTCTCCTCTTCTTCTTCCGCCTCCTCCTCTTCCTCCTCCTCCTCCTATCTACAGACATTATTTACGATAAAGTGTGGGAGGGAAATAGACAAACTTGATGTAAGAAACACTGAATCTTTCTCTCTCTCTCTCTCTCTCTCTCTCTCTCTCTCTCTCTCTCTCTCTCTCTCTCTCTCTCTCTCTCTCTCTCTCTCTCTCTCTCTCTCTCTCTCTCTCTCTTTCACCCATTTTTTCTTTCCTTTTCGTTTGTGGTTATGTAGGAAAGTGTTTTTTAGGACCAACTTTTGAAAATAGAGAACGAGAGAGAGAGAGAGAGAGAGAGAGAGAGAGAGAGAGAGAGAGAGAGAGAGAGAGAGAGAGAGAGAGAGAGAGAGAGAGAGAGAGAGAGAGAGAGAGAGAGAGAGAGAGAGAGAGAGAGAGAGAGAGAGAGAGAGAGAGAGAGAGAGAGAGAGAGAGAGAGAGAGAGAGAGAGAGAGAGTAGAGAGAGAGAGAGAGAGAGCGAGAGAGAGAGAGAGAGAGTAGAGAGAGAGAGAGAGAGAGAGAGAGAGAGAGAGTAGAGAGAGAGAGAGAGAGAGAGAGAGAGAGAGAGAGAGAGAGAGATTGAAATAGCTTTAATACTATTACTATTATTACAACTTACTAACAGTTCAAGAAGGTTAAACTAAATAACATTAATACGCTATATTGTGCAGTTTTTTTGGGGGGTGGGGGCCATCTTTATGTATTTATGTCATATGAGACCAGCATCAGTCAGTAAAGTTAAATAATGATTATTTCATTATTATTATTAGGCAAGCAATGGTGAAATACAGATTGATATTACAGTAATCAGGAAAATAAGGCCAGATTCATTTTCAGCTTGACCGAAAACCTTATTGTACCAATTTTCATGAGATTCGGACGTGTGGAAATTTGCATGAAATTTTGTAGGGTACACCCTCAGAATTTTTGACATAAATCATATATTTTTGAATAACTCGAAATCTATGGGGGTTTACGTAAAAACCGTATGGTATATAAAAGAAAAGAGCAGGACACGCTTGTTCTATTGAATTATAATGAAATGGAATTAAAATGTAACTATATATGTAGGAGTGTAAAGTATGCATCAATTTCTCTTACACACTTTAAATTTTCTTCTTAAGTATTAGTTATTGGAAAAATGATGACAGTATGAGATAGAAATTATCAAACTCCATAACTTTACGTCAATACAATTTTCCTGTAGGACTAATATTTACGTAGTAAAATGAAATCAACCTCAATTCTGGTTGAATTTACGGGCCACAAAATGGAAAATCCAAATAATATAGTAATGACCAAATTATTTCTATATTCGTGATCAGCATTCCCGAAAACCCCTTGGTACCAATTTTCATGAGTTGTGTTGAAATATTAACAAAACTTCTCTCGCTCTCTCTCTCTCTCCCTCTCTTTCTCTCGCTCATTCTCTCCCTTTTATTCTACTAAACGTAATATTTTGCGCCACAGCCCATAATAATATGGTAATTATGACGATGATTTGATGATCTTAATTATGTTAATAAGGTTAGGGTAAAGGACAGAGAAGAGGACGAAAAGATTATAAAGATTTAACATTTTTCACAATTTTTTTTCTCTACCTCTTTTATCTTTCTCTCATGTCATTCCAACCTGCGTTCGAAATTGAAAGTAAAAAAAAAGTGAAAAAAAGAAGTGATGTGAGAGAGATTTTAAAGTGAATCTTACTGGTACGTTTGTCACACTGCAAATTTAAAACCCTGGGCCAGCTTTTTGTAATTCCTTTTATCTCTTCTTTCTCTTGAGCTCTTCTTATTTCTC
>JAPQNM010000003.1:36284381-36286881 GCA_029783475.1 Metacarcinus magister | reverse complement strand
GTATAAGATGAAAACGAAGAAGAGACGAAGAAGTTGAGGAGGACGCAAGCGAATAACAATAATAATAACAATAATAATAGCAACAGCAACTGGATGAAGAGGAGGAAGAGAGAAACAGGAAGAAGAAGAAGAAGAGGAGGAGGAGAAAGAGGAGGAAGAGGAGTGTATGGAGTAGTAGGGTGGCAGATTGATCGATAAGATGACGGCTGGAAATGAATGATGACTGAGTGTTGCAGTATCGACAGCTTTGAAAACTCCAGATTCCTGAGCGACAGATTTCCTATAGACTCTGAACACAGGTGGGAGAAGTCCTTGATCGAGTACGTGGGAAGGAAGAGGGGAAGGGGGGTGATTACCTACCTACCTACCTGTCTGTCTGTCTATTTGTCTGTCTGACCAGGTTATTTTTCTCTAAATAATAACAGATCGTAAAGTTAAGGAAATTATAATCTATATCTTTTTTTTCATAATCTCTTTTTTTCTTTTTCTTAACTATTCACGTTGTTTATGTTGTTCTTTGATGTTCAGGTGAGGTGATTTGTAATATCTGGCTGGAAGGGAAGGTGAGGAGGGGGGTGTACTGGCCTTGAAGGTGGGGGGGGAAGGGGATATCTTTACCACTTTCGTTAATTCCAATAAATAATAAAGTTAATAAGAACCTGATTTTATCCTCGTTAGACTTTTTCCTTAATCATTATGTAGAAGGAAACTGAAGGAAAAAGGATGATAAATATATAAATAAAACCCATTACATAAAATTCATCATTGAGAGAGAAAATAAAGAGGTTGAAAGGAAACGCAAAAAAGAGAAAAAAATCAGAGAAGAGATGAAACTGCAAGGGAAACAAATGACTCTGGAATCTGGTACTTTTACACCTGCCTCCTTTCCTTCCTTCCAGACCTTTTGCTGCCTCGAGGATTACAGTGAAAAAACTCTACGGGTTCTTTACACCGAACATCAGAACACAAAGGTTGAAGGAGTCAGCACATTGTATTCTGATGTATTATGATTTTTCTAGTTTTATTTTTATACTCTATTTCTCTCTTCTTTTTTTATTTCCTTCCTTCCTATCCTTCTATTTCTGTCTGTATATTTTCTTGTCTCTTTTTCGTGCATATACTACGCTTCAATTCTTTCAAAACCTTTACATTCTTATCATCATTATACAAAAGGGAAAGAAAAGAAAAATATTAAAGCTAACAGCAACGAAAGTAAAGCTTCTTAAGAATAGTGAGGTGACAGGAGGGAATGCGACAAGACAAACTTTCTTAAGCTGTCTGTCACTTTGTGTAAATGAATTCTAGTTATTTAAAGTGGGAAGAACATACGAATTGTAACGAGTTGAGGATATTAGAACAACCCTTGACACTGATATTAAGTAAGTGAACCTACAGACAGACTACAATAGATGATGATTAGTGCTTTTTAATAATGTTTTAAAAGTTGGTCTATCTCGAACGCAGTATATAAAAAAAAAATGCTAGACGAACACATATTATAATAAATATAACAATTAAGTTAATGAAATATGTAAATAAAATGAATACATAAATACATAGGAAATCAGTAATCATGCTTTACAAAATTACTGAAAGACTAAAACTGTATTAACAAAGTAGAATAAAGAATTACATACACATCCCTAAAATCCATAACAAAAAAACATAAATTACAGACGGATAATACAGTAATCCTCTTAAACAAAAAAAACAACAACAACGAAAAAACTAAAACTGATTACGTAACTTATTAATCCTCAACAAAACAAAACAAAAAAAAAAGAGCATCGTACAAATCAGCCTTCACGCTTCTTCAAACACTTGCATCATTAGCAAAGTTCAGGAGCATAACATTTCGAGGTGTTAAATAAAAAAAAAAAATAAATAAATAAAAAAAAAAATCAAGCGTAACATGAAAAAAAAAGAAAATCAAAGGTTAAAGTCTAATTAAAAGGTTGAAATATTTTTGTTGGCTCAGAATACAAAAAAGGACGGTACACAAAAGGCGATAGAAAGTATTATGTGTGGAAATACGAGTTCATAGTCATTCAGGTTAAACACGAAGGTGAGAAGGAAGGAATCTGATGCCTATCCAAAAAGTACTGCAATGTAAGGACGGTGGACAGAGATGAATGAAGGAAATTCGATGAAGAAATTTGTTTACACTGACTGTCTATAATAATAATGATGGTGATGGATTTACTAATTATATGTTTGCCTGTAACACACACACACACACACACACACACACACACACACACACACACACACACACACACACACACACACACACACACACACACACACACACACACACACACACATCAAACAATCTATTTAACTATTTACCATCTCTCTCTCTCTATCTATCTATATAACATAACACAATACACCTAAACAATAATCACGTAATATGCACTAAATGCCTCAAGGTCAAACATACACAGAAATCAACATATAATTCCCGGGAAGAAAGGACTAAATACACTTTGGTCACTGG
>JAPQNM010000003.1:36274381-36279381 GCA_029783475.1 Metacarcinus magister | reverse complement strand
TCCTGAAGGTATCAAAAAAACATTATACAAAGGCAGTGTAATAATTGAACACATTTCAAAGTTCAGGTGTACGACTTCACTAATTGCAGGTATATGAAGGTAATTGAAGGTAGCCTCTGTGTGTGTATGTATGTGCATGTGTGTGTGTGTGTGTGTGTGTGTGTGTGTGTGTGTGTGTGTGTGTGTGTGTGTGTGTGTGTGTGTGTGTGTGTGCACGCGCGTGTGGGTGTATCTAAAGCTGCATCGTGAAGTGGGTTGTCTTCACTCGAGGTTATGAAGTAGATGTGGGTTGTAGTTGTCTCAATACAGAGGAGATGAGAGGAGATGAGAGGAGATGAGAGGAGACGAGGAGAGCAGGAGAGAAGGGGATGCTGAGTAAGAGGAGGGAGCATAAGAGAAGATGAAAGGGGAAAATAGAACAGGAGGAAACTGGATATGAATATAGAAAAACACGGAAAAAAAACAGATAATAAGAAAGGGAGAAGGGAAAGTGAAAGGAACAGTTGGAGATGAAATATATATATAAAAAAAATATTACTTCCTTAATTAAATAAGGAACATTTTTACCCTAGAACACAAGTGAGAACAGGTAAGGGTAAAGGGAGAAAACAGACCCTTAGTTACACGCCTGAGAGGTTACGAAGGGAGGGAGTAAAGAGAAAAAAGGGAGAAAAGAGACGAGGATCTTGTATGATGACATTTTAGGTATGATGTAACACCTGTCTTGTAGTGTTGATTTCAAGGCACGTCAGAAGTAGGAAATGTGAAGAGAGAAAGATCAAAGGTTTCGTGTGTGTGTGTGTGTGTGTGTGTGTGTGTGTGTGTGTGTGTGTGTGTGTGTGTGTGTGTGTATGTGTGTGTCTCAAGCTTCACCTCACGGGTCGCTGCAGAACAAATTTATGCTCATTTAGCCACCATTTGTCACCGGGTCCCTCCCTCCCCTTGACACCTGCATCCTCAAGGCTTACCTACCTACCAGTGTGTGTGTGTGTATGTGTGTGTGTGTGTGTGTGTGTGTGTGTGTGTGTGTGTGTGTGTGTGTGTGTGTGTGTGTGTGTGTGTGTGTGTGAGAGGTAAAGAGAAAGGACACTACACACAAATTGATAAAACAAAACACACACACACACCCACACCCACACACACACCCACACACACACACACACACACGAGGCCAACATAAATGAGGGCTAGTGTGAGGGGTGGCCAAAGGGTCTTCTTTCAAGGGGTGAAGACTTGGGGACGTGGTGGCTTCCGGACCTAAACTCAGTTGCTTCACCATCCCTTTGAGAATCTGCAGCGGCAGATGTGTGGAATTTGAAGGAGGAAGACAAGAAGAAGGAGAAGGAGGAGGAAGAGGAGGAAGAGGAGGAGGAAGAGAAGGAGGAGAAGAAGGAGGAGGAGAAAGACTGATAATTAGATGAAGACAAGTAAAAGAACGAGAAGGAAAATAGGAGAAGAAAACCATAACATATATAAAATCGTATGAAAAATAAAAAAATTGCTAGACAAGTTTGGGGGTCGTGTCTGATAACACTGTCCTTATGTTTACATCAAGACACAACGATGAACCTTCCTTGCTGCATTCCTGCCTTCCTACCTTCCTGCCTTCCTGCCTTCCTACCTTCCAGCCTTCCTACCTTCCAGCCTTCCTGCTTTCCTACCTTCCTGCCTTCCTGCCTTCCTACCTTCCTGCCTTCCTGCCTTCCTGCCTTCCTACCTTCCAGCCTTCCTGCTTTCCTACCTTCCTGCCTTCTTGCCTTCCTACCTTCCAGCCTTCCAGCCTTCCTACCTCCACCCTCGCTCTTCTAACACACGCATCACTGAACTAAAGGAGAGACTGTAAGGCAGAGAGACGGGGAACGACGACTAGAAGGGAGAAGGAAAGTGACGGGCGAGCAAGTGTAGAATGGATGAGACGGAAGAAGGGAGAAGTAGGAGGAGAAGGAGGAGGAGGAGGAGGAGGAGGAGGAGGAGGAGGAGGAGGAGGAGGAGGAGGAGGAGGAGGAGGAGGAGTAGGAGGAGTAGGAGGAGGAGGAAGGTTAAGGATGCTGGAAAAAAAAGATATGGCGAGGCGCTTCGTGTGGTGTCGAGGGAAATAGAGACGTTCCATCCCAAGGCTGGCCCATCTCGAGGCTTTATGAGGGATGAGGGGACGAGAGAGAGAGAGAGAGAGAGAGAGAGAGAGAGAGAGAGAGAGAGAGAGAGAGAGAGAGAGAGAGAGAGAGAGAGAGAGAGAGAGAGAGAGAGATAGTCAGACTGGGTGAAGGTTGTAGAGAGGGAGGCTGAAGGGAGCTAGACAGATTAGAAGGGAAAGACAGGGGGACAGTGAGGGGAGAGGAGAGGGGAAGGAAGTCAAGAAGAGTGAGACAGTTAGGAGGGGAAAGGACAGGGAGAGAGAGAAAAAGAGAGAGAGAGGAAAGTGAGGAGAGAATAAAGGACGGAAAGAGAAAGAGAATGGGAGTAGGTGTGTCGAATAAGACAGACCAGGAAAGGGAAATAAACTGGAGAAAGACAGACTGATAAAGGGGGAAAAAAGAGGAAAAAAGGAAAAAAGTGGAAAAAATGAGAAAAAAAGGGGAAGGAGGAGGAGGAGGAGGAAAAAAGGGAAATAAAGAGGGATAATAAGAGGGGGAAAATAGGGTGACGTGCAGGTAAGCAGGACAATAGTAGTAGGAAACAATTACGTGTCTGACCTAAGCTTGACAAAGACTTTTCTGAGTTGCTAGACAAGAAAAGAAGAGAAGAAAAAAAAATAGAATGGGGAAGAATGACTATACGTGGAATTATGACCTTACACACACACACACACACACACACACACACACACACACACACACACACACATCCACATCCACACCCACACACCCCACACCCACACACACACCCACACACACACACACACACACCCATACACAACCCACACACACACACACACACACACACACACACACACACACACACACACACACCACACACCCACACCCACACCCACACACACACCACACACACACACACACACACCACACCACACACCACACACCCACACCCACACCCACACACACACCACACACACACACCACACACACACACACTCACAGTCGAGGGAAGATCAATCTGCTCCATAAAAAAGTGAAAAGTTAGAGAAAATGCTTCTCTTTCTCCATATGAGAGAGAGAGAGAGAGAGAGAGAGAGAGAGAGAGAGAGAGAGAGAGAGGAGAGAGAGAGAGAGAGAGAGAGAGAGAGAGAGAGAGAGAGAGAGAGAGAGAGAGAGAGAGAGAGAGAGAGAGAGAGAGAGAGAGGAGAGAGAGAGAGAGAGAGAGAGAGAGAGAGAGAGAGAGAGAGAGAGAGAGAGAGAGAGAGAGAGAGAGAGAGAGAGGAGAGAGAGAGAGAGAGAGAGAGAGAGAGAGAGAGAGAGAGAGAGAGAGAGAGAGAGAGAGAGAGAGAGAGAGAGAGAGAGAGAGAGAGAGAGAGAGAGAGAGAGAGAGAGAGAGAGAGAGATGAGAGAGAGAGAGAGAGAGAGAGGAGAGAGAGAGAGAGAGAGAGAGAGAGAGATACTGGTAGAAAAAAACATAAAAAGGAAATGTTTAGGAGAGGAGATAGGAGGAAAAAATTGAGACACAAAAGTAGGAGGAGGAGGAGGAGGAGGAGGAGGAGGAGGAGGAGAGTAGGAGGAGGAAAAAAAGGAGGACAGTGATGATAAGAGAGGAGGAGGATGGATGGAGGGAGGAGGAGGTATGGAAGGATGGAACAGTAATGAGCTGTTGTAGGAGATAAAAGGTAGGAAAAATCAACAGTTGAATAGCAAATACCTCCGTTCTTTCTTCCCTTGATGCTAGTTCCTTTCTATCAGCACACACCTCAACACAGTGAAGGCGAAGCAAGGTGATGTAATGAAGAAGTGAGAAAGAAAGTGTAACAAAAAAGTCTATGATACACTATTTACACCTAGTAGACACAGAAGATGATGGTAGTGATGATGGTAGTGATGATGGTAGTGGTGATGGTAGTGGTGATGGTAGTGATGATGGTAGTGGTGATGGTAGTGATGGAAAAAAGTTAAGTACTACAATGTGAGTCTCCATAGGCGTTCCCAAGGGCCCGGCATTCAGAGTCACTCCCTGTTTGTACACAAGTTCTGCATATTCATGGTTTGCGTCTCTTTATGTACAATTTATGAAAATTTGACCTTGTGTTGGTCTCTCAGCCTTGGTGGGTGGGCGCCGCACGAGGCTGTCCTTGATAACGCTGCCGTCACCAAACTGATGAGGTTGTAAAGTAAATTTTATCGAAACATTAGGGGAGCGAGTGCATGCCTCTTGTGTTGCAGTGTGTGTGTGTGTGTGTGTGTGTGTGTGTGTGTGTGTGTGTGTGTGTGTGTGTGTGTGTGTGTGTGTGTGTGTGTGTGTGTGTGTGTGTGTAAACTTTGCATACATCCCACCTACCTATTCACCCCCCATCCCTTCTCCTCTATCTACCTATCTATCTATCTCTATCTCTCTCTCTCTCTCTCTCTCTCTCTCTCTCTCTCTCTCTCTCTCTCTCTCTCTCGCTTTCTCTCTCTTCAACTTTCCAGCAAAAAAAGGACATATTTTTCTTCTCCCTTTCAGTCTTCAGTCCTCAAATCTCTCCTCCACCCACCTTATGCTACCCTTCACCTCCCTATCCCTCTATACAAACATCTACTTCCTTCCTTCTCTCTCTCTCTCTCTCTCTCTCTCTCTCTCTCTCTCTCTCTCTCTCTCTCTCTCTCTCTCTTTCTGAGCAGCGGGTCACCTTCCATTATCATGATTAGAAAGTACATCACCGTTCGCCCAAGAACATTTGTTGCTAGATTCTGAACGAGGGAAGAAGGGAGGAAGGGAGGAAGGGAGAGAAGAAGGAGGGAAGATGGGAGAGAGGGAGGGAGGGTGGGAGGATAGGAGGAAGGGAGGGAGGGAAGAAGGGAGAAGGGAGGAAAGGAAGAAGGGAGGGAGAGAAAGGAGTTGGGTAGAATATAGGG
>JAPQNM010000003.1:36259381-36264381 GCA_029783475.1 Metacarcinus magister | reverse complement strand
CTGTCTTTGACGGTGCCTGAGTACAAATTATTGCAGGACTAGACAACAGCGACGAGGGTAAGAGAAAGGAGGAGGAGGAGGAGGAGGAGGAGGAGGAGGAGGAGGAGGAGGAGGAGGAGGAGGAGGAGGAGGAGGAGGAGGAGGAGGAGGAGGAGGAGGAGGAAGAAAATAACGAGGACAAAGACGATGATGATGATAGAGAAGAAGAGGAAAAAAGAGGAGTCAGGAAAGTCATCATTATATACATACTTAACAATTACTCCTACTATTACTAATACAACTAAATAACAACATACAGAACCATTCTACACTAACTACCACACTAACTACCACAAGTACTAACAACTACACGAGCGGGGTTCGATCTAGTATTATGAGTGTGTATATTCTAACCACTTTTTTACCTTTCTGAGGGAGGGAGGGGATGGGTGGGTTTGGCTGAGAGACTAAACAGGTGGTGGAAAGGAAGGTGGGTGGAGGCAGGCAGTGAGTGGCCTTGTACGTGTGTGAAGGTAAGGGGGAAGGCAGGCTGAATGTGCGAGCAACAAGGATGTGAGGGGAGAGTGAGGAGGGGTGCTAAGTAATGAGGGAAGGAGTGAAGGTCATGGAGGGGAGAGATATAGATAGGGAGTGTGTGAGTGAATAATGGGAAAGTAAAAGGATGATGAGAGAGAGAGAGAAAGGGTGTGAGAGAGAGAGAGTGATGGAGTGTTTGTGTATGTGTGTGTGTGGTGTGTGTGTGTGTGTGTGTGGGCGTGTGTGTGTGAAAGAAAGAGAAAGTGAGAGAGAGAGAGAGAGATAAAGCGAAAGAGATACTGAAAACTATGCAAATACTTGACACAGAAACGAAAAAAAAACGTAAAATATGTGGGTAAAAAAAAGAAAGAAAAAGAAAAAGAAAAAAAAATGAAGCAAAATGAAAAGGGAAGAAGAAAGAACGAAAGAGAGAGAGAGAGAGAGAGAGAGAGAGAGAGAGAGAGAGAGAGAGAGAGAGAGAGAGAGAGAGAGAGAGAGAGAGAGAGGAGAGAGAGAGAGAGAGAGAGAGAGAGGAGAGAGAGAGAGAGAGAGAGAGAGAGAGAGAGAGAGAGAGAGAGAGAGAGAGAGAGAGAGAGAGAGTAGGTAGGGTGGTAACTAACATAGCTTCTACTTCCCCCAAGACTGGACTGAGTCGCTACCAGAGTGGAAAAATGTTTTGATCCTTACAAGAAAACCTCCCTTGAGACTGGCTGAAAGAGGAGGAGGAGGAGGAGGAGGAGGAGGAGGAGGAGGAGGAGGAGGAGGAGGAGGAGGAGGAGGAGGAGGAGGATGCAACTGTGGCTGTCTTCCCCTTGAATGGCTCCTTCTGTTTTGCGAGGTATTACGTAAAAGCTCAAGTATATATATATTACAAGAGGCAAGTAGGAGATGGGATCAGAGGAAGGGGAAAGGGAAGGGAAGGGAGGGGGAAGGGGAAGGAAGGAGGAGGAGAAGGAAGAGGGGAAGGGGAAGGAAGAGAAGGTGAAAGAAAGAGGGATGGGTGTGGGATGAACATGTGTATGAGAAGTTGTGGGATAAATGAATCTGTTTGTTAAGAGGAGAGGGAGGATGTGGAAAGGGAAACTAAAGTGTATAGATGGTAAGAGGGAAAGGGAAAATAAGATGAATAAATGTTCTGTTTCTTTTATATTTCTGGATTTGTCTTTAAATTTTCTTTCTAACTCATAACAATCTCTGAAGAAAAGTATGTGTGTAAATTAAACTTATGTAGCAGGGTGACGAAATGAAAGGTGAGACTGAATTGATTTAGATAGAGGAGAGAGAGAGAGAGAGAAATACAAATCTGGTCTTTGAATAAAATAATAAGAAGAAAAGAGGAGATTGAAAGGTAACGAGTCACTAACTAAACAAAATAACATTATATACAACAACTAATCACTTTTTAACAACATAAAAAAACAAGCATACAAAACCACACACATATCCTATTACAACTCAATAGGAGATAAAAAGAACAACAATATTAGACACATAACATAGACTCGACATAAAAGACTGCAACACATTAGGAAACGAACTGAAGGTTAAATAATTCTGTTCATCATTACGAAGGCATGAACACGGCGCGGCCAGACATACGTAAGGCTGATAAAGTGTCACGTAATAGTAGACTAATAGAGAGACAGCGTAAGGGTGGGAGTGCGATGCCTAGACACAAATATTGAATGAAAGGCTGAGCGTAAGGGAAGCCATTGGAAATCTTGTAGTTTTAGATAGTGAGAGAAAGAGAGAATGAGAGAAAAAAAGAGACAGAAAGACAGATGGCCCTGCAGAGAATGGATTGGATGGAATACAAGGCCACAAATCCACTTTCTCCTCCCCTTTCCTGCCCCTTCCCCTTCTCCTTCCACCTCGTCAGCTCTGCCCCGCCTCCCTATCTCCCTTTCGTAGGAAATTATATAATTAACGTAACGGTGTGATAAGAGTCTCAGTCAGGGGCGGGCAGGAAAGGTGGCGGTCATTATATCCACCTTCAAGGGAGAAAAAGTGGTTACAACCTTCCTTCTCCCTCCCCTTCCCGGATACCAGACACATCACCCGACATCCCTTGC
Organism: Metacarcinus magister; assembly: GCA_029783475.1. NCBI lineage: Eukaryota > Metazoa > Arthropoda > Malacostraca > Decapoda > Cancridae > Metacarcinus > Metacarcinus magister. Next base: position 36,261,793 of record JAPQNM010000003.1, on the reverse strand, counting down.
CTTACCATGGGAATGTTGTTGACCTCTGTCGATATGTAGTCGTCTATGTGCGTTATGTTACTGTAATGCTATGATGTTTTAATATATCACTAAGACTAAGGAATTATGTTTAATAAATAATGATGTGTTGGAACTCAAACTTTATTGACAGATTAATTTGAGTAAGTAGCTTAAAATCATCTACAAACAGTTGCTAATTACACCTGATACTCATAGCACACCTGGTCTTTAAAGATACCTTATAAAAAATACAACTTTTCTACGTATCAAGTTAGTTTGTACTCAGGAGAAGAAGGAAAGAAGAGAAAGCGAAAAAAAGTTCCTAAAACTGCTATAAGATAGAAAGAAGAGAAAGGAGATGCTGCTCTTACTGCTATGGCTGTCCTTGGAAGGCAAATAAATCGCTTCTGATCATCAGCTTGAGAACGATGATCAAAGTTTAGCCTCGACTAATTACCTGACCCCCAGCAAAGCCTTCCTCGTCTTGGGTAGTGGCAAGGGGAGGAGGCAGCACAGTAAGAGTGTGTGGGGGTGTGAAGGGGAGTGTCGGGGGGCGTAGGGGTCAAGAAGTTGTGTAAGTGTTTATACTTCCCCTTATGTTTGTTTCCACGTGACAACTTCCTCAACACCACTTGAACGTCAACGCGACCAACGACCCCACTAGTTCATGATGCTTCCTTTACAACCTCCTCTCCTCCTCCCAGTCCCATCCGGTTTTCCACACATCCCATCAGTGCCTAGTCTTATCCACTGCCTCCCTTTCATTTCCCAGACGTACCTTCCCCCCCTCCATCCACCGAGTACCGTCCCTTACCAACAAGTTCCAGAGCATATCCAACCATTCAACCTTACTGAATTGATCCTCTTTGCACCCTGCCAGTCAGCCCCCCTCGCCTCCCCGCTCCCCAATGCACTGAGCTACACCCTCAGCGGGGAGCGATAGTGGCCGAGCAGCGGGGAGTTGGCAGTAGTGCGCGGCAGTAATTGCAGGTCGCCATATTGCTGTGCACGCCAGATAGTGACACAGACGGAACAAAACTGCAATTGTTACTAACTTTGCCTGATTCAATGGGTCCGCCGCTGGGGTTCACGGTTATTGTCCTTTCATTATACGGTGATGTGGCGGGGAACTGCACCGTAACGCCCCGTTGATGGTTCGACAGTGGCAAGCGGAGTTTACGGTGAAGTCACGCAGCCACCGTTGTCGTGAAGTAGGACAAACAGTGCGCAGGAAAGCTGAAGTGTGTGTGGTGCAGCTGGTACGGAGGGAAGGAGAAGGGAGGAGAGAAAGGAAGATGATATGTAAGAAAGGAAGAAGAGAGGAAGAGAGAAGAAAGGAAAACTAAAGTAAATAAAAGGAAGAGGACTTGAATGATTGTAGTGGGTGAACGAAGATTATTGACGCATGGTGGGTGTGTGCATAAATTAGTTATAGTTGTGGCTATCATACGAAAAGCAAAGAAAAGCATTAAAAATATGTCAACACTAATGAAAATAGTTATTGCTGAGAGACGAGGAAGTGAACGAAGCCACGAAACCAACACCATCTTTCAGAGAGATATTTAAATGTGGCATATCCGATCCCTAGAGTTTCACAGATATAACTCTCACCATTGGTCTCATTAGACTCATTCATTCAACCTTTTCTTTTACGGGGAGACTAATAGAATCTCTCCGTCACATCCTCCCCTTACACACCTCCCCGTCACACACACTTCCACGTCACCATCATCACACTCTAAGGTCACCCCAGCGAGCCACTTTGTCACTTTTGCGTCACTTCACCTTAATCTAGCGTCACACACGTCACATATTAGAGTCATTTGTCCGTCATCTCGAGCTGTGACGCTAATTTATAATATATCTGACAGGCAAAATTATTCAGGAGAGAGAGAGGGAGGAGAGAGGAGAGAGGAGAGAGGAGAGAGAGAGAGAGAGAGAGAGAGAGAGAGAGAGAGAGAGAGAGAGAGAGAGAGAGAGAGAGAGAGAGAGAGAGAGAGAGAGAGAGAGAGAGAGAGAGAGAGAGAGAGAGAGGAGAGTAGAGAGAGAGAGAGAGAGGAGAGAGAGAGAGAGAGAGAGAGAGAGAGAGAGAGAGAGAGAGAGAGAGAGAGAGAGAGGAGAGAGAGAGAGAGAGAGAGAGAGAGAGAGAGAGAGAGAGATGAGAGAGAGAGAGAGAGAGAGGAGAGGAGAGAGAGAGAGAGAGAGAGAGAGAGAGGAGAGAGAGAGAGAGAGAGAGAGAGAGAGAGAGAGAGAGAGAGAGAGAGAGAGGAGAGAAGAGAGAGAGAGAGGAGAGAGAGAGGAGAGAGAGAGAGAGAGAGAGAGAGAGAGAGAGAGAGAGGGGGAGAGAGAGAAAGTAACTATATACTACTACATCTCTACTATCTTCTTTTCTACTACTACACTACTATACTA
>JAPQNM010000003.1:36251349-36253849 GCA_029783475.1 Metacarcinus magister | reverse complement strand
AATGTTTATGCATTATTATTCATTTTATGTTCATACTTTTACATTCATTATACAACAACCAGGTATATATGTGGATCGTGAGGTTGTATAATGTATAAAAAAAAATTATGTATAATGTATAAAAACTGTATACACACGCAGCCTCTGGATATACACTGGATAGAATACATGTTATTAGTGAACCCATTTCATTATTACATACAATTATACATACATACCTACATACATACATAAATACATACATATATACATACTTTCATTTAGATAACCAGAGACTAGAAACAGTTTAAAGATAAGCTTCATCCAAGTGTGTTTCCTCTACTACTTACTTACCTCTTAGTCAATTGTATTACGTTAATCAGGATGTAATTGCTGTTTTTTTTTCTGTTTCCTACGTTATAAGGATGAAAGAGAAAAAAACAAGAGAGAGAGAGAGAGAGAGGGGTAAGAGAACAGGGATAAGACCAACTAATATTCCATTCACGTTATTATTAATTTTTCTTTTTTTTTCCCTTTTCTTTCCCTTCTCTTCTTAACACGACTGCGAACACTGTTATCTTTCCGGCCTTGCTACTTTTTTCAGCTTGAGAACAAAAGAGGTGAAACGGAATATTCTCCCCTCTTCTTGAGCAAGCATTGTTTCCCCTTACCTCCTCCCCTTCCTTCTCCTCACCTCACTACCACCTGCTCCTTTGTCCATGAAACACCACCATCACCACCACCACCACCACGTTTAGTAGCAGTAGTAGTAGTAGTAGTAGTAGTAGTAGTAGAAACAGTAAGAAAGACTGTTAGATAAACGTATTATCTTCATTAACAACAGTAAGATCAGCAGCCGTGACGGAAGGAGAGAAAAGTCATTTTGAATAATACTCATCAACATCATCAGCTATACAGAACCATAGTAGGAGAGGAGAGGAAAGAGCGATGTAGTATTGAGATAAAAGTTATGGAGCTACGAAAGGAAAGAAGGAATAAGAGATAAAGGAAGGAGAAGGAGAGGAGAAAAGATAGTATTTACTTCCTAACAGGCAAGCTTTCAGAAACCCAGGACCCTCGTGTTGCCTCTTCCAACCCCCAAAACCCCTCCCACGCACACCCCCAACCTCCCCACCACCACCAGGCACAGAACATACTCGCGTGGTGCACAGTGGACTGAGTGTGTGTTACGCACGACCAACCATTCAAACCGTTGCTCAGCGTTAGAAAAAAAGGAAATGTGTGGTAACGTAAAGTGTCACAAGTAACGTTCAAGAACACGTACATACATTACCGTAACGCATTTGTTATACACGGATTAGTATGTCATTATGTCGTTGTATATTTGTTAAGGTTGCTAAATATAGTGATTAGTATGCTAAGGGTTTGATAATTGACTTGGTTTGCTTTGATAAGGCAACTGATACGTATCTAATATAGTCTTTGGTACGTGTATTCAGTGTTAATCAGGAAATGATAATAATGATAATGATAATGATAGTAATAATTCAACTTTTCCAGGAGATTTTGGAAAGTTACAATAATAAAAATGGATAATGAATAACACATAATACTATAATATACTTTAATAACTAATAACAATGCAATGATAACCATAAGAACATTTAGTAAAGGTTTACATAAGAGTCATTTAGCAAACTGTCACAATGTTATAAGGCAATAGGAAAGGAAAATATAGATCTGACTTACCTTATCTTACCTTACCTTACCTTTACTTACCTTACCTAACCTTACCTTATCTGTCCTACCTTAACCTTACCTTACCTTACCTTACCTTACCTTACCTTACCTTACCTTACCTTACCTTACCTTACCTTACCTTACCTTACCTTACCTTACCTTACCTTAGCTGTCCTACCTTAACCTTTACCTATAGCTGGATATAACGATGTCTACTGTGCCAGATACATACCATATTAACCACCACCACCACACCACCACCACCACCACCACCACCACCACCACAACCACAACCACCACCACCACCACCACAATCATCGCTACTAACCTCAGGGAAGGAGTACAGCGTTAATGTAGTTAGTAATGACTGTAATGGTAATGAGGAACTTTCACCAACCCACCAATTCTCTTTGGGTTCCTGCAGGCGTCCTCTCACTCTCTCCCAGCCTATCAAAGCTTGTTTAAAGGGTAGTTTTAGTGTATGGTAACCAGTTTTCCTCTCCTCTCCTCTACCTTCATGCCTCCTGTCTAGCTATCAATTCTTTATCACTTTGTATTTGTGTTTTATAGCTGCCTTCCTTTATTTCGAAGTTCTTAGCATCCTTTTAGCTTTCCCTCTCTTACTCTTACTCTTTTTTTTTTTCTCTTTCTCTCCCTTTTTCTCTCTCTCTTTTTCTCTCTCTCTCCAGCTACGCATTTATAACAAGTCTCTTTAACGCACTTAGTAATTTTCTTTTTATGTTGTTTCTTAATTGATTCGAGAGAGAGAGAGAGAGAGAGAGAGAGAGAGAGAGAGAGAGAGAGAGAGAGAGAGAGAGAG
>JAPQNM010000003.1:36243849-36246349 GCA_029783475.1 Metacarcinus magister | reverse complement strand
AGTAAAAGTCCCATTCATTGAAGGCGGGGAGAGGCGGCCACATACTGCAGGGGGAGGGGGGAGGGGACGGTGGTGGTGGTGGTGGTGGGGGTGATGGTGGGGAAGGATAGGGAAGTGGAGTGTATAACCAGGTGAAAGATTAGGATAGGGTAGTGACGGATAGGGATACAGGAAGGGAGGGGAATGGAGGTAGAGGGAGGATAGGGGAAGGGAGAAGGAAGATAGGGTAGTAAGGAAAGATGAAGTGTTGGTATAGGAGTGGATTAACTATTACTACTACTACTACTACTACTACTACTACTACTACTACTACTACTACTACTACTACTACTACTACTACTACTACTACTACTACCGTTACTGTTACTGTTTTACCAATACTGATACTCCAATAACTTTTTAATCACTTCTGAAACGAATAGAAAGGGTTGAGTGCTTTCTTCAACTACCATCGAGAGAATGCGAGGGGCTTTAAAGACTGAATGGGCGATTATTGGCCTGGCACACCGCCCCCTTTAACCCTTTAATATTTAACCTTTACCCCCTTCCCCTTTTCCTCCTCCTGCTTCCTCTACCTGTACCACCACTACTTTCTTCCTTTTTTTCATCTTTTTTGTCATTATATTTTTTTTTCTCTTCTCTCGCTCTCTCTCTCTCTCGCTCGCACTCTCGCTCTCTGTCTTTGCCTTTATCTTTCTCTCTCTTCCGTGCTTAGGTTTTCCAGCAGTGTTCCAGCCAAGCAGCCAGTCAGCCTTAGCCTGTTTGACCTTAACACCCTCACCGACGCTAACAACTACCGGGGAACTGCAATTAAGAGCCGTTAGGGACGCGTTGAGTCATTAAACAGAAGCATAACACCCAGCAGAAGGTAGTGCTAGAGGTGACTGGCCCGTAGTGTTTGCTCAGGTGTATTATTCTCATTACTCTTACACCGACTCCCTTACCTTACCTTACCTTGCCTTGCCTTACCTTGCCTGCCTGCTTGTTTCCTTGCTTCCTTTACCTACCTACCTATCTATCTATTTTACTACTTACCTTACTTTCTACTCCTTGTCTTATCTTTCTGTTATATGTATTCACTCATCTGCATTCTATATATTCCCTTCACTTTTCTTTGTCTACTTTTCCCTATTTTTATTAGGCTCGCTTTTCTGTTCTTTTCCTCAGCCTTTTCCTGCCTTCATATCTTCCTTCGCGCCCTCCTCCTCCTCTTCCTCCTCTTCCTCCTCCTCCATTCTTCCCCTGACTGTAGTTAGTTAATTCCTTTCTCCCCTTCGTCAGGTACCCATTCAGTTCCCTCTTCTGCCTTCATACCTTCGTTTCTCTTCTTTATATCTCTCTCTCTCTCTCTCTCTTTCTCCATCTTTCTCTTTGTGTTTCTGTTTCCATTTCTACCGTCTGTGTATATGTGTGTGTGGGGGGGGGGGTGGGGGGGGGTGTAGGTGTGTGTTTTCTTCTGATGAATCGAGTAACTAGTAGAAGTAAGTTGAAATAAAAAAAATAAAATAAAAACATAAAGGTATTGAGGTGATATAGGAAGAGTTGTTGGAGTGAATGGGTGAGTGTCAACGAAGGTCTGGGAAGCATTACTCTTGTCTTGTTAGGTAGTATAATAGAACAACAAGGGAGTATTAGTATTAGTATCATCAGTATCATCATCATCAGCATCCATTGTCCTCCCCCTCCCCCTCCTCCCCGTCCTCCCTTCCCTCCCCCACAACAGCACTTTGTCTCATGAACTGACCTACCCCCTCACACCCCCTCACACCCTCGTTTTCTTTGCCTTCCTCGTGATATATTGTAGGGTTTAAGGTGATTGGGTGGGTTACCTTTATTGATCATATTCACGTATCCCATTTTCTTTGTATTTTCTTGACTTAGATGGATATTTATATTTTTTTTTCTTTTTTTTTATGTTTATTCCCTTTTTAATTTTCTATCTCTTACTTTCTGCTCCTCTTTTCCTTCTTCGCTTATTCGTTCTTTAACAACTTTTTTATTAGTTTTTCCTACATTCCTGCTCACTCTTCGCCTTTTTTCCTTTCTCCTATTTCTTCCCTTTCCCTCCATCCCTCCTTTCCTGCCTTCCCTCCTTCCCTTCTTTCCTTCCCTCCTTTCCTACCTTTCCTTTCCTTCCTCCTTCCTTTCCTTCCCTCTGTCAGTCCTTTCCTCCCTCCCTGCCTCCTTCCCTGCCTGCCTTCCCTCCCTCCCTTCCTCCTTCTTTCCCTTCTCCTTCCTTCTCTCCCTCTAGTAATAATGCCACGTAGAGTCTCGTCGCTAAGGTTAAGCTTGACAACACTAATATATTTTTTACCATCACATAAAAATTCTCACGTTCTACAAAGTTGTTTTTTTCTTTTTTTTCTGCGTTTTGTCACGTCACCTCAACAACCCGAGGCTCCCCAAGGTTGGTCTGTCGGTCTGTCGGTCTCTCGGTCTGTCGGTTGGTTTATGATGCAATTGAGTATTATACTAACCACGTCATTTTTTTCCTTTGAGT
>JAPQNM010000003.1:36233849-36236349 GCA_029783475.1 Metacarcinus magister | reverse complement strand
AATAACAATTTTACACACACACACACACACACACACACACACACACACACACACACACACACACACACACACACACACACACACACACACACACACACACACACACACACACACACACACCTGTTCTTCAATAAGGAAGGGATGATAACGGTCACCTTGAGGGACACCCAACGACATCAGTTAAGTTAGGAAACAGGAAGTTGAAGAAAAGTTTCCTTATCCTCATGCATTTTCCTTCTCCTCCTCCTCCTCCTCCTCCTCCTCTTCTTCCTCCTCCTCCTTTTTCTTATCCATGCTTCTCCTTGTTCTTCTCTTCTTCCTTCTCCTCCTTCTCTTTTTTCTTCTTCTCCTCCTGTACACCCTTCTTTCCTCCTACGTTTATCGGTATATGCGTGCAGGAGAGACGAGAGAGAGAGAGAGAGAGAGAGAGAGAGAGAGAGAGAGAGAGAGAGAGAGAGAGAGAGAGAGAGAGAGAGAGAGAGAGAGAGAGAGAGAGAGTGTTTACACCTAGGCAATTTTGAAGTACTGTGACACATATTTATGTTTACACCATTTATTTCCCCAACGCCCTTGCATTCCACTAACCCCACCACCACCACCACCACCACCACCACCACCACCACCACCACCACCATCACCACCACCACCACCACCACCACCACCACCACCACCACCACCACCACCACCACCTCTACTCCACACTCCCCTAGTATTCCACCCACCCACCCACCCTTCCACACCCTAGACAGTGACAAAATGGTGAGTTGCTAACAGTTAGTCCTCTACTTAGTAATCGCTTCTCTTGTGGCACTTCAATTTCCGTTTTTTCTCACAATTATTAACACGAAGTCGCCCTCCCGAACACTAGAAGGGAAAATGAAGAATGGGGAAGGGAAAATATTGTAAATTGTAAGGAAAATAAGTGTAAATTGTAGTACTAGTAATCGAAGGGGTAAAGTACGTTGAATATTTTTTTATTATTATTATTGTTGTTATTATTATTATTATTGTTATTGTTATTAATTATTATTATTATTATTATTATTATTATTATTATTATTATTATTATTATTATTTTTATTATTATTATTATTACGAAATTGAACTTGTTGTTGTTGTTGTTATTGGTAATAGTAGTAGTAGTAGTAGTAGCAGTAGTAGTAGTAATAGTAGTAGTAGTAATAGTCATTTAACCTGTATAGTACGTACTACGAGGCTTAGAATTGATATAGTAGACTTTCCTTGCCCATAAAAGTAATGAAAAAGGGAGATGGGGAGGAAGATAAGGCATACGACCTTATTAGTACACGAAAAGGAATAGGAAGAGAATAGAATAAAGATGATGAGGAGGAGGGGAGAGATGAGAAAAAGTACCAGCATATAATGAGAAAGAGAAGAGGAGAGGAAGAGGGTATGGTGAGAATATAGTTAGAGAAGGAGGAAGAGGAGGAGGTAGAGGAGGGGAAGAGGAAGAGGAGGAGGAGGCATCACACATCAAGTTACGCTTCTCTTCCCTCAATCGATATTCTCTCCTCTGCCCCACTTTTTCTCCTCTCACTCTTTTTTTTTCCCTTTCCCTCCTCTTCCTCCTCTCTTTCCTCTCTTCTTCCATCTCTATATCATAACTTTATAGCGTTGTATCGTTATCATCTCTCTCTCTCTCTCTCTCTCTCTCTCTCTCTCTCTCTCTCTCTCTCTCTCTCATCTCTCTCTCCTCTCTCTCCTCTCTCTCTCTCTCTCTCTCTCTCTCTCTCTCTCTCTCTCTCTCTCTCTCTCTCTCTCTCTCTCTCTCATAATCCGTCTTTGTTTTATTATTCTTTCTTTCCATAATTTGCAATGAAAACTCATTAAATTTCCGTCGTTGGCTCTCCCCAGCCACTAACTAATTAACCTTTGGTCTGCCTCATACTCAGAAAGGAAGAAAAAAGAGAAAAAAAAAGGAAAATAAAAATGGGAAAAAAAAGTCTGAAAAAAATGTATGTATAGTCTCGTCCTCCCTTCTCGCTCTCTATTTATCTATCTATCTATCTATCTATCTATCTTTTCCAAAATATTTTCCTAAAGTTACTTACCATTTTCTTTCTTAAGCTCACCCTCGCTATTATAGTCTACTTATTATCGTTTCTCCCTAAATCCTCTTTCAGCCTTCTTTCCTTCTCTACTTAAGTATCTCTCTCTCTCTCTCTCTCTCTCTCTCTCTCTCTCTCTCCTCTCTCTCTCTCTCTCGTCTCTCTCTCTCTCTCTCTCTCTCTCTCTCTCTCCTCTCTCTCTCTCTCGTCCTCTCTCTCTCTCTCTCTCTCTCTCTCTCTCTCCTCTCTCTCTCTCTCTCTCTCGTCTCTCTCTCTCTCTCTCTCCTCTCTCTCTCTCTCCTCATCTCTCTCTCTCTCTCTCTCTCTCTCTCTCTCTCTCTCTCTCTCTCTCTCTCTCCTCTCTCTCTCTCTCTCTCTCTCTCTCTCTCTCTCTCTCTCTCTCTCTCTCTCTCTCTCTCTCTCTCTCTCTC
>JAPQNM010000003.1:36216349-36226349 GCA_029783475.1 Metacarcinus magister | reverse complement strand
GCAAATAGCTACGTATAGAATCCTTCACTCTTTGCTAGACACTCATACACTCATACCACAGCCCCGTCAGTAGGTAGGTGGATGGATGGCACAGTGTAGGTGGTGGAGGAGGCAGCTTACATCACCTTTACAATGTTCTAACTTAGGCTGTCTGTCATGTAACCTGAATGACTCTTCCTCCATCCACAGTTTCAATCCGGTACATTCCTGCTTCTGCTACTAAACTGTGTCATATGAAAGTTTTATAGTAACCTTTACATTATTGGATTGTTTTATTGGACTATTTTTTAGCATTGGATTCAACTGTCTTCTCCGAGTGGTTTCGGTATCTGTGTGTGTGGGTGTGGGTGTCTGTGTGGGTGTGTGGGTGTCTCTGTGTGTGTGTGTGTGTGGGTGTGGGTGTGTGTGTATGCGATTGATTATTTTATGGTAGTGTGATGTGTTCTCTCAGCACTAAATGTTTCGCTTATGGCTATTTGGTGTATGTGATAAAATAATAATACCTCTAGTGTTTCAAGTGTTCTTTCTTCTTCAAGGTTTTACTACTTACTGTATAAAAGGAAACCTATTGATTTATATTGTAATCAGAAGAAGTACTATTAGTTTTTGCAATTATATAGTCTTTGTTTTGTTTCAATAAATTTTTAGAGGGAATAAATCAGGTAATTGTGACTTATTCGTATATTATGGGATGTAATTAACACTATTAAGGATTTCTTGTGCATTTATTTAAGCCCGTAACTTTTTTTCTCTCATTCGTTTATTCGTTGAGGACAAAATACAAACAGCACTTGTGATAACAATACTAACCCATTATTAAGTTGAGAGAAGTTTTACTACAAGTTTGTGTCCAATATTTTTTTCTCCCCACCCCTCCCCCCAACCCACCGCCCAAAGAGTTCAAATTAATTGGTCTTCAGTTGTTGTTGTGTGTGTGTGTGTGTGTGTGTGTGTGTGTGTGTGTGTGTGTGTGTGTGTGTGTGTGTGTGTGTGTTCATTTTTTCTTTCCACTTAATAAGGATGAATTGTTAAAGTTAAGTGTGGTCTTGATGTAGGGTTCTGTTAAGGGTCTGTAGAGAGGTTCTTGTCTCCTCTCACCCTCCCTTTGTAGTATGAGAGAGAGAGAGAGAGAGAGAGAGAGAGAGAGAGAGAGAGAGAGAGAGAGAGAGAGAGAGAGAGAGAGACAGACAGACAGACAGACAGAGACAGTGTGTGTGTAGAAAAATATATGCAGCTCCCGTAAAAGTTATCGTACTGCATCTATTCTATTTCCCTTTTTTTTCATTTATCTCAGTCTATCCTCAAAAGATCTGCTACGTATGAAAGGAATCAGATATTATAAGTGTAAATTCAACTGCATCTATCGATCTATCTATCTATCTATTTATCTATCTATCTATCTATCTATCTATCTATCTATCTATCTACTTTCACGAGTTACTGTGAAGCGAGGAGACCAAAATCGTTAATCATATTCCAAATTAAACCTGACTAGACTGCTTGAATTGAGAGAGAGAGAGAGAGAGAGAGAGAGAGAGAGAGAGAGAGAGAGAGAGAGAGAGAGAGAGAGAGAGAGAGAGAGAGAGAGAGAGAGAGAGAGATTCTGTTTCACCAGCATCCATATATTTACAATTCTACTTATATATTGCACGAGTTACACCTTCATTCCATTAGTCTGCAGTGTTGCCATCTAAAGGTCGCCGTAAAATCAGTAACGACCGACTCGTATCTCTTAACTTTCCTTCCGTGGGATTTGAGCGTCGATGTTTTGAGAGACGTTAAGGTAGACTCAGCTGGTGGAATCTCTCGTGTCAGAACCTTCTCTCCACCCGCGCTCCCGGACGCTATAATTGTTTCCCATAACCTACTTTCTTTAAAGAGTGTAAATATTTATTGATGAACATGTACATTTGAAATAGTGTTAAAGATAAAGTAAGAGAGTGAGTGAAAGAAATTCCTGCTGTGTGTGTGTGTGTGTGTGTGTGGTGTGTGTGTGTGTGTGTGTGTGTGTGTGTGTGTGTGTGTGTGTGTGTTGTGTGTGTGTGTTTATTATGATCAGCGGAAGTCCACCCGTCTCCTCCCTCTCCTCCTTCTCCTCCTCCTCCTGCTTCTCCTTCTCCTCCTCCTCCTCCTCCTCCTCCTCCTCCTCCTCCTCCTCTTCCTCCTCCTTGTAATGACTCACACCTGGCGTTACCTGGCAGGGGTGTTACCTTGGGGGGGGAGGTGTTAGTAGTGTGTTCCCAGCTCATCCTCTGACACTCTAGGCATCTTACCTTCAAGCCTTCCCTTCCCTTTATCCCTTCCCTGTTATTACATAGATCTCCTCATCCTTATCCTCATCCTCATTCTCATCCTCCTCCTCTTCCTCCCCCTCCTCCTCTTCTTCCTCCTCCTCTTCCTCCTCCTCATTCAGTTCCCTCTTCACTGTTCATTCTCATTGTTTCCCTATTATATTTTTTTTTATAATCATAACAATGCATTTCAAAGACAATTAGGAATATGATAATGATAATGATAATAATAGTAATGATGATAATAATGATAAAACCAAGATTCGAATCCCGCCATAGTGCGATATAATCTTTTTTTTTCATATATAAAGAAGTGATTTACATAATTTAAGTCACCCAAACGTAACTATTTATTTATTTATTTATTTATCTATTTATTTTACTTGTTTATTTATTTTTTTGTGTGTGTGTGTTTGTGTGTTTGTGTGTTTGTGTGTTTGTGTGTTTGTGTGTTTGTGTGTTTGTGTTGGTCTGGGACGCACCTGGCTGTGATTACTTCCGCTTTAGATGCAGAATTACCTGGTTGTGACGCGGCCCATGACGGCGACGCGTGATTTATCGTTCCACCAAAACAATCAGTCACTCCTTGTTTCTGTCTCCTTTTGTAGGCCGCTCAACAACCTCTGTTCAGACTGCCACCTGTGTGTGAGTGTGTGTGTGTGTGTGTGCGTGTGCTTATGTGTGTGTGTGACATTCCTCCAGCCACCTGTCGGTATTTCGTCTTGGTTTCTCCCTTCTTTCCTTCCTTCCTTCCTTCCTTCCTTCCTTCCTTCCTTCCTTCCTTCCTTCCTTCCTTCCTCCTTCCTTCCTTCCTTCCTTCCTTCCTTCCTTCCTTCCTTCCTTCTTGCCTTCATCTTGTGTTCTCTCATAATCCTGGATAATCTATTAACCTCGTCTTCTCCTTCCGTCTAGTCGTGCTGTATAATGTATTGTTATTATCATTACTACTACTACTACTACTACTACTACTACAACAACAATCACACCAACAACAAACAAGACATAGACTCATTTCCCGCCTAACCCAGTGTAGAGTGTGGTGAAGACGAACGTGATTTGCCGTTCTCACCACAACTATATTAAATCAATCACTAGCAGCTACGTGATGCAAGACGCTGCTGCTGGACCCTCACCATCCTTCTAAAACTCCATCGGGTCTCTGGATAGAAAGGATTACAGGTATACATGGGAAGTTTAGCTCGTCATCTGTGCCTAAAACTAGTCACTCTTACTGCACCTCACCTCACCTTGACTTGACTTCTCAGCTGCCACACTACCTTGCAATACATTGATTATACCACAAATACAGTGATACAAGATGTGGTTGTATATATATAGTGTGTGGTGGGGGGGGAGTGCGTGTGGGTGTTTTTTCTTGATGTAATTATAATTGAAGTTTTGTTGATGGTGTAACTACTGTTGTTATTGCTATTGCTGCTACTTCTGATGTTGTTAAAATCACTACTGTTAACATTACTGGTGCTGATGTTGTGATCTTTAGGTGTTAGAATGTTATTACCTCTCTTTATCTTTTTTTTTCTTCTCTCCCTCTCTCTTTTTCTCTCTCATTGTGTTCTCCACGTAGCTAAAGAATCACCTTCCACGTCGTTTGGAAAGGGCAATCAAAACGTGTGTGGCTGTGGGTTTGTTGCTCTAAAAATTCATGTAAGGTTCATACTCTCCTTACAAGAAGCTTTTTTTAGCCACTCTCTCGTTGTGGCAGCAAAATTGTTTTCGTTTTTTTACACACACACACACACACACATACACACACACACACACACACACACACACACACACACACACACACACACACACACACACACACACACACAGGAAAAAAATAGTAATAACAAAAATGCAACATTCCTATTCTGCCGGGAACTAAGACCATTATCTTCCTCTTCCTCCTCTTCCTCCTCTTCCTCCTCTCTTTCTTTATTCTATTCCTCATCTTCCTCTTCTTCTTCATCCTCCTTTCCATCTTTATTGTCCTATCCTCCGTCTCTTTCCCTTCCTTCACCATCGCTACTTTTTTCCCCTCCTCCTTCATATCATTTTCCTCCTCCTCCTCCTCCTCCTCCTCCTCCTCCTCCTCCTCCTCCTCCTCCTCCTCTTTCTCCACTTCCTCCTCCTCCCACTTTCACCATCACTACCTCCTTTCCTCTCCTCTTCCTCTTCCTCTTCCTCCTCTTTTTCTCGTTTCCCCTTCACTTCCTCTCCCCGTCAGTATGCCTAATTGTTAATTTGGTCCAAGAGGAGAAGGAAGAAGAGGCTCCGTGTGTGTGTGTGTGTGTGTGTGTGTGTGTGTGTGTGTGTGTGTGTGTGTGTGTGTGTGTGTGTGTGTGTGTGTGTGTGTGTGTGTGTGTGTGTGTGTGTGTGTGTGTGTGTGTGTGTGTGTGTGTGTGTGTGTGTGTGTGTGTGTGTGTGTGTTTAGCAGTATCATCTGATTATGCATGTCTGCGTCTTATCTGTTGAAGGCACATCCCTGGTTCTTTCCCTTCTCCCCCCCCCTCTCTCTCTCTCTCTCTCTCTCTCTCTCTCTCTCTCTCTCTCTCTCTCTCTCTCTCTCTCTCTCTCTCTCTCTCTCTCTCTCCCCCATAGCTGATCCAGAACCTAGAGAAAACTGTTTATATGTAGTATTAGTTACGCATGTGTGTGTGGGTGTGGTGGGTGTGTGGGTGTGGGTGTGTGTGTGGGTGTGTGGGTCGGCGGGGAGGGAGATAGGAGAAGGCAATGGTAGGTAAGCTAAGCCACAGCTGCGTTTAAAGTTGAGTTGTGGCTATCCTGTACCACGAAAGTCACCCATAGAGTGAGTAGTGAGTGGTGTTGGTGCAGCTACAGCCTAACATTGCATCACATAGCATCCTGACCTACCTACCTACCTACCTACCTATCTACCTACCCATAGCCTCCTCCTCCTCCTCCTCTCTCTCCTTCCTCTCTCCACCCTTCCTTCACTCACCCACCCATCCATCATCCTCCAACACACACACACACACACACACGCACACACACACACACACATCTCAAAATGACAGTTCATAACCAACACTCCTCTCTTTTCTTCCCCCTCACTCCTATCAAAGCAATACATCCACCTCTCTCTCTCTCTCTCTCTCTCTCTCTCTCTCTCTCTCTCTCTCTCTCTCTCTCTCTCTCTCTCTCTCTCTCTCTCTCTCTCTCTCTCTCTCTCTCTCTCTCTCTCTCTCTCTCTCTCTCTCTCTCTTCTCTCTCTCTCTCTCTCTCTCTCTCTCTCTCTCTCTCTCTCTCTCTCTCTCTCTCTCTCTCTCTCTCTCTCTCTCCTCTCTCTCTCTCTCTCTCTCTCTCTCTCTCTCTCCTCTCTCTCTCTCTCTCTCCTCTCTCTCTCTCTCTCTCTCTCTCTCTCTCTCCTCTCCTCTCTCTCTATCTCTCTCCTCTCTCTCTCTCTCTCTCTCTCTCACCCCTACAACCACCTCATTACTCCACCACCACCTCACACCACAAATCACACACCCCTGCCTGCCTGCCTGCCTGCATTCCACCACAGTTTACCCTCACACCTGCACCCCTTCCCCTGCCAAGTTTCCGGCGTGTAATTTCCCCAGTTTTAAACGCGACCCTAACAAGTATCAAGCCTAAATAAGGGGAGGATATGTAGGGTTGGTTGCTGGGGTGGCAGGTGGTGGTGGTGGTGGTGGTGGTGGTGGTGGTGGTGGTGGTGGTGGTGGTGGTTGAGAGGAGCGTGTTATTAGATTATGTCATTAGTGCAGAATCAATTGGACGTATGTAATTAATATAGTCTTTACAAAAATGTGAATGAATTTTGAGGGGAGGGAATGTAATGTGGTGTAATGAGGAGAATGTGTTACTGTTATGCCTCTTGCTGTGTGTGTGTGTGTGTGTGTGTGTGTGTGTGTGTGTGTGTGTGTATTTGGGGGGGGGGCGTTTATTTTATTTATTTATGAATGCATCTTTTTTTGTGAGTGTGTTTTTCTATTTCATTGATCTATTTACTTATTTATTTCATTTATTTTATTTATTCATTCATTTTATTTTCTTCTTTTTTTTCTTCTTATGTACAAGTGTATTAAATCATACCATACAAGACTCACAGACTACCTGAGTAACCCTTTCCCTCTCTCTTATCTCCCCTGCAGAAGACGGTGGGCGTGGGCGTGCCCTGCGTCAGGTCGGGGAGCATGACAGACTCAGATCTGTTCAGCAGAGGGCGTGGCTGTTCCCGGCGCTGGTGTGTGTGTTTGGTCCTCGCTGTGCTCTTCGTGTCCTTAGGAGCTGCTGCCGGCATCTACTTTGCCTGTAAGTACACTACAAGAGCTTCTTCTCCCCTTATGTTACCTCTTCATACGTGTGTTTAACTTGTGTCTTGTATCTACCTTCTTCCCTTCTTTCATTTATTTGTTATTGTATCGTGTATTGACTTGCAGAGTGTGCGTTGGGTATATGAATATATATTATGGTTATTTTATCTAGGTAGCGTGCTCCTGCGGCAGTGTGTGTGTGTGTGTGTGTGTGTGTGTGTGTGTGTGTGTGTGTGTGTGTGTGCGTGTGTGTGTGTGTGTGTGTGTGTGTGTGTCTAAGTTAGTAGTTCGAGGAAAAGGAAAATTATATAAATGATGACTTGTGATGAGGCCTAAAAGGGTCGGTCACTTGCCTATGCCTAAGGAAGTCCAGCCGTAGGGGACCAGAGTTACCCAAAGCTCATAATTGGGTACAGCCGCTGCGATTCCCCAAGGCCACCTCTCCCTCACCCCTTCCTCACCCCTCCCTCTCCCCTTCCTTACCCCTCCCTTACCCCTCCATCATCCCTAAACCACAGATCCCTTTATCAAAACTTCACCCCTTGAGTTCTGGTTCTTCTAATCTCTTAATCTCCTGATCTTTAGACATTTTTACTTATAAATCTCTTATTTCTAGACCCTTATTTTATCTCTTTGTCACTGTATATCCTTACACCTCGTATTTCCTATCCCTAGTTTCTGGATTCAAGATCTTTTAACTCTCTACTATTATATCCAAACCATTATTATCAAACCATATGCCTCCATTTCCTTTAATCTCTACAGCCCTTCCCGTCACTCTTCTTTTCTCACCCTCCAACCATCTTGTCCACATACTCTATACAGATATCTGAAGTTCCATGCAGTAATAAGTGGGTTCCATTACCAGTTAAGTGACAACCATCTGTTTTAGACCCATCTTTAAGCTCTTTTAAGACTAAAGGTCAATGTTAGGTAGTAAGTCCCATGTATAAACCTTCCATCCCTTCCTCCATCCTAGACTCACACGAACACATAAAAAAAAAAACATTAGAAAATCCACTTACTTTCCTAAGAGCCACAAGAATCGTGTTACTCTTAAGGACTTCACTTCATCCCTGTCCAAAAAAAATTAAATAAAAAATGTAATGGCAGATCTACAACAGGTGTCAGGTATCATGAAGCATTCCGTCCGTACGTTTTCAAAGCTTCAAAAAACTGGTCTGCTTCGGAATGCTGCGGAAGGGAGCTAATCAGACCGTGAATCCTACGAGTAATTGGACTAATTAAAGACGCTTGTAGCTTGGATTCCTAAAGGAGGGAGAGAAGATGGGTAGCTCTCTCTCTCTCTCTCTCTCTCTCTCTCTCTCTCTCTCTCTCTCTCTCTCTCTCTCTCTCTCTCTCTCTCTCTCTCTCTCGCTCTCTCTCTCTCTCTCTCCCACCCCATCGTTTTTATATAATACGATTCATTTAAAGAAAGAGATAAAAAAAGAGAGAATATGAATAGCAATGATTATAAAAAAATATATATATAAAAAAAAAAGACAGATAAAGAAAAGAACGTGAAGGGAAGCCATTTAAGAAAGAGAGGAAGTAACTTGGAAAGAAAAGAACTCGAGGCTAAGAATGACCTGAAGAAAAGTTAAATTATACTCAAGAGGAGCTAATGAGTGTTCCTGTTTTCTTCTAGTCCTCCTCCTCCTCCTCCTCCTCCTCCTCCTCATTATCCTCATCCTTCTTCTTCACCTCCCTCCCACACACCTCACTCCTACACACTCCCCTTTATCCTTACCCACCCCTTCCCCCCCCCACCCTTTCCCTCAACTCTTGAACCTCTAAACCTTATTTTTAACCTCAATCTTCTTTGTTCTTCTTCTTCTTCTTCTTCTTGTCTCTCCTTCCTTCTATTCTTTGGTTAAGGATCTTTATTATGATTTCCTTCTTTCCTCCTGTAACTCATCCTAGGACCTCTTCTTCTGCCTCCTTCCTTCCATCCTTCCTTCCTTCCTTCCTGCCTTCCGTCCTTCCTTCCTTCCTTCCTTCCTTCCTTCCTTCCTTCCTTCCTTCATTCCTTCATTCATTCATTCATTCATTCTACTCTTCGCGTCTCTACGGTCACCTACCTCCTCCTCCTCCTCCTCCTCCTCCTCCTCCTCCTCCTCCTCCTCCTCCTCCTCCTCCTCCTCCTCCTCCTCCTCCTCCTCCTCCTCCTCCTCTTCCTTTTTCTTATTCTTTACTTCCTTCCTCCTCGTATTCTTGTTTTTCAGTCTGATATACAAGCACAGATTTTTC
The DNA here is from genome assembly GCA_029783475.1 of Metacarcinus magister. NCBI lineage: Eukaryota > Metazoa > Arthropoda > Malacostraca > Decapoda > Cancridae > Metacarcinus > Metacarcinus magister. The sequence goes on along the minus strand of JAPQNM010000003.1, from coordinate 36,217,507 downwards.
ACACAGGAAAGAAATGTTGGTCTGTGTTTGCATGTGTGTGTGTGTGTGTGTGTGTGTGTGTGTGTGTGTGTGTGTGTGTGTGTGTGTGTGTGTGTGTGTGTGTGTGTGTGTATGTGTGTATGAGGGGAGACCATTAAGATTTATACCAATATTTTTTTTTTTTTTGTATATGTTACTGAAAGAAAACGACAGATGGCCAGGCAATGCAGGGATGGTGATAAAAATGGAATAAGAAGTACCAAGGGAGGAGGAGGAGGAGGAGGAGGAAGAGGAGGAGGAGGAGGAGGAGGAGGAAGGAGGGTTGGTTGGATGTGAAATAGTTTTCGTTCAATCTGTAACGTTATAAATGTATTCACTTAGTATTGGCAGAGTAATTCATGTGTAAAAATTGTCCTTTCTTTTATTTATACTTACACACACACACACTCTCTCTCTCTCTCTCTCTCTCTCTCTCTCTCTCTCTCTCTCTCTCTCTCTCTCTCTCTCTCTCTCTCTCTCATAAACTCACTTTCCTGGCTCTTATCTCCTTCCTTCCTTCCTTCCTTCCTTTCTTCCTTTCTTCCTTCCTTCCTTCCTTCCTCCCCCAACCTCCAACCTCCACCTCCACCTCCACCTCCACCTCTTACCCTCCACCCCCTCCACCTACCTACTGTCTCCTCCACATCCTTCATTCCTCCTACACTCTCTTCGCTTACTTGCCACGAAAAATGTATTAATATTTATTCCACTTTTGGTTTTATCCACCTCGCATCATCTCCCCCACACTCAAAAAAAGACTTCGACAAAGTTTTAACGTAACATCATTTTATATATAGAAAAGAGAAGATTTTATGTATCAACGTTTTTTTTTTAGACTTTTTTTTATCATCTATTTTATTTTTTATCATATATTTTATTTATTTTATTTATATATTTTCTATTTTCTATCTATTTTCACCGTTAAGGCAGGTAGATTTGGGAACACATTATCTATCAGGGTTTTTTTTTATTATAGATTATATTTGCTTATAATTTATTGTTTTATAATTATTGCTTAGTTAGTTATCATTTATTTATCTATCTATTTATTTCTATCGTAAATGAAGGTAAATTTTTTAACGTACACATAACTAATTCTTCTTCTTTCTTCTGCATTTTCTTCTTCTTCTTCATTTTTTC
>JAPQNM010000003.1:36198849-36208849 GCA_029783475.1 Metacarcinus magister | reverse complement strand
AGCAACAATAACAACATAAACACATCACCATAACCACTACAACATTAAACACACACACACACACACACACACACACACACACACACACACACACACACACACACACACACACACACACACACACACACACACACACACACACACACACACACACACACACACACATCTGTAACAATTTTCTTTATTTCCATAACATTTCACAACTAAATGCAGACCGATGGAAAAAAAAATATAAGACAGAGAGAACAGGAAAAATCTTATCATATTTTATCTTCCTCTCTCTCCTCTCTCCTCTCTCCTCCCCACCCACTCCCCCTCCCTCCCTCCCTCCCTCCCTCCCTCCCTCTCTCTCTCTCCACGTCCCAATTCTGTAAAATGTAATCCACTTACACGGAAAAAGAAAGAAAAAGAACTGGCATCCCTCCTGCCGGAAGAAATTATTGTGAAAAAAATTAAGTTGTTCCTGATTTTTTTCCTTTTTCTTTTTTCTTTTTTTTCCTTTTTGCATTTTTTTACTTTATAATTCAAACAAAATAAATAAGGTCTTTTATTCACTTACTAACGTGAAATTAGCCAAATGTAATTAGCGAGTTGTGTGTGTGTGTGTGTGAGAGAGAGAGAGAGAGAGAGAGAGAGAGAGAGAGAGAGAGAGAGAGAGAGAGAGAGAGAGAGAGAGAGAGAGAGATGGTAGAGTTAAGTCCTTGTTAGGAAGTCAATGTGCATAATACTTAAGGCACTTTTCTCTTTCTCTCTCTCTCTCTCTCTCTCTCTCTCTCTCTCTCTCTCTCTCTCTCTCTCTCTCTCTCTCTCTCTCTCTCTCTCTCTCTCTCTCTCTCTCTCTCTCTCTCTCTCTCTCTCTCTCTCTCTCTTTCATTCTGTGTGTGTGTGTGTGTGTGTGTGTGTGTGTGTGTGTGTGTGTGTGTGGGTGTGGGTGTGTGTACATGCATGTGTCTTGCATGTTTTAGACGGTACTGTTTCCGCCACTCTAGACAGCACGCATCCACATCGGGGGTGTTGGGGGGGGGGTAGGGGGGCGGTAAAGCTGACAGGACAGGAAGGTAGGGAGACAAAGGGAAGAGTAGAGAGTAGAGAGCAATGCACTTCACCCAAACACCCTTTACTCTTTATCATCTCCAATCATCTATTTTCTCCTCGTCCTTCCTTGAGTAAGTCTTATTTTCTCTATGTTAAGTACAAGGAAGAAAAGAGTTGTGTGGTTGTTGCAAGGACGGTGATGAGGCGAAAATTATAGGTCTAGTATAACAGTATTCTGGTCTTGGGTTTGTCTCTGTAAAAAATACTAATTGGACTTTCACGTTTCTACTCAACTTCCTCTGTTTTCTTTTCGCCTTTCACTCTCTTAGCCAATATCTCCGTCATCATCTTTTTTTTTTTATGGGGGACTTCCTTCATGCATGTCCTCCCTTCCCTTCCCTCTTTTCCTCCCTCTCTTCCTTCCTTCCTTCTTCTCTTCCTTCCACAATCTTCAGTTCTCTCCACGGCCTGCTAATACTCGCTTCCTTATCGATATATCAAGGGATGAGATTGTAAAGTTAATCGCGTGGTGGTGGATGAATGGCTTGGTTCCTTCAGTGTGTGTGTGTGTGTGTGTGTGTGGTGTGTGTGTGTGTGTGTGTGTGTGTGTGTGTGTGTGTGTGTGTGTGTTACTTATGGTTTGGGTATCACCAGGGGTTAGGAAACGTAAAGCGGCCAACACAGCCCTCGTTAGCCCTTACCTCCATCAGTCTTCACCCATCAAACTCACCATCCTCTTTTCCTTAGTGTGTTGATTATTTTCATAATAAATTTGGATTCAGTTTATCTCGTGGAACAGTTTGAGGTGGAGGTGGAGGAGGGTCTGAAGAGCGACCCCGAGGCCTCCTTCCCCACCTCGGTCTTCAATGCTTCTTCAAGGTCGTCCACCCCGTCTCCCCTTCACTCTGTTTTCACCGTCAAATTCCTGCGATTCCCATCACCCGACCCAACGTGTGACTCCCATCACCCAACCCCGACTTGTGACACCCACCACCCAGCCCCCACATCACTGCTGCTTCCCCCAGCACTAGTGATCACCCATCACAACCAGACAACAGATCACTGCTGCTTCCCCCAGCATCAGTGATCACCCATCACAACCAGACAACAGATCACTGCTGCTTCCCCCAGCATCAGTGATCACCCATCACAACCAGACAACAGATCACTGCTGCTTCCCCCAGCACCAGTGATCACCCATCACAACCAGACAACAGATCACTGCTGCTTCCCCCAGCACTAGTGATCACCCATCACAACCAGACAACAGATCACTGCTGCTTCCCCCAGCACCAGTGATCACCCATCACAACCAGACAACAGATCACTGCTGCTTCCCCCAGCAGCAGTGATCACCCATCACAACCAGACAACAGATCACTGCTGCTTCCCCCAGCAGCAGTGATCACCCATCACAACCAGACAACAGATCACTGCTGCTTCCCCCAGCAGCAGTGATCACCCATCACAACCAGACAACAGATCACTGCTGCTTCCCCCAGCACCAGTGATCACCCATCACAACCAGACAACACATCACTGCTGCTTCCCCCAGCAGCAGTGATCACCCATCACAACCAGACAACAGATCACTGCTGCTTCCCCCAGCACCAGTGATCACCCATCACAACCAGACAACAGATCACTGCTGCTTCCCCCAGCAGCAGTGATCACCCATCACAACCAGACAACAGATCACTGCTGCTTCCCCCAGCAGCAGTGATCACCCATCACAACCAGACAACACATCACTGCTGCTTCCCCCAGCAGCAGTGATCACCCATCACAACCAGACAACAGATCACTGCTGCTTCCCCCAGCAGCAGTGATCACCCATCACAACCAGACAACAGATCACTGCTGCTTCCCCCAGCAGCAGTGATCACCCATCACAACCAGACAACAGATCACTGCTGCTTCCCCCAGCAGCAGTGATCACCCATCACAACCAGACAACAGATCACTGCTGCTTCCCCCAGCAGCAGTGATCACCCATCACAACCAGACAACAGATCACTGCTGCTTCCCCCAGCAGCAGTGATCACCCATCACAACCAGACAACAGATCACTGCTGCTTCCCCCAGCAGCAGTGATCACCCATCACAACCAGACAACAGCATCACTGCTGCTTCCCCCAGCAGCAGTGATCACCCATCACAACCAGACAACAGCATCACTGCTGCTTCCCCCAGCAGCAGTGATCACCCATCACAACCAGACAACAGATCACTGCTGCTTCCCCCAGCAGCAGTGATCACCCATCACAACCAGACAACAGATCACTGCTGCTTCCCCCAGCATCAGTGATCACCCATCACAACCAGACAACAGATCACTGCTGCTTCCCCCAGCACCAGTGATCACCCATCACAACCAGACAACAGATCACTGCTGCTTCCCCCAGCACCAGTGATCACCCATCACAACCAGACAACAGATCACTCGCCCATCACACACCCAGTTCCAGTTTCGTCTCCGTTTGGCAATCCGTTCGCTTTTCTATTGCATTTCTCTCTAACTAATAATTTTTACTATAATATACTATTTTCTTAATGTTTTACAATGTCTGTTTTTTAAGTCATAAGTGTGAAGTATGTTTGTTTTGCAGACAAATGAGTGAAGGTTGACGCGGTGGGCAGACATTGATTAGTTATATCAGTGTGAAACAGAGGCTGCCAATTGTTTGTGGAATAATGTGAAAGAAACCAAACGAAGAATAGAGATAGAATGGAGTGATTTTCTTAAGCAAAACAGTGTTGTGAAAAGTAATCTCTTATTATTAGTTAGCAGAAAGGTTAATAATATGTGTAATCAGTGCATTCTACCTTATCTTTAATATATGGATTAAAAACTTGGAGTCATATGAGAGTTCTGGAATGATAACTTCAAAGTGCCAAAGGGGCATGAAGAGAACAATGCTAAAAATAACATGGAGGAGATAGAAAGAGAACATCGGGGGTTTGAGAACAGACCAAAGTTGAACACATTTTGACTACAATTGAATTATAAAAATGGTAAGGTAGGACACATCACACCGAACATATAATAGACGGATCATTTTAGTTACACACTGGAAACACAGAAGAATTCGTATAATTGTAGAATAGTCTTGTTTTCTTTCTACAGGAGACAGAAAGACAAGAAAGAACATGGAGTAGGATTTTTAATATACAAAAAACTAGTAGGAAATATTGAAAACTAGCAGGAAATATTGAATTGAGTATCAAGATGACAAAGAAAACAGGAAACAGCTGTATGTTTTTTTTTTCTCTCCATTTTTTCCCTCTCTTTCGCATCCACTTATGTTCTCTTCTCTACTCCTTCCTCCCTCCTCATTGCTTTCCTATCCTACCTCTTTTCCCTCTTATTTCTTTTCCTCCCTCCCTCTTTGTTGCACCCATTTAATATTGTACTATATATTCCCTCTTCCCTCTTTCTTTAATATATTTTCTTCCCCAATCCTTCTCTTACCTTCCTTCCCATGTCGCCTAATTTCCTCCCTACACTTAATTTAACTCATTCTGATCCTCACTTTCTCATTCACTTCCTTTCCTGACCTTCCCTTCCACACACACACACACACACACACACACACACACACACACACACACACGTCCTCTCCTCCTCCTCTTCTACACTCTTCCCCCCCAAGCCAGACCTGCAGCCGCCTGATAAGCTACACAGACACTGACACTGGTGAAGGAAATTAGGGCAATGCAACTCCTTTTCTGGCCGATGGAAAGAAAAATTATGAATTAAAGTTGAGAGGAGGTGAAGGAGGAGGAGGAGGTTTACGAGGTGGAAGAAGAAGAAGAGGAGGAGGAAGAGGAGGAGGAGGGAAGTTGTTATGAGGCAGTGGAAGACTTGGTAATGAGATGATTATACGTAACATAACAGTTTGTGATGATTTTCCAATACCTTCAAAATACATTACTTGGAATACAATGTCATCTACATGGAAACACTGTATTTAGAAGTGTGTTTCTCTCAGTGTGTCTTGTGGGCAGGTCATTTTGAAAGTTGTTGAGTATGTATTGACTTAAGTGATTGATAATATATATACATTCATACGTAAAATGTTGTCAGCAAATTGTGAAGCTGAAAGACTGACTGTTGCATTGTGTATGTATATAAATCAGGTGCCATAGTGATGCTGGGAAGGTTATCTCCTCCTCCTCCTCCTCCTCCTCCTCCTCTTCTTCTTCTTCTTCTTCTTCTTCCTCCTCCTCCTCCTCCTCCTCCTCCTCCTCCTCCTCCTCCTCCTCTTTCTCAGAAGGTGTCTCGATGGCATATTATTGTTATTGTTAGATGTCAACTGCACCTTCCCTCTCCTTGTTCCTCTTCCTCTTCCTCATCCTCATCTTCTTCTTCTTCTTCCTCTTTTTCGTCTTCCTCGTTCTAAATTACATTGCTCTCTCTCCCTTTCCCTTTCTTCCATCCTCCACGTCACAAGGGCTTCCTTTATCTCCTCTTTCCTACCGCCTCTCCTCCCCCCCCCCTTCCAATTCCATTCCATCCCTAGCCCTTCCTTTCCTCTCCCTTTGATCCCTCTCCTTCCTCACTAACAGTAGGGGGTGGGAGGGGGAGAGGGAAAGAGGGGCACTGCCAATTATATCGAAGCCCGACAACGCCACCCACCCACCCAGCCAGTTAAACCGCATTGTTAAATCTGCGACCTCCTGGATTTCCTAGTCAGGGTTGTTCACCACGGCAAAGTTTTAATTGGGTGGCCGCAGCAGCTCTTCCTGCCCCCTCTGCCACCCCCCATCCCACCCACCCCTCCACCCTCCCTCCGCCATGAAATAGAATAAAAAGACACACTCGTGGATAAAAGAGCATCGTTGACATGGTGATCTGTTCGACTTTATGTGCAGACAGACGGTCATCACCACTCGTCCCTCTCTCTCTCTCGTCGTCCCTCTCCTCGTCCCTCTCCCTCTCTGTCTCTCTCTCTCTTGGACAGTCGTGAAAGTCAGTCATTGTTCTTAAGCGCACCGTTAGTAAAGGTAAGCCAGAACGCTACAACTATCTATCTATCTGTCTTATCTATTTATCTACCTTATCTATCTATCTATCTTATCTATCCACTCCATCTGAAGAGGGGGGGGGGAGAGGTGCACATGCGGGACAACACCACAGCAGCGCCGCACAATACTGTATCATGGAGGACACTCATGGGAAGAAAGAAAGTTTACGAGAAAAAAATGTGCAATCAACTGTATTATTTTTTTCTTTCTGTGTCTTTATCCTTCCTTTGTTTTATTATACGGGTATGTATGATGTTTTAATTCTCTTTTCATTGCCTGTGTGTATGATTGTTTTGCATCCTTGCCTTGCCTTGCCTTGCCTCCTCCCTCATCGCTGGTCAGGGGATGAAAGTCAATTTAAAGCATATAACATACTACGTAGTTAACAAATTGTAGATGCAGTGTGGAATTAATAATCTCGTGTGTGTGGGGGGGGTGGGGGTGTTCTTCTCCTTTTGTAGTACTTATAATACATACATTTGGGAGTCGCATTTTAATCAAGCATCGTAGTTGTGGCCGAGGCGAGGCATTGTGTGGCATTTACTTATTTCTTCTGTGGTGCTGTGGTGCTTTGGTGCGGTGCTGTTGTGGTGCTGATGTGATGGTGCTGTGGGAAACACGATGGTACCCTCACAGCGACCCTCACAGCGACCCTCACAGAGTTAGTCAGATTTTCCTGGTGTCATGCGTTACATCTGTTACACCTGTTTGTTGTTGTCAAGTGTTTCCCATTAACCAAGGAAGAGTATGTCAGGACTTGTGTAGACGTGACGGTACTGAAATCACGATGAATGTCCTGTTAGTGCTGCCCTTACTCACTAACTCACTCACTCACTCACTCACTCACTCACTCACTCACTCACTCACTCACTCACTCACTCACTCACTCACTCACTCACTCACTCACTCACTCACTCACTCGCTCATTTGACTCAGTAATTCTTATAAAAAAGCTCATATATGTCGTCATGGTTATATTTTTTTCAACATATGACTAAAAAGGAGGCTGGCCAAGGGATAAAGATATGATTAAGAAGGAAAAAACTCCTTCCCGAGCTAAAGAGACAAAGAATTTCAACCTTGATTCAGAGGTAAATTCAGAACCATGCTAGTGTCCAATTTTGATCAAAGGTCCGAGCGAAGATTACAGCTTAAGAGAAACAGCAGATAGCAAATGATGCATATATACAGGACAAAGGATGAAAAGATAAAACAAAGAATTATTATATACACTTTTTTACTTGATAACATGGTAGTATTACTCAAAGGTGTACATGATTGTCACTCTTCAACTTTTACTTAACCTTACCTTCAAGTTTAAATCTAAATTAGTATATCCATTTTTGACATAACATGGTAGTAGTATTTAAAGATGTACATGATTTTCACTTAAACATATGCGTGTGTGTCTTCAACTTTTACTTAACCTTACCTTAAAATTTACACACAAATGACCTTCCAGCACCAGGAGACACACATCGAAGGGCCAGGAGGCGAGGTTGTGCTACGCTATGCTCTGCTATGCTATGCTAGGTTATGCTGTGCTGTGTCCTTCCTCTTAATAGCAAACCCCACACCCTCAGACCATTTACAGCAACAGGTTAACCTAGGCTAGGGTCAAGGCAAGCCACATGCATATAGACTGGCCCCACTATTAAACCAACCACCACTAGCACCACCACTACCACCACTACCACCACCACTACTACCACCACCATGCTGTACTCACCTATATCCCACCGCTGTCACCACCATATATCCAACCGCTGCCACCATATTATCACTCTCGTCCCTCCCACTCCACAAGCATCCACTTCAAGGCCAAACAGATCACTTGAGTCTGACATCACCCTAGGGAGATAAAACCTATATAAGTTCTTTGTCTCCCTCACCCTTGTCTCCCTTGATCTCTCTCTCTCTCTCTCTCTCTCTCTCTCCTCTCTCTCCTCTCTCATCTCTCTCTCTCTCTCCTCTCTCTCTCTCTCTCTCTCTCTCTCTCTCTCTCTCTCTCTCTCTCTCTCTCTCTCTCTCTCTCTCTCTCTCTCTCTCTCCTCTCTCTCTCTCTCATCTCTCTCTCTCTCTCTCTCTCCTCTCCTCTCCTCTCGTCTCTCTCTCTCTCTCTCTCTCTCTCTCTCTCTCGCTCTCTCTCCTCTCTCTCTCTCTCTCTCTCTCTCTCTCTCTCTCTCTCTCTCTCTCTCTCTCTCGTCTCTCTCTCTCTCTCTCTCTCTCTCTCTCTCTCTCTCTCTCTCTCTCTCTCTCTCCTCTCTCTCTCTCTCTCTCTCTCTCTCTCTCTCTCTCTCTCTCTCTCTCTCTCTCTCTCTCTCTCTCTCCTCTCTCTCTCTCTCTCTCTCTCTCTCTCTCTCTCTCTCTCTCTCTCTCCTCTCTCTCTCTCTCTCTCTCTCTCTCTCTCTCTCTCTCTCTCTCTCTCCTCTCTCTCTCTCTCTCCTCTCTCTTCTCTCTCTCTCTCTCTCTCTCTCTCTCTCTCTCAAATAACAGAGACAAGCAAAGGAAGAATAATGACAGGTATAATATCAGTTAGTAGTAGTAATAGTAGTAGAAGTAGTAGTAGTAATAGTAGTAGAAAGAGAAAGGGGAGAAACACTGATACTGAAAGAGGTAGATAAGAAAGAATAGGAAGAGAATAGATGGTAAGATTACAGGTCAGGAGGATAAATGGAAATAGAACAAAAGGGGAGAAGGGAGAAAGTAGAAACACAAAGAATAAATAAGATTAGTGATTGGGGAGAGAGAGAGAGAGAGAGAACAGAAGCAGAGGTAGAGAGAAAGATAAGGGAAAGGAGGAGGAAGAAGATAATAGAACAGGGAGCTAAAGAGGAGACAGAGAGAAGGGAACGATAAGGTCGGGCAAAAGAGGTGAGATTAGAACCAAATGAAAGGAGAAAAGGAGAAAGATAGAAATACGAGGAAAACAAAGGAGGAGGAAGGAATGAGAGAAAGAGCACAAGCATAAGAGGTAAAGAGTAGAAGAAGGGAAAGCAGCAGAGAGAGAGAGAGAGAGAGAGAGAGAGAGAGAGAGAGAGAGAGAGAGAGAGAGAGAGAGAGACAGAGAGACAGAGAGAGACGGAGAGAGTAGAGCCTAAGGGGGTGGCAGCAGGTGGCAGCAGGTGGCAGAGCGAGATAGCGGCAGGAGGGGAGCAGGAAGGTTGACACAGAGGGTCAGGAGGCAGGTAATGAGACAGGTGGCGTGATGCATAGCCTAAGGGGTAAGGAGGGAGGCAGGGAGAGGCAGGCAGGGGGATGGAGGCAAGCTGAGGAGAGGGAGGAAGGAAAGGATTAAGGGAATCGCATTCACTCAGTCATCTGAAAATCGGAATTGATGAAAACGAGATGAAATATAGATGAATGGAAATAAAGGAAAGGAATAAAGGAAAGATGGAAGGAAGGTAAGAGTGATTGTGATAAAAGTTGATCAAAGTAGATAACCAATGTGGATTTTGTTGATAACGAAATGGATGGTTGTGTGGTTGTATGTATGTATGTATGTATTGTATGTATGTATGTATGTATGTATTGTATGTATGTATGTATAGGGAAGCCATTTGATAGAGATGGGTCATGTACACTGTAATACACACACACACACACACACACACACACACACAATCATACTTAGAGATAGATAGAGAGAGAGAAAGAGAGAGACAGAGAGAGAGAGAGAGAGAGAGAGAGAGAGAGAGAGAGAGAGAGAGAGAGAGAGAGAGAGAGAGAGAGAGAGAGAGAGAGAGAGAGAGAGAGAGAGAGACGACCAGCATCACCACACACAAAGACCTTGAAAACCTCGTACTCTTACTCCTGCTTTTACTCTTACTCTTACTCTTACTCTTAACTTGTATTATAAAGTGGAGGTGTGTTACTTCTTTCCTTAGGTTTATCTCTTAACCCTTGACAAAAAAAAATCTTCGTCCTCACATCAGAT
>JAPQNM010000003.1:36193849-36196349 GCA_029783475.1 Metacarcinus magister | reverse complement strand
TCTGAGGTACGTTTGCAGGACAGACAGGTAATGATTGGTGGGACAGGACAGGGAGGAGGAGGAGGAGGAGGAGGAGGAGGAGGAGGAGGAGGAGGAGGAGGAGGTGGTGGTGGGGACATAGTGTGGGTTTTCTGACTTTAGTGGCAATGATGGATGCACCGGAAAACACACACACACACACACACACACACACACACACACACACACACACACACACACACACACACACACACACACACACACACACACACACACATAGTGAAGTTCATATAGTAGTAAATTTCACACCAATTTCCTTTCTCTTTTTTCCCCTTTCTGTCCCTATCTTTTCCTTGCTTTTCTTCCTTTCCCTTCACTCACTTTATATCTACTTTCCTGTATATTCTCTTTACACATTTTCCTCTTTTATTTTCCCTTTCTGTCTATATCTCATAGCATCACCACTCTCCTCTCTTTCCTCCTCCTCCTCCTCCTCCTCCTCCTCCTCCTCCTCCTCCTCCTCCTCCTCCTCCTCCTCCTCCTCCTCCTCCTCCTCCTCCTCCTCCTCCTCACCATCTCCTGTGGGTTTATAAACTACTCCTTGGCTTTCGTTCTATTTCCTACACTTAATTGAATTTCATAATTTATTGTATCGTGGATCAGAATGCCTCCGGCGTGTTGGCGGCTGAGCGATAGGAACTGGAAGGAAGGAGAAGGGGAAGAGTAAGGGGATGGGGAAGGTAAGGTAAGGGTAGGGTAGGGTAAGGTAGGGAAGAGTAGGGTAAGGTAAGGTAGGGTAGGGAGGGAAGGGTAGGGTAGGGTAGGGTAAGCTAAGGGTATGGTAATGGTAGGGAAGGGAAGGGTAAGGTAGGTAAGGTAAAGGAAGGGAAAGGTAGGGTAAGGTAGGGTAGGGAAGGGTACGGAAGGGAAGGAAAGGGAAGGGAGTGGAAGGGAAGGGAAGGGAAGGGAAGGGGAAGGATAAGGTAAGGTAGGGTAGGTAAGAGAAGGGAAGGGAAGAGAAGGGAAGGGAAGGGAAGGGAAGGGAAGGGAAGGGAAGGGAAGGGAAGGGAAGGCTGTGATCACAATACTTGATAACTGTATATATTTGACCCAAGAGAGTAGTATGTAACTCCTCTCTCTCTTTCTCGCTCTCTCTCTCTCTCTCTCTCTCTCTCTCTCTCTCTCTCTCTCTCTCTCTCTCTCTCTCTCTCTCTCTCTCTCTCTCTCTCTCTCTCTCTCTCTCTCTCTCTCTCTCTCTCTCTCTCTCTCTCTCTCTCTCGCCAATAAGTATCCCTTTTCTTTCCTATATTCTCATAAGTACATCAACCTTTTCTCCTCCTCTTCCTCCTCCTCCTCGAGAAATCTGGCCCGGAAAATGTTGACCAAAATTTACGTCAAAAATATTGACGTCATTTTGCTACACAACTATTAGTCCTAGAGCAAGTATGCATGGTAATAAATTTGTAAAGCTTGACAAGTTATATCAAATGGTGCAATAAGCTTTCCAATATATACAATAATTTTGGAGACAAGGAGGAAGATAGTAATGTTTCTTGAAAATAATAAATGTGACATTTTTTCAATTGTTTACATTCCTTTGTCATTATACTATACGTCAAATGAATGGCTGTTTCCTGCTTTTTTTTAATACTTAATACATTTGTTATGTAAACCTCATACTTTTCGAGTTATTTAATAAAACGTGATTTTTAGAAAAAACTCTAAGGGTTTGTTGTACCCACGAAAATTCCTTGACAATTTTCAAACGTTCAAATCTCACAAAAATAAGTCTATAGAGGTTCTACGGCATGAAAAACACGAATCTGGACTCAATTTTATGATTACTATAATATCAACCCGTAAAGAGTAGTAGTTATTATACTATTGCGTCGGAAGATTCGTCCCGAGCCACACGGACAGCCTCGTTAGGTCCAGTAAGACTGTTCCTGTCTCTTCTTCCTTTGTACTTCCTTTGCACTCCTTTGTACTCCTCCTCTTGTTACGGATTCCTTCTCTCCCCTTTCCTGGATACTTCGTTATTTCCTTCTTCTTCTTCTTCTTCTTTGGTTCCTTTCTTCCTTCTTCTCCTCCTCCTTTTTTTCTTACGTCTTCCTCATATACTAAAATCACGATAAAGGTGACTGGTTGGGAAGGAAAGAAGAAAAGAAAGAAGGAAGGAAGGAAGGAGGGAAGGAAGGAAGGAAGGAAGGAAGGAAGGAAGGAGGGAGGGAAGGTAATGGTGGGTGGGTGTCGTTATGTATGTATGTATGTATGTATGTATGTGTGTTTGTATGCATCTATGTATTTATTTCTTCATTTATTATTATTGGTTAGAAAAGGTTATTTTTAGAGCATGTATATATGGGTGTGTGTGTGTGCGTGTGTGTGTGTGTGTGTGTGTGTGTGTGTGTGTGTGTGTGTGTGTGTGTGTGTGTGTGTGTGTGTGTGTGTGTAGTGGTGATGACAAGGTTTTAGTATTGGAGATCACAGAGGGTGGTGATGATGGTGGTGATGGTGGTGG
>JAPQNM010000003.1:36186349-36188849 GCA_029783475.1 Metacarcinus magister | reverse complement strand
CACAAGACCGTAATGCACATTCTGAAAAGTTAATATTGGTTAGTCAAGCTGGACCAGGATATGACCACAAAACGTATATTCCATTTTACATATATATGAATACTTATCAATTAAACACTTACTTTATTATTACTAAATGGCATCATTCATGTGTAATATCCCAATGTATTTATTTGTTGATGTGTTTATATATGCATACATTCAATTATTCACTCAGTAATGACGTAACATTCCTATTTATATTCAGAGGCTCTACAAATCAGTGGGTGTAATGGGCCACACAGATGCTTGCCCCATTTAATCTCCCTCAACAGCTACTAACGTCTGGCTGTATGCACGTAGCGAACCCCAGTCCTGGCACGGGAGAGGGGGAGGGGCTGGGAGGCACATAATAGATTCAGATGTGTACGCACAGAGCCTTAGTAGGAAAGGAATGGAAGTCTTCTTGTTTATACCGTGGTAGTGATAATGATACACTAAGTAGGATTTAGGGGAGTGGGTTACTAAGCCTAAGAAACTTGTAATGGTGATGATAGTGATAGTAGTAGTAGTAGTAGTAGTAGTAGTAGTAGTAGTAGTAGTAGTATCATCTTCATCATCATAACCCATCATCACTACTACTACTATTATTGCTACTACTACTACTACTACTACTACCAAATAATACTTACATTATAATCCTTTTAGTCCGTGGTCTGGCTTAGTCGTGCTTGGCTTGGCTTTAATTCTTGACGTTAAAAAAAATTCTTTAATATATACTCGTACAGCATAATTACTTGGGTTACGCCTCAACCTCACTGAGATTTATACATTTTCCTGCCGTGCGTCACAGCTGCCTTGGTCCAGTGAGTGTGCCTCGTGGCTGGGCTAGCGTTGGAATCCGTAATATTTAGCGAAATTTTAAATACAGCATTCTTGGTTTAAATAATAACTCGTGCTTTGTGAAATTTTGTAATGTAAAAAAAAATTAAAAAAACACGATCACAAGAGAAACTAAATGACGTAAAGGCAATGCAGACAGACAGTTATCTTGTTCATGTGTATAGAAAAAAAAATCTGGTTTGGTGCAGAAGTAGAATCTAACACATATGGATCTGATTTAAAGTTACATATAGAGACTTAACGTGACATAAACAACAACGCCATTTCTTCCCATTGCTGCGAGAATTTCTGGTTAAATTTACGAATAAAAGGAAGGAATATTAGAATGAAACTCTTCTAACTAACTATAACCTCTAAGTCAACACAGCTCACCTTTCCCATACTTCTGTTCTTCCGGCAACACAAGAAGGAGGGAGGGAGATAGGGAGGGATAGCTTAAGTAATTTGGGCCACAACTGAAACCAAGGAAGATATACTGGAACCAACAGGACAGATTGGTTTGCTAGGTTAGAAGACAACGTTGCTATTCACAGTAGTAACTAACGAGGGAATGTGTTTTAAGCTAATGAGTGTAAAGGCAATTATAGTCTGGTCTATGTACCGCTGAGCCCCGGATCCACGCAGGAACCGCCTCAAGCATTAGGGGTTTGGAAATTTAGGTCAAACTCTCGATAGAAATTTTGGGAATGGAAAAGTTATGAAATTTTTTTTTTTTTTTTTTTTTTTTTTTGTGTAGGAAGGGTTATTGTTGTTTTGATTAATATTTTGTTACTGTTTTGTATACTTTTATTCTTTGGGGTTTTTTTTATGTATATTAAAGTTTCTGTGATACCCGGCTGCTATCTATCTATCTATCTATCTCTTTCTCTTTTTCTCTCATATTATTTCGGGCACCAAAAACTCACCCCAAAAAAAATCACCAAAAAGCTTCACTGCTTCCTACACTCACCATTACCGGAGACATAGAAGGGTGATTCAGCCACTAATGACTGGGTGAACATGGGGGGGGGGAGGGGGGCGGGTCTTTCCCTAAGGTTTCTATCATCTCATGATTACAATTAATGTACGTATTTTTCAGGCTAAACCTAGGCTGGCCATCTTACGCATTCAAATTCATAAGAAAAACAGTTCATTCATTGTGTGTTGAAGATACTAAATGTGATTAATTTATAGTAATACTTAAGAATTCTTGAACTTACTCACAGTTTACGGAAAGAACTGGATTCAACTTCACGAAATAACATTCACGACATCAATACAAATACTCGAACTTTGAAATGAGCCAAAAAAAAAAAAAAAAAGTTTATTATTACAACTGAGAACTTTGCGAGAAGGTAGTGCAAGGAGGTTAAGGGGGTTCAGGGTTTTCCAGTACATTGTAGAAAAGGTCAAGGCAGTATAAGATGACCCGCGTCCTTCCCTTCCCTTCCCGCCACGCCACATAGCACGTCCTTCTCTCATCCTCACCTTCTCATCCTCTCTGTCTGTCTCGCCTTGCCGGAAGATGCTCCCAAACCCTGGAGAGTTGTGGATCACTCCTTCCTGCTCTCTTTTATCACTTTTTCGCCTTCTTCCCTCTGTTTCTATTGACACAGCTTTCGTGATCGATTTACGATAT
>JAPQNM010000003.1:36166349-36176349 GCA_029783475.1 Metacarcinus magister | reverse complement strand
GAATATTTTGACATAATAATTTTTTTCTATCCATCTTGCAAAAATACACTTAAGCTTCTATGGTCTTTTCGAGCGTACCTTAAAAGTTTCTTAAGGAATAAGAAATATGAATATAATAATAATAATAATAATAATAATAATAATAATAATAATAATAATAATAATAATAATAATAATAAAGATATCCACCAGAAACTTACTTGAAAATAGAAAGTGCTTACTCCCTCCTTGTTTCGTAATGATATACATCCTATCATACCTAACTGAATATCATCTTAACGAGCTGGTCGTAACTACCTTTCCCAACATTCCTTAACTCTTTAGTAAGTCAACACACCACTGAATTGATGGAATCTTTACTATTATTATTTCATGGCTCTTATTATATACTGAACAACCTTTTTTTCTTATTTGTGTATCTATCTCTTTTTTCACGTCTGTTGTTGTTGTTGTTGCAGGGTGCGCCAGGGAGCTGAGGGTGAAGGGGTGGCCGGAGCGAATCTGCGACGGTGTTATTGACTGCGCGGATATGTCAGACGAAGAGCAATGTTCCAACTGTGGTTCTAAGGCTTTCAGGTGTGTGTGTGTGTGTGTGTGTGTGTAATGAGTTGTAATAATAACAAACAGTAGTTCTTTCCCTCCTCCTTGTTCTACACCTCATTAAAAGAGACAATAATAACAACGAAGAACACAATGATAGTTTTAAACCTCACACTTTTTTTTTTCTAATACAAAATAATTTATTCAGAAATATACACTAAAAAAACAACAACAAAAAAAAAACACTGATAAATATTCCTTAAAGTACTGATGAATTAATGTAACAAACAGAACATACACCAAAGTAACTACATAGAACTAATAAAACAAACATTAGGATTATGTAGTAATTTTTTTTATTTTCTACTATACAATATTAAAGTGCGTGTTTATTTATTTTTTATTTCATTTATTTATTTTTTATTATTAGGTGTGGTTCCGGGCCGGCTTGTGTGTCTCAGGAGCGACGCTGTGATGGTATTGAAGACTGTCCCAACGGATCAGATGAACGAGGCTGTTGTAAGTACCTAACATTACTACTACTACTACTACTACTACTACTACTACTACTACTACTACTACTACTACTCCTACAGACTTTTTTTCCCTCTCTTCTCTTCTCTTTCCCCATAAGTAATTTACCACAGCTCATCACCTTTCCCCTCCTCCTCCTCCTCCTCCTCCTCCTCCTCCTCCTCCTCCTTCTCCTCCTCCAGTCTGTCATTAATAAAGGCCCTTCTCACTTTTGCTCTGCCTAGCGAATAAGATTTCGTTCATCTTCTCCTCCTCCTCCTCCTCCTCCTCCTCCTCCTCCTCCTCCTCCTCCTCCTCTTCCTTCTCTCTCTCTCTCTCTCTCTCTCTCTCTCTCTCTCTCTCTCTCTCTCTCTCTCTCTCTCTCTCTCTCTCTCTCTCGCTCTCGCTCTCGCTCTCGCTCTCTCTCTCTCTCTCTCTCTCTCTCTCTCTCTCTCTCTCTCTCTCTCTCTCTCTCTCTCTCTCTCTCTCTCTCTCTCTCTCTCTCTCTCTCTCTCTCTCTCTCTCTCTTTCTTTTTTTTTACGCATTTATTGCCTCTCATGCTATTATTTTTCTTAAGAGAGTCTAAAGAATTTCCTGTGTGTGTGTGTGTGTGTGTGTGTGTGTGTGTGTGTGTGTGTGTGTGTGTGTGTGTGTGTGTGTGTGTGTGTGTGTGTGTGTGTGTGTGTGTGTGTGTGTGTGTGTGTGTGTGTGTGTGTGTGTGTGTGTGTGTGTGTGTGTGTGTGTGTGTGTGTGTGTGTGTGTGTGTGTGTGTGTGTGTGTGTGTGTGTGTGTGTGTGTGTGTGTGGTGTGTGTGTGTGTGTGTGTGTGGTGTGTGTGTGTGTGTGTGTGTGTGTGTGTGTGTGTGTGTGTGTGTGTGTGTGTGTGTGTGTGTGTGGTGTGTGTGTGTGTGTGTGTGTGTGTGTGTGTGTGTGTGTGTGTGTGTGTGTGTGTGGTGTGTGTGTGTGTGTGTGTGTGTGTGTGTGTGTGTGTGGTGTGTGTGTGTGTGTGTGTGTGTGTGTGTGTGTGTGTGTGTGTGTGTGTGTGTGTGTGTGTGTGTGTGTGTGTGTGTGTGTGTGTGTGTGTGTGTGTGTGTGTGTGTGTGTGTGTGTGTGTGTGTGTGTGTGTGTGTGTGGTGTGTGTGTGTGTGTGTGTGTGTGTGTGTGTGTGTGTGTGTGTGTGTGTGTGTGTGTGTGTGTGTGTGTGTGTGTGTGTGTGTGTGTGTGTGTGTGTGTGTGTGTGTGTGTGTGTGTGTGTGTGTGTGTGTGTGTGTGTGTGTGTGTGTGTGTGTGTGTGTGTGTGTGTGTGTGTGTGTGTGTGTGTGTGTGTGTGTGTGTGTGTGTGTGGTGTGTGTGTGTGTGTGTGTGTGTGTGTGTGGTGTGTGTGTGTGTGTGTGTGTGTGTGTGTGTGTGTGTGTGTGTGTGTGTGTGTGTGTGTGTGTGTGTGTGTGTGTGGTGTGTGTGGTGTGTGTGTGTGTGTGTGTGTGTGTGTGTGTGTGGTGTGTGTGTGTGTGTGTGTGTGTGGTGTGTGTGTGTGTGTGTGTGTGTGTGTGTGTGTGTGTGTGTGTGTGTGTGTGTGTGTGTGTGTGTGTGTGGTGTGTGTGTGTGTGTGTGTGTGTGTGTGTGTGTGTGTGTGTGTGTGTGTGTGTGTGTGTGTGTGTGTGTGTGTGTGTGTGTGTGTGTGTGTGTGGTGTGTGTGTGTGTGTGTGTGTGTGTGTGTGTGTGTGTGTGTGTGTGTGTGTAATTAATTGCTATTCGTACCAAGTAAAGTATTGGGAACATTTTGGTCGCTTCCTGCAATTACCTGGTGAGGAACGAGGCCAGGTGTGTATTGCATTGCTTGGCCTGGATCCCTTGTTGTCTCAGGGGCTAAGACACCGTGATAAGACTTACTACTGGTTATTCATCAAGTATTCTGAAACGGTTTTATATTAGAACATAAAAACATCAGAAAATAAGGAGACTGCAAAAGGCCAGTTGACGTATACACAAGGCAGCTTCTGTGCACCTGACACTTAGTATATTATTATTGTTTTACTAGAAAGATGATGATGAATGTGATCTAAGGAAAGTCTAGGGGATTGTGAAGTGCAATTGTCTTTTTTTTTCTCTCATTTACATTCATTTCGTGTTCAATTATTTTTCTTTATTATTTTTAAGTAGAAAGAGAAAGATGAAGAAGAAAGTGAAAATGAATGAAAGTGTATAGATGAAAGAATTGTGCAATTGTCTTTTTTTTCTCATTGTCATTCAATTCATCAATAATTTTTAATCTTTTACCTTATTATCTAATTGGAAACATGAAGAAAAAGTTGACATCATTAAAAAATACGTGAAAAAAAAATACAATTATCAATAACCTACTTTTTATTATCTTCCAAAGTTCATTCACATTCCATAACTAACTCAATCAATCACAATTATCTTTACCTAACCTTACGTTGCCTCCCTTCCTTCCTAGTGTCCTTAACGCCTACACCCACGGATCCTGACGCCTTGAAGGAGCAGCAGTGGACTAAATACAATCGTGAGGGTCTGCTGCGGTACACAGAGGGCGGCTTACCTTCCCGTGTGTGTGTGGACAACATCAACAAGACACTCACTACACAAGAGGCTCATCAGCTTATTCACAACATGGCTGAAGTTACCTGTGATTTACTATCCTACGGGTATGTTATAGGTGCTGTGTTTTTTTTATTTAACTTAGCACGGAGAAAAGTTAATTAGAAATATAGTTTGTTGGTTTTGTTCTTAGATCGTCGTCCCGTTAAAAAGGCGTGTGTGATGGAGTTGTTTTTTGAAGAAGAGTGATTCATAGTATTGTATCATTGTGTTATCGTTATTATTGTTGTTATTATTATTATTTCTGTATAATGTATGATGTTTGCACTCAATTCCTTTGCTTTCTTTTTGCGTTGTCTTTTGTTTTTTCTATACGCACTGCACGCATTCATTTAGAAGAAAAGGTAAAAGCTAAATATAGTCGATTTTTTTTTATTTTTCGTGTAGTGGTTTTACTTTTTTAATATATATATGATTAATTCAGCGTTGCCTTAACCCTATTCCATCTCCTCCTCCTTCCTCCTCTCCTTCATCCTCCTCCTCCTCGTCCTTCTCATCCTCTTCCTCCTCGTCCTCCTCGTCTTCTTCCTCCTCCTCCTCCTCCTCGTCCTCTTCCTCTTCCGTATTGCCAATTTTCGCGGCGTGATGGAGCAGCCGCCAGCACGAGAATCGCTTCCCATTATACTGTCATAAGTGTTAGCGTTATCAAAATTCTCGCTCAACGTAATTTATTTCTCTCCGCACTCGAAAAAAAATCTGAAAAAAAAACAAAATTCTCCCTTTATATGCCTTACTTTCTCTACTCCTCCTCCTCCTACTACTACTACTATTTTTCTTCTCTTCTTCCTCCCTTCCTTCCTCTTACTTATCCTTTTCCTCCTCCTCCTATTCCTGCTCCTCCTCTCGCTTCCTTCCTCCTCTCCATCTCTTCTTCCCTTCTCTTCCTCTTCCTTCCTCCTCCTCCTACTTCTACTTCTCTCCCTTCTTCCTTCCTTCCTCTCCTTTTACCTCCTCTACGTACGTTATAATCGTCTTTTCCTTTTTATTTCCCTTTACTTATAACAAAATCATCAATATCACTTTACATTAAAAAAATTATTAAAAAAAAAACACGACAGGAATCTATAAATCTTCTCTATATACTTCCCTGAAAGCTGGAAGAGGAGGAGGAGGAGGATGAAGGAGGATGAGGAGGAGGAAGAGGAAGAGGAGGAGGAGGAGGAGGAGGAGGTGGTGGTAAGACTAGAGAGGAAGAAAAGCTATAAACCTGTTGAGGAAAGACGAAGGAGCCATAACTGAAGTAAATCCTTTAAGAGAGGCTCAGCGGAATGTTAGAGAGAGAGAGAGAGAGAGAGAGAGAGAGAGAGAGAGAGAGAGAGAGAGAGAGAGAGAGAGAGAGAGAGACTACACACTATGGCTCAAACTATATTCATTTATTGCCTCTAAAATGTATGTATGTACAATTACTTCTCCCTCCTTCCCCCTTCCACCTCCCAGGAATGTACTAAGTTACAAGTGATCTTCGTTTAAGTAGTTTATTATCTCTCTCTCTCTCTCTATCTCTATCTCTATCTCTCTCTCTCTCTCTCTCCAAGTGCACCGTGACATTTCCTTTCTCCCGCGGCCTGAGAGCGAAAAAGAAAAACAACTTAGTTACATCAACATTCGTAAAAATCCTTCTTCAAGTATTTTTAAAAAAGCTTCGATTGGTTCTCTATGGAAGCTGCGTTTTCGTTTGTCTTTTATTTTATTTTTTTCATCAGAGAGCGAGAAAAAAGTTTTATTGTTTGAAATGTACTACCTGAAAATTGCGATAGAAATTTGTCTTTTGTAAGGTGTATGATAAATATCCCTATTATTATTATTATTATTATTATTAGTAGTAGTAGTAGTAGTAGTAGTAGTAGTAGTAGTAGTAGTAGAAATAGTTATAGTAATAGTAGCTAATACGAAACTCTTTATATCTCTAATCATGAATTGAAATCTATACACTGTTTCTCTATTTACCTTTATTTCCATGTGTTCCTGGTGTGTTGGTATCGGCAATAGAGGTGTGGAGTTGGTGGAGGTGGTGACAGAGGATGTGTACGACCACGTGCCGGGGTTAGGTTACGTGCAGATTACTGACGTGTTCTCCACCAACATAACCTTTGAACCTGTGAACTGTTCTCGCCGTACCGTTGTGTATATGGTGTGCTCTGAGCTAGGTAAGTGGTGGGTTGTGTGTTACTCTCTCTCTCTCTCTCTCTCTCTCTCTCTCTCTCTCTCTCTCTCTCTCTCTCTCTCTCTCTCTCTCTCTCTCTCTCTCTCTCTCTCTCTCTCTCTCTCTCTCTCTCTCTCTCTCTCTCTGTATCTATCTTTTTCTTGCTGTTTGCTTGTGTATCAGTTATATTTTTATTTCTATGTGTCATGAAGCTTTTTTTTCATTCTTAAATTTACAGTTGAAATTATTTAGTGAAATTTGTTGTCAATGAAGCATTTTTAAAGGTCATACGTAATAAAACTGGAGATAAATAAGTTAAGTTTTACCTTCCTTCAAAAAATAGATAAATAAATGAAATTCTTATTTATTTCATATTTTAAGGTAACATTTTTGTCATCCTTATCTTATATTAGCTATTTTCTTAAGTTATTTTTTTGCGTTAAAAATGTTCATACTCTTTTCTCGACTTCCTGGTCTTCAATTACTTCTATATCGTTGGTTTACCAAATTCAACTTAAATTTTACATCTTATTTCCATCATCCTTCCATTTCTTTAGCCAGTGGTCTTCCCCAAGGTGACACTCTTTCCCTCCCTTCCTTTCTTAAGAGACATAAACGGAAGTCTCGCTGAGTCCCCGTTAACGAGACCATGTTTTTTTTTGCCTCAGCGTGTGGTGTGCGTCCGCTGTACCTACCACCCCGTAGCCCCGTGGTAGAGGGCGGGGTTGTGCGGACAGTGGACAGCGGAGATTGGCCCTGGTCCGCAGCGCTACTAAAAGACGGTGTTCATGCCTGTGACGCCACGCTCATCCATACCTCGTGGCTCCTTACAACCTCACTCTGCTTTCAAGGGTTAGTTGAGTTAGTGTTACAAAGTCTATTATATTACACTGCAGCACGGCACGGAGATCAACTTACTTATGTTCTTGTTCGTTTATGTTGGTGTTGTTATTGGTGGTGTGTGTGTGTGCACGAAATATTATCACCTCCACTAGTTCCCCCTTTAACCACAGTCAGGGGAGGGCGTTGTGGGTGGCGCGTTTGGGCGGCATTCGTGTTTCCTCCGAGGCGCCGTGGGTCCAAGAAAGACTTATCGTGGGAATGGTCAAGTCACCCGTGGAAGGAAGCAAGATTGTTCTCATCAAAGTGAGTAGAGTTGAAATTGTCCTCTTTTCCTTCAAGTAAGCAGTCAAAGTTATACGTGTTATAATTCATTGAGACTTTGCATCAATAGTATTACAGGGAATGAATAGTTCGTTCTCTTAACATACTCTTTATACCATTAAGTATAGACTCAATCCTATAATTATCACTAACAAGCATGATTAGCCTATTATACTATATACATATGTTTGTGTACCTTATTAAAGCTAGATAATGTTGTTACTAAATAAAATCAAAACAAGACGGTGACATTCTCTGGAAAGCGCTGGTGTTCGCGTATATTTACAACCTCAGTGGGAAGTTTATTTGAAAATTCCTCAGGGTCTCGTTTATTGTAGGAAACAGAACCAAGGAATCAAGTCAGGGATACAAATCTTTAAACACAAACAGAGGCTTAAAGGTTGCTGTTAATACACTCTTGAATATACCCTCCTCCTCCTCCTCCTCCTCCTCCTCCTCCTCCTGTGTCTGTGCGTAACTCAATGTCGGGTACAGCTTGCAGACTCTGAGTTGGAGTTGAGCGACTACGTGAGACCCGCTTGCCTAGGTTCCCACGCGGCCGTCAGTCAATTGGCCAAACGTAACTGCCGCAGCCTGGGATGGGGGACGAGGCGTGAGTATAAAGTGTATGTGCATGCATGTGTGTGTGTGTGTGTGTGTGTGTGTGTGTGTGTGTGTGTGGGTTGGTTGGTTTTGTCTCCCCATTCCTACACCTTTTACAGCCGAGGTTTTTTGCCACACAGGGGATCCTCTGGTGGAGTTGTCGGTGAAAGTCAACCCTGGGGAGGCCTGCCAACGACTCGACGGCTTCAAGGAGAACACCATCTGTGCTCAGCAAACCTCACCCACCGATAGATGCCTCGTATGTACAGTATACTAATGCAGATGGTGGAGGATAAGAATTTATTAAGCAATACTTAAATCTTCTTTTTTTCTCTCCAAAGATGTATTGTTTTAGGGGATAGTGGGAAAGTTGTATTTTTTTTCTCTCTCCATCTATCTATTTATCTATCGAAGGATGTGTTGTTATCAGGATTATGGGATGTGAGAGAGGGATGGGAAGGTAGTGGTTGAGGCTTGAAGTGGAAGGATATAGTCAGTTGTTAAGCATAGGAGAGTGGATGTGTCGTTAGTTAGTTAGTTAGTTGTATGTGGTAACAGTCTTATACTCTTGACTTGCTAGTTTCATCTGCTTAGGTTGTATCTTTTTCATCGTAGTGCACTATATTAAAAAAAGCGTGAAGGTCGATGATGATATGATACGATCCAGGAAGTAAGGGAAAGGGAATATGGTTTAAAATAGAATTACCATATACTGAGAAGGGTGTGAAGAGAAAGAAGAAAAAAAGTGAAGCAAGGAAATGTGAGCATATAAATCATGTAGATGGTTTTTTTTTCTTTCTTTCTTTCCTTCTATTATATCCTTGATTGACACATTTCAAAGGTATAAAAAGAAGTATTGAAAAGGAAAGTTCATGTGTAGTTAAAGACATAAGACCACAGCGGATGCATTAAGAGATTGAGAGAGTATATATAAGGAAGAAAGAAGAGAGTATGTGTGAGAAGCTTCGAAAGAACTTGAAGGAAAAGTTTAATGGGAATTAACAAAATTGTTGTTGAGAGAAGTAATAAAAGAAAGTGTTGAGTTCAAGTTTAAAAGTCCCTAAAGAAGAGTATAAAAGAAATCCAATGAATAAGAGGAGGATTGAAACACTTCTAGAAACAGTGTTATAAAGGAATTGTGGAGAAATAGAATCAAGGTGTAGTGATAGGCATGTATATCCAGGTTGCATTGTCTTATACACCACCAAGATACTGTAGCATTATAAACCTGACTGATGTATGTCTATCCTCCTAATGCAGCTGGAAGAAATGAGCGGAGGAGGATTGCTGTGTGAGTGGGCTGGCCGATGGGAGGTGGTGGGCGTGGCCATGTCCCACACGGGCTGCTACCAAGGGTCAAGACCACGCCTCTATGACGACATCACTTCCAACACCGTTAAGTGGATCAAAAAGACGATCGCAGCCTTCCAGCGTAACTCATAACCCCTAAGTATAAGTGACCACCACCTCACAGTGTAGAGACAGGGTAGGAACAAACACGAATGGCAGTGTTATGGATTGTTTACTTTCTTCTTCATCTTTGTGAGAATTATAAAGCATAGATTTGTTACTCCAAGAGGCGCAAATCATATGATGTACTTTAATCTAATGTTGATTCATTATTTCATTATTTTTTTCACTTAGCTTCCAAGGTTCTCCGTTTAGAAGAGGACTTATTCATTATAGAGTATCCGCCCTGACGAGGGAGCGGCAGGAGGAGTGAGAGGGCCTGACGTGTCCTGAAGGTCAAGTGAAGCCTTCCATTATACTCGCACACCACCACACTCGATGGCTGGTGTTTAGTCACATATCAAATTCAGTATTGTATTCACCATTCTATCAAATTATCCCCAGAACAACCATATCACATACATATCTCAAATTCTGTATAGGGTTGGTAAATGGCATAGTGGTTTATATATGAATTATTGTTGGCCTTGTAGAGAATTATCTAATGTGAAATATATGTATGAAAGGTATTTGAGTTGATGATAGAGCAAAAAAAAAAATAATCTAAAACGGAAAAAAATCTAACTACGACACTGTCCTAAAACAAAGTCATATTTATGTTAAAAAAATATCTGATGTATATTTCTCTTAATTTGTAAAAGAGAGTTTATACATAGTGCTTAGTTTATGTGCAATTCCAAACTCAAGTGCAAGGCTCCCTCGCGCTGGTGGGGCAGAGAGAGACGGCCACATGCAGTAACAGTGTTGTCCTAGTGGTAGACTAGAGCTAGAGGGGCGCCGCGCCTCAACCCTGCCGCTTGCACTCCGGGGGTCCAGTTGGCACCCTCCCTACTGCAGTCACGCCCGTTCCTGGGATGGTCTGGCGTGCCCAAGACCACGTGCCGCTGCAGGTCCCCCTAGCTGCTGCATCTAGGTACTCGGTGTATTAGTCGACCTGGCTACGTGGAG
>JAPQNM010000003.1:36121349-36161349 GCA_029783475.1 Metacarcinus magister | reverse complement strand
AGTTTTTGTGATATATAACCTAATTTTCAGTCTCTAATCGCCTCATCGTAATATATGATGATAGAAAAGATATATGCGATTCACTCTGAACCGAAAAACATAATCCTAACCCAAAAAACGGAATCTGAACCAAAAAAAACAAAACAGGATTCGGATTAAAATCACAATCCGGATTTACCTTCCAGAACGGCGCCACTTGTTTACATTCTTGTGCGCGGGGCTAGACGTGTTGTCGTGTTAGTGTTGATTAAGTTGTCATGGACCTTCCGTGCCTTCCCCGCCCTTTTACAGCCTACAACCTCACCCTATAACACTGACCACACTCTAGGTAAGTCACCCACCACTCACCTTTACTTACCTGTGTTATATGGATGTAAATATAAACAGGTGAAGGTGTAGTATAAGGTTACTGACCTGCTACTAATATCAACTTTTTTTTGTTATTTTACTTAGTTTACTGAGTGTAATTTAGAGGGTGTTCGTGATAGGTGTGGTTGTCGAGACGGTGCTGCAATCCTGAAGGTGTTCGTGTGTGTGTTGGTGTGTGAACCTTAACTGGTCTGGCACTGAGTTTGAAGCTGGTCTGTGGTCTGCGGTTTGCTGTGTAGTATGTAGCCAGGAGCTGGAGGTTGGTCTGGGAGCATCCGTACAAAGTTGTCTAGTTCACGCTTGAATGTATCAACTGAACAGCCTGTGAGGTCCGTTATTTTGTTTGAGGGCATTGAGGATGACAGGGGCCGTTATGGGACAAGGTAGACGCAAGGAAGGTCTTGTCTTGTGATCCTTTGTGGTGCTTGAGTTGGGAGGGTCTGCCAGTCTGCCTCTCACATGTACGCCCAGTGCGAGGGTTTAGTTTGGGACGTAGTAAGGAAGGAGTGGGATCTGGTAATAACTTTTCTAACATTTTCCACACGTATATTGCCTGATACCTCTCTCCTCTGTTGGGAATACAGTCACAATTTGTTTAGGAGCTCCCAATAGGTGTAACTGATTTTTCTTGTGAAGGTCCTTTGCACTGCTCGAACTGCTGTATGTCACCAGCTTGATGAGGTGACCAAAGCTGGCTGCAGTAGTCTAGGACAGGTTGTACAAGGGCCTTCCACAAAGTAAGCATGTAGTCCTTGTCCCTTGATTTGAAGGTCTTGAGTACCCATCCTGCCATTTGTTTTGCCTTGTTGGTTGTGGTGGAGATGTGAAGTTTGAAGGTGTGGCATCCTGGCTCAGGGTAACTCCAAGGCACTTGACAACTGGTTTTAATGGTATAGCCTGCCTGGCCTCCTCCTGTATATTCCGCAGTGGATTCTTTAATAATTGTGTCTGGGCCGCACCTCAGCAATTCAAATTTTTCTTCATTGAAATACATGTTAATTGAAATACATGTTATTTTCCCTGGGCCAGTCGAAGATTTTTTGTAGGTTGGCTTGTAGGTGTTGTACGTCTGCCTCACTGTTGATGCTGTGGCTGAGGGTTGTGTCATCAGCAAAGGAGGAGAGATGGGAGCTGCCCGTACCACTGGCAATGTCTCCCATCAGCACCAGGAAGAGAGTAGAGGTCCCAGTACTGATCCCTGGGGTACTCCGTTGATGACTGGTGACTTTTCAGACTTGTATCCGTTGACAATCACTTCTTCCCTTCCTAGTGGATTGGAGTTATTGTTGCCTCTTTGAGTGTGGGTGGTATTACGACTGGGTACAGTGAATGGTGCCACATTATGCAGAGAGGGAGTGCCAGTGAGTGCCATCAGATCCAGCCCGGCAGCAGAGTTTGTTCTTAGTTCACTGATTGCTTTTACCACATCTTCTCTGGTGAACTGCATGTGAGTAAGGCTTGTTTTTGTTTGTTGGTGGCCATCCTCTGTGAAGGTTTGGGTCAGATCTGAAATGTGCTTTGTTGTGTCAGGTTGGCTGAAAACACCCACCATTCACCTTTAATTACCTGTGTTCTATGTAGGTAAATATAAACAGGTGAAGGTGTAATATAAGGCTACTTAGTGTATTGTTTAAAAAGGATTTGGCTGCTTTCCCTGGGAGTTTTAAGGTTTTCATACTAAATTTTATTCTTTTTAAAAGGTATCATGTATTTATTGAATTTTTTTTTATGGCTACAGAGCATGACAGATTTAGAAACATACTGTCTTTATGTACCGTAATTGATTTCTAAAGTTTTCTTCAAGACCGAAAATAAAATAAAGATAAAATAACGGATGTATGGATATATGGATGTTCTAACACTGGTAACTATTTTCAGTAATAATGTAGCGGATTGGTGAAAGATGATGATGATGATAACCTGAGGAGCATCTAGATAATAATGATGACTCAAGATGAAGAGGATCTGGAGGAGGAGTTAAAATGCTTGGACATACGTGAAGACCAAGGGGCGGAGGACAGTGATGTGACCCCCATCAACACCCCCCCCTGCACCCCCCCTGTCCTCTACGTGAAGAAGTACCCTCCCTTTAAACCCTTTGAAGAGAGGTACAAAGAGACAGAAAGGTAATGGATTATTAACTTGAATTTGAACTTTTTTTATTTTATTTTTAATTTTATTTTTTCTTTAAGTGTAATATTCATGATTGTGTCTTAAGGCCGGGAGCAGACGAGCAACTTTATGTCCATGACGCCCACACTGAAGAGTTTTTAAGCATCTGTGTCTTGACTGAGCCACACCACAGTTTCCCGTCCCGTGGCTTCCCAAGATGATAATTATATGTGAAGAAATTTTTATTACAGTTTATTGACAACACTTTCTTGGGATATTATAGTGTGTGTGTGTGTGTGTGTGTGTGTGTTGCAAGGGGATAATCATTGCAGGTATAATGTTCTGACAGGTAATTAATGTTGACCTTCTAAGAGAGTGAGCCTTGATTTAGGATGACAAAACCAGGCTGGAAGGAAGACTGACTGTGTTATGCCAACTTAGATTGTACAAGACTGTGTTATACCAACTTACATTGTACAAGGCTGTGTAACGCCAACTTGGACTGTAGACGTTGTTAGTGTGGCAAAGAGAAAAATGTGACTTTGTATGTGACTGCCAGGCAGTCTGTCAGATGTCAGTGAAGCTGCGTGCCCGTCGCTCAGCCACAGACGCTCGTGTGCACTGGTCCTCGACACAAAGCCACGCCACGCTGTGGCGAGGATCAGCAACACGCCACCATAGCCGCTCGCCACAGACGCTCGTGTGTGCAGCTTTGCATCTAAACAATGGAAACCAATGGGAAGCCACATCCCCGCCACACACCGACGCAGCAATGTGTCGCCACAGAGTCGCTCGTCTGCTCCTGGCCCTAGAAGTTGATGTGACACGTTTTTCAATGCATATTTATCTATATAAGTATTCTTTGCCATTTGTTCATAGCAAACTTACTAATATATTGTATCTTAGTTTATTTTCTTTCCCTTTTAATTTTCAGTGTTTAAATTCAAATGTATTTTGCTGCATATTATATTGTTACATTTTCTGTTCTGTTTGTTTGTTTCTTATCCTTCTTCATTATCTTCTCCTCCTCCTGTTGACCATGGGTTGTGTTTTGCAGGCATTCAAGACTGGATGACTTTGACACCAGAAGTGAATCTTCGCTGTCTTGGGGAGACGATGAGTTTGAGGGTGAAGCCACACGACAAGTTGGAGCATTGTTTGACCAGCTGGATTCCCTACTATATAAAGAAGGAAACCCACTGTCTCCCATACCATACTCCTTACAAACAAAAAATGCCTCTACCTCCCCAATCTTTATTAAAAATTTTGACCACTCTCTAAAATCTGTTATTGGAGACATTGAGGAAGGAATTTCAAAGAATGCTTTCCACAAGCTTTCAAGACTTTCTAGTACTGGTGAATCAGAGAGTTCTTCGAGTTCAGGAGACCAAGTCATTGATGTAGAAGATGTTTCTCCGGAGATATTTTTTGACAGTGGCAGATTGATCACACACAGCGGTCCAGCGCCTCACCAGCCTACACCAGAGCTACAAGAGGAATGCTTAGATTGGGTGGACCAGTTTCCTCATTTCAGGTGAGAATATATCAAAACTTCCCTTATAGATTTAATACGCAGCACAGTGATGAAAATAGGTACGGGATGTAAGCTGCTATCCCATCAGGAGTGGAAGGCTGGGAATCCTGCCCTCCTGTCTGTGTGAGTGTGTAAAAAGATAAGAACGTAAAATGTTTAATAACTAATAGTCTACTTAATTCCCATAATTTTCCCTGCTTAGATATCTCACTCATGTTGCTTTCTTAATAATTTTTTTTGTTTTCTTATTTATGAGAACATTTCCACCATTAACAACCTGTGTCATTAAATTAGATGCCACACATGACCCATTCTTAATCAGCCGCCATTACCATTGATTTACATCCTCCTTGATCCTCCATCCTCATTCTTTCTCTTAGATCAGAAATAACTTGACTGTTCATTATTTTGCTCTTCTTTTTTCAGAGCCAGAGGATATCAGGTGTCCTCTGGTATGCTGAACATCCTTGACCACTGTTTAGATGCAGAAGTTTTGTAAGTATAGATAGATAGATATATATAGATGAATATCACGTCCACTCTCAGAACCTCCTTCGTGGAAAGTAAGACTGAATGAAAAAGGTGTATTACTTGTGTCTCGGAAAAAATGTGATACGTAGTCGGCTAGTTTTTACACCTTTATAAACACAGATGTCATTTTTTGCTTTTTATTTCTATTTTTATTACACGAATGTTAACACTTGGAGTCACAGCATGCAGAGAGACAGTTTTAAAAAGTTTGGTGTCGGGACTGAACTTTGACAAAACATTCATTATATATTACAGGCCATGATTGTTTTTTCTTAAGGCTGGGTGAGAAAGAGAGAGAGAGAGAATGATGACAAAAAATATAGTCTTCATTGTGAAAGATTCTGATACGTTTTTTTGTCTCCAGGTCTCAAGAGAGTAATGATGTCGGTGAAGAAGAAATAATTGCTCAACACGGTGATTTCTACCACCTCCTCCCCCTTGTAACCTGCACCAGTGCCAACCAGACCAAGGAGAGAGCCAACCCAAAGAGGGAGGCTCCAAGTAGCAGAGTCTGTAGTGGATCCAATGACCCAGAAGTTTTGAAAGAGCAAGTCCTCATAATGCTTTTTGACAAACTGTGGTCGTCCATGACAGGGGTAATCGAGCCTCTTCTTCACCAGTACGCCAAGTATGTGATAGAACAGTCGGTGCAGTACTCCTCTCTCTCGCGGGAGTCCAGTACCAGAGGATCTAGAGTAGGGAACCAGATGTTTCATAGGAAAGTGAGTGAGGACTTAGTTAGGACAAAACCAAAGTTTCCAGTAGTGCCGTCAGATGCCTTACACAGACCTAGTAGTGGAGCGTACATGAGGAACCACAGTGCAAACAGGCCTCTTAGCAGTATACGCCGGCCTCTCAGTGCTGTAAACAGACTCCAAAGTGCTGCCTCTGTGCCGGACATACACCAAGAGGAGCTAGATGACTTGCTACACGTCTCCCCCAAGGTCCTACAGAGCCTCGAGGACAGAGACAGAGGGAGGAGCCGCACTTCCTCGGCCTCAACCACCAGAGGGTCTTCGGCACAGTCTTTCAAGTCACAAATTTCCCTCCCCTCCCTTACAACACCGAGGACACCTGTACATAGGCCGGTGTCGTCTAAAACTGCCAACCACCTCCTCACACCCATGAAAGTGGAGACTCTCGGTGCAGGAGTGGAACAGCGACCAGCATCTACCTCATCTTATCATTCCCGTGCCAGGTTAGTTAGTTCTTTTTGTTTTTACATTGTACTGAAAGATAAATACAGTGTTGTGTTCTAGCATCACTCGCTCACACTGGGAAGGAAGGAGGAAAAGAGTTGTGGATTGTATTGTCTCCAGAAACTCTCTTTGTGTGTTGAAAATGCGAAGAACACATTTATATTGTAATGGAAACAAGTGGGAGGTTTTTTTCTCTCTCTTTCCATGTCTCCCTTTCTTTTTTATTTCTTTTTTTCATGAAATATGCTTTACACATCCCATTTATAGATTCCAGGAAAAATTTCAACACCTCAGCCGGCAGGGAACCATTCAGGAGTCTCGGATGGACGGCCAGGAGGTGGAGGTGGAGGAGGAGGCCAGCTCAGTGTGGTCACGGCACATCTCCTTCCTCCCACCTATTGCCGACAACAGCGAAACTACTTCATGCAAGGTACAAAATAATCTGAAAGGAATACTCACCCAGATAAAGAGAAAAACAGAAGGTAGAAACTTCTTTGGCATCACTTATTTTTGTTTCTTTATGTCACCGATATAGACAGTAAGGGGAACGTAACACATTTATTCATTTATCAACAAGACTAAGACCACCGTGTGTGACCGTATAGTGACATGTACAGTACGTGTTGACAATTACCTTACATACTTGCAGAGTAATGTAGGCCAGCATGGAGGGAGGGCAGCTGTTATAGCCAAAAGAAGGGTTTCAACTGAGGGAACTCTTTCTCTTGTTCAAGATGTTGTGAGTAAATGGTGAAAAGGTTTTATAAAGCTTCAAGGTTATTTATTGCTTATACTGTTGTCCCTTGATTTCATGGACTATAAATGGGGGAAGATGGCCTCAAGGAGTACAAATTTTTGAATAGGTAAAGATATAGTTTGAACTCTTTATTTCATTGCAGTGAGTGTCATTGTAGTGTTGAATGGTGGGCGGCACTAAAACACAAGACTCACAGTATCCTCATGAAGCACACTTACCTTTAGCTATCTATTGAATATCACACACCAGCATTGTGACAAGATTAAGATCACCATTTACGTTCAACAAAACAAAACAAAACGTTCATATGCAACTCAGCATTTCATCAGAGCTGATTTAATGTTAATGATGTATTTCTGTAATGAAAAGTGTACAATAACACCTATTTATCACATCTTCCTTAAATTCACAAAACCATTGTCCATGAAAACAAGGGTCTTCAATATGTAATTGCTTTTTATAAACCGTAGTACAGTTTATTTAAAAATCAGATTTTCATAGTGTTTTCTAGCGCTTCATAAAGCAGTAGTAAAAATCCTTAGTATTGCTTATGTACAGTGAGTAAACCCTCTCAGTGACAGCAGATTGTGAGCCTCTGATACCACACCAGACACAGTATTGTAGCCAAGTACAGAAGGTAGCGTAGGGATAAAGTCTTCCCTCGATGAAAGTTTTATCCATACAGTATTAAGTGAACATAAGAAAATAAGGAGGCTGCTAAAGGCCAGTTGACCTACACAAGGTTGCTCCTGAAAGTTCTATCTGTACAGTATTAAGTGTATGATAAGCTAGCAAATCATTAAATGTCCCTTACTTATAGATTACATTCTTCAGTAATACAGACACACATTCATGATATTATTTCCTCATTTCCAAGTAATCCAACCCACCAGTAATTAGTTGATTGTGATGCTCCATTTCATTACAAGTCCTAGGGCTCAGTTTGCTCTCTTCATCACATATTCTTTTTCTGTGCCCTGTCAAGACTATAAAAGACAATGGGTTAGGACATTGATTACCTGTGAAGTAGCTAGCTATAAAGGAATTCTGGAAAAGTTTGAAATGAAAATGAAAGAAGAAGAATCAGCATTGCTAGAGACAGACGACCCCTTGACTTAACTATTCAAATACTAACGTTCCAGGTGTTGTTTGTTTTTAGATATAGGAAGAAAAGTACACTAATTCAGAGTGTATACATTTGACGCTAGCATGACTTGATTGATCGTTTTAGCTTGAAATGATACGTCTCTTAAACGATGCTATATATAATTTCTACAATACTCATGTGTGGTTTGAAGGTGGCTAAATTGAACACACTTATGCCAGCAGCAGCCACAGTCCCCGGTCATGACACGGGGACACCCTGCGCTAGCCACTCTTAGTGTTAGAGGCAAACCACTGTTGGCACCACATCGCTCTCACCCACACTCCAGGGCTAGAAAGCACATTTTGGGTAAGCAGTCGTGTCTTTGTTTTGCTTAGTTAATAAATTATGTGTATTTTTTAGTATAGAGTAACCACAAGGTATGATGGCAATGTGTATTAGCTGATAGAATTTATAGACACAGAATGTAATGTAATAGTAGTTATATATGTAGTTTTTGTAGTGGATGTGAAGAGTCCCTTGAGTGCATGGTTGGTTGGCAGCTTGCTGAAAGTAGTGTAAGTAGATGCAAGTAGAAAATAGATATTAGTAAGTATGTATTAACCTTTTGTATCTTAAGAGTTAACAGGATCACTTGATTTACTCCAAACTTATCATTAACTAAACATAAACACAAGCATCCTCCAGCATCAGCAGCTTCATCTTTAACCTCATTTTCTCGCTAAGTGTAAACTAGGATTGCCTTGAGGGAGACTCAGGAATAGGACCTCAAGCACACCTGAGGGAAAGGATATGTATGTGTTTTTTAACGGATCAGTAAAACGTAAAACTGGATGGTTAATTGTAGGATTCAGTAGTTGTTGGTTTTTTTTTGTCTCTTTTTGGCAAATTTAGGATTGATGTTCATGTAGTACCCATTTCAGCCATTAATTTAACCTTTGCAAAAAAATATCTATATAACAAAAATCTTATATGTGTGTGTGTGTGTTACTTTATGTGCTCAACTTTTATGTTCAAATGTGTGTAGGTGCATTTCATCTTTTTTTTTATTATTTTTTTTTTTATTATTATTATTATTATTTATCATCCTGGTGTGAGTGCCTTTATTTATTCTTTTGTCATGTCAAAATAGTAAATCAGACATCATTGTGACTGTGAAAGATTATGATTTTGTGCAGCAAACTTATTTAGCATTCCACTCCCACATCACATTATTCATAAGTTCTCTCACTTCTTTCATTCCCACTCTTGTGTGTGTGTGTGTCTCTCTCTCTCTCTCTCTCTCTCTCTCTCTCTCTCTCTCTCTCTCTCTCTCTCTCTCTCTCTCTCTCTCTCTCTCTCTCTCTCTCTCTCTCTCTCGCTCTCTCTTTTATTGTCATCAGTTATTTAATTTCCTTCATCACTCATCCTCTCCTTTCTTTCCACATTACCATAATAATAATCTCAACAGTATCTTTTATTCTGTCACATGATATTAGGAAGGAAAATGGTTATCAGATAAACACCTTTTGTGCCTTTTTATTCTTTATTTGTATGATGCATTACAGATGTATAATGCAGTAATTCAGTAAGGTGGGCTTCAGCCTCACTTATATATCATGAGATGCATGACTGTTTTGAATTATCAGACACTTGTAAAAGTAATACAAACCCAGTCTCATCTTACCAAGTCATGTATTACTAAATCTTGCATGAAGAATGAGATTTTAGACATTGATTCTGGCAAGCATTTGGTGCATAATGTTAAGTTTGTTTGTGTAGAGTGTTGATCTTCTGGCCTTGATAAACACAGTGGAGGCTAATAATCCTGTGATACAATATGTCAACCCATCTTTGAGTGTGTGTATCCTGTTGTGTTTTACTGTGAAACATTTACAACAATATTACATAATGTCTGAAATTTGTGGTTTGTTCCTGTGTGAGTTTTGAGTTCTGCACCCAATGCTAAAACCGCAATACTAGAACACTTGTTATGGGAAATTATTATTCATTTGAAAAATCATAATTGCTTATTTGATTTGATCGTATATATCAAAACATGTGAAAGTATTGTTGCACCACAATCTAATGTCTAGTGAGTCAGAGTTTGTAAGAGTATCACTAGAGAGAGAATGGACCTGGATGCAATGCAGCTTGGTTTTGTTCTAGGTAGAAACATAACTGATGTCACATTTTCAGTTAACTTTAAGAGAAGTTTTTGGAGAAGAAAATCTGTATTTAATTTTTTTAAAGCTGGAAAAAGTTATGGTTAAGTGTGTTTAGAGGTGAGGTAGTATGCACTAGGAATGTTAACACTGACTACTACAGGTGGTGATGAAGGTGTGTAATGGTTCATGAACAGGATGTAAGAAGTGCGTGGTAAGTGTTCCTTCCATCCTGTGTGTGGTGTGTGGTGATGATGGTGTACAAAAGGTGCAGGGGCATAATGGGTTGTAATGTAATAGATTCTAATTGTAGTGTGTGATAGGAATCAAACAGTAAGAATATTGGAAAGGACTCATTGCTATAAATGTTGGGAAAAACAATTCACTGTCAGGAGACGCAGCAGAATTTCTTCGATGAAAATGCTTGAACTTGCCATTATCTCTAAATACAAGTTACATGACTTGACAAAGTATATGAAATAACAAAGTAAAGAGAATGCTTGTCTATAATACTGAACCTTTCACTTGTTACGCGGCTGGGTGGCTCTGTGGTGCAGTGTTCAGCTCGTGACCTAAAGGTTGTGAGTTCGATCCTGGCTCACAGCAGCTTAACTTGGCGAGAGACAGCACTCGTTAACCCTAGCAGAACTACATGGCATATAGTTACCTAGTTAGGGCGGATTATTTAGGCACATAAATGTTAGCCAAATTTTGTTTTTCGTTCTTCTCTCTTCTTTTATTCCTTGAAAGTCCATACCGAGAACAGTTTTGTCTCGATCATAGAGTATCGTACATGCTTTTCTTCCTCCTCAGCCTCAGGGATGCAGCCTGTTGTTCCCTTCCTCTCATGGGTAATGGAACATGTTGACAGTGGTGCTAAGACGGTAATGAAAAACCGAAACCTAGTGGCCAAGAATGCCTTTGTCAATGGGGAGATTAAAAGTAATTGTTGGATGAGGAGTAAGCAGTTTAAAAGGTCAGAAGATTGAGCCTCTCTATTGTGCACTTTGTCATACACATCATGGACTTGCATCACTACTTGCATGGTGTCTTGTCTTGTGTTGTGTTGGATCTATTAGTGTTTCTCCTGCATGGTCAGTGATGTCATGGATGTATTTT
Organism: Metacarcinus magister; assembly: GCA_029783475.1. Lineage (NCBI taxonomy): Eukaryota > Metazoa > Arthropoda > Malacostraca > Decapoda > Cancridae > Metacarcinus > Metacarcinus magister. The sequence continues at coordinate 36,150,479 of JAPQNM010000003.1, read as the reverse complement.
GCTAATGGAAGACTCTCTACTCTATGGGATGAGCTAACTATTGTTTTTGTTTTGTTTTATGTAAACTATACATTTTCCTTCCTATTTACATTGCCACTGTGTTGTGTCAGCTTAACAACACAACAAGACCTTATTAATATACATATACATACATACATGCATGTACGTGTCATACATACATACATACATTGCACTTCAAAAACCATTTCATGTTTTGCCAATTACTTCATTGTTTGTTTGTTTGTTTTTCTCATGTTTCAAATGCCTTCAAATTATTGACACTTTTCTTTTTTCTGTCTTTCTTTTCTTTTCTTTTCTTTTTTCCTTTTTTTATTCAATTGTGTATCACTTTTTTTTTCTTTTTTTCTTTTTTTCTTTTTTTTTCCAATTCATTGTAAGACTATACAGTTCCCGCTTCATCATTAGGCTGATTCTCCCCTTCCAATAATAATAATAATAATAATAAATAATCAGTGGTGGTTGACTCTACAGTTAGTGTAAGACCAGTCAGTGTACTACGTATATATGAAGTAATTTTTATAGATTTTTATAAGCACAAATTGTTTCAGCTTTTTTCATTAATTTACTACAATATACAGTGAAACGCTAGTCTGAAATTTATGTGATAGCTCTAGGAAATTATAATTGCATAAAAATCATATATTCTCCCAAGCAAAGAAAAATTTTATTAACTGTTCTTCGAATGCAATATATACCTTATCATTATCTGTTTTAATCCAGTTCTCATCATATGTACATAAGTATTTTCCATTAAATTTAATATTTATCTCGATATTGTAAGAATAACATACACATACATCTTTATCATTACCTAAATTTTACCTGGAATTTCATCTTCTTATCTACATATTAAGTGTATTATACGGATTCAAATATATGATGTTATGTCGTTTTTTTCCATGTGTCTCGACGGTTAACATTATTTTTTTCCCCGCAGGTACTCCCATCATTGAGACTGGGAGAAGCCAAAAACTAATCCATCCATCTTATAAATAGAGGGATTTATAAAGTGTTTAGGAAGGGTAGTGTGGATACAAATATGACGTTATTAGTTTTTTAAAGAATGAAAATATATAAACAATTGTGATCTCCAGCATTGCATAATATAACGTGTGTGTGTGTGTGTGTGTGTACTGTTGTGTGTGTAGCTTAAAATGACTGTTTGTAAAGTATGAAAGATTTTAAGTATACATCCATTATCTTGTTGGTGTGCATATGTATGTATATTCATGCAAAAAAAGAACACACATTCCCCCAAGAAATTGATACAAAGAAATATTGATAGAGATTTCTCACGTAATGCACCACAAATACTTGGACTTATTTTTCTCTTTATCTAACCATACACATATTGGTCTATATTCTCAGCATTTCCACATCATTTCATACTTTGACTTAATACATAACAAAGTATGATTGTAGCTGTGGGTGAGGTGTTGTTAATTTATTTAGAGTTCCTGAGAGACACCAGTTAAGTGGAACAGACATGTTAGTTACATTAAATAATATTATTTACACTGCTGTCTGTTTAACGTTCTCAAGTTACCTGAGGGTCTGTTTGTCTGTCTGTCTGTCTGTCTGGTGGTGAGGAATGCAAGTGCCTCGTGCGGAATTAACAAAGAAAGTATAGAGTGTCTGTCAGATCTTATTACACTGTTCCATCCATACCTCAGGGTCATGTTTTTTTGCTCTCATAAGTGGGTGGGCTTTTTTTTATTTTTTTATTTTTTTTTGTATGGTTGTTACTGTACTATTTTCTTTGGTTTTGTAGATTATGAAGTTGAAGTATCTGTTTGTGTTTAAGGATTATTTATTTATATATATATATATATATATATATATATATATATATATATATATATATATATATATATATATATATACATATATATATATATATATATATATATATATATATATATATATATATATATATATATATATATATATATATATATATATGTATGTATGTATAATTACAAACCATGAAGTGAGAAACTAACTAGTCTCAAATATGATTATAACTTAATTATTGATTTGATGTAGTTGGAAATCTGTACAGAACTGTTATATTATTGTTGTTGTTATTATTATTATTATTATTATTACAGTAAACACTCATTATACTTCAATCTCAATATATTGAATTTTGGGCTTATTGAATGACGCTTTGAGCCAACCGAACTACATACTTTTTAAGACATCAAATAAGGGTTCAATAAATGCAGCTAAGAATACATCCACACCAGCCAAGCCAAGCCACTGTGTTTTCCAGCTGAAGGTGACAAAAGCAACGTAAGAGAAGGAGTGTCATGAGTTACATGATCTGAGCCGAAGTTTGAACGCGTCTTGTGTGTGAAGTGTTGATCCTGTTTCATCTTTGTTACATCCATCAGGTGTTATACTTTACTGATAGTGATGATGATTGGAAGTTTAATCAGTGTACTGGTATTAGTTTTTCTTTATTTTCCATAATTTATTAAAATTCCTACAGGAGCCGACTTCAGATTTATTTAAACTTTTTGCTTTATCGATTACAGCTTATCCATATTAGTTTGACGTATTGTATTGTTGATAATTATTATTATTAATTTTAGTACATTATAATCCTTGTTATTTTTTCACTTTGTAACCCCATCAAGTTCTTTCATTTAACCAAGACAACTGTGCACATCAATGATCCGTCCAAAGTTTTGTAAGTTGTATGTGGTGTACTACAGGATAAAGAACTCAAATACAACTTAACTCTTTGTGTGATTTACTCAGTCTTTTTCATCTACAGTTTTTATTATGTATGGTTCTCGTGCAGTACATTCTCATCACAGAATGGAATGATGTATTGTATTGTATTGTAGAAAGATGATGCATGTTTGAAATTTATTGAGTCAAAACTACTACTACTACTACTAACAACACAACCAAACAGAGGATGGCTTAATAAATATAGTTATCTTTTTATTAATTAACAAAGAATAATGTTACAGCAATAACTGGTATGAATGAATGGCTTGGAATTACTCTAGATGATGATGATGTAATTTAATAAGACTGTATTAGTAGAACATTTACAAGCATACTAACACATATTAAAATGCATGGTGCTCGTGTTAACAAATAAAACTTTAAAACAGGTTTATTGATCATGAATTGTAGTAATAGAAATGTAATGAATAGAGGGGGGGCGGGAATTTATATAGACAACACAAGTATGTAGGATTCATATTTCTAGCATGAAATATAAATGATGTTTGAGGAGTGTGTGTGGATCGAGTGAGAAATGAATAAGTGTTGGAGAACTAAGTAATATTATGACAGAGTTGGCTGGTCGAGCAGAACAGAGTGTTGTGTTGTGTTGTGTTGTGATGGTTTGGTTATGAAGAAAAAAGTGATGATAAGTAATTGGTGAAAAAAAAAAGATAAATAGGTCTGATATATGAGGCTGAGAGGGAGATAACGAATGGGATGAATGGACAATGTGAAGATAACTTTGGGAGTAAAAAAAAGTGCTTGTGTGATAATTTCAACTATACAAACTCCAGTCTCTCTCTCTCTCTCTCTCTCTCTCTCTCTCTCTCTCTCTCTCTCTCTCTCTCTCTCTCTCTCTCTCTCTCTCTCTCTCTCTCTCTCTCTCTCTCTCTCTCTCTCTCTCTCTCTCTCTCTCTCTCAAATGTTATAATGATGAGTATATGTTCGTTTGTCTGCAGGTACTACAACCAACAGTGTTTCATGAACCTCCCGTATCGTCCATCGCTGGGAAGCAAACAATGACAGGCTAACAACAACACAACACAACACATTAGCAGCCCATGAAGATAAGGTGTGTGTGCTGTTGTTGTTTTTTTTCAGGGGCGGATGAGACCGAGAAGAAGAAAAGAAATATTGAAAGTAATACATTGATGATGCTGATGAGGATGATCAATGTACTACGTGTTGTTTGTTGTGTGGGGCGGGCAGAAGAAGATACACGGAAGGGAGGGTGGCAGGATTACCTCGCTGTCTATACGTGTAAATGAATATATGTTCCGTCCAATGCAACAGATGGCCACTTCTAACCCCGTGGCCCACGTCCACACACACACACCTACAGAATGTTAAGTAGTATGACGTCAATGCCATAAATTTGTGTTACTACTATAATATTCAGAAGCATAGGCGGATATGACGTCAATGAATAGGTGACCGTTAAAACTACAGGAGTCATAGCTTGAGGTGTGTGTCTGTCTCTGTCTCATTGCAGCGGAAACTAAAGAAAGGAGAATGAATTGAAAGTACTCGTGTGTTCTCTACGGACGGAACTGACTGTCGTAAAGCTTGAAGGTTGTTAAAATTGGATTGTGTTAGAGGGGTTTAATTTCAATGGTATTACTACATAGATAGGTCAGGGTGGCTCTGTGATAGTGCTCTGTTCGTAGTCTTAAAGTTTGCCAGTTCGATACTGGCTCACAGCAGCTTCTTTCCCTAGCAAAACTATATGGTCTACGTATACTATATAGTTACCTAGTTCGGGGGATTATTTAATTTTAATCATGGCATTTTGGGGGGTGAGAGAGGGTAGCGCTCTTTCGTTAACCTTTCTGTATTTGGCCTCGTTAAGCTCCCTCCGTTGTTATATATATAAGATGCTGTGTTAACTTGGAATAATGTAGGAAACTTAATGGTTCTTCTTCTTTCTCGACATTTGCTGAACTAGTAGAACGGATACGAGTTTTATATATATGTGGCCTCGTACGGAAGCAAGATAGAAAATATATATATATATATATATACATATTCTAAAACTCCTGTGGTGGCTGGGGTCATGGTAGTGTGAATTAAGGAAGTTGTAGGATAACTATTAAAACAAAAGTCTCCTTACATGCGGTAGTAAAGCCATGTTGTGGTGTGGGTGGAGGGGAAGGGAGGGCGTGGTGTTGTGTGTCAGGGGCAGGTGGTGGAGAACCGAGAGAGAGAGAGAGAGAGAGAGAGAGACACGCTAAAGACCTCTCCTAATAACGGTCGTTTCCCGAGTATTCCGTTAATGAGAATTTTATTATGAGAATGTGTGTGTGTGTGTGTGTGTGTGTTGGGCTTTAGGAGTTACTTCTTACTCTTCTCAATCACTCCTCATCTTTTATGTGTACGAAGACGAGCATTAATTCACACTCCCGTCCCACGACTCGATGAAGAAATAGAAGTTAGTAGTAGTAGTAGTAGCTGGAGGAGGAGGAGTGGCAGGCAGTGAAATGGATGCGGTATATATGGTAAAAAGAGAATAGCATTGTTCCTTGTATTATCCCCTTCCGTACGGTATATAGCTCCCCCGGATATGGAGACAAGTGTATTAAATTACTACTGTTTACACCGCCCTACCTTCCCTCCCTCCCCTTTCATCACTGTGCTATATACATTACATATTATCCACGTCCGAAAGGTATACTAATAGGCTTGAATGGACGCGAACTTGACTTTTTAATCGAACGTAATTTTTGTTTATTATAAAGGTGTGCGTGTTAGTGGCGGAGGAAGGAAAGGGAGAGAGTTGTGGTCATTAAAAATAGGCAGGTGCATGTGTGTGTGTGTGTGTGTGTGTGGTCTCCCGTGAGTACACCTTAAAAACCTGCATTTCCCACAAAGTGAAGGATACGAACCTGCTTCCTTTGTCTTGGCTACACAAAGGCATTAAATGTCAACAAAATACAGGTGAACAATACCACTTGCATGCACGGGATAAAGTTATATTTGTTCTTTGTTCTACACTCACACTGGACAGAAATATTAAGGTCGGACGACTATGTTCTTCCTTGGTATATAGAAGCGACTCTCCTCTCGACCTTTCTAACCTCTCTCTTGCCTCCCGACGGACCTAACAACAGAAAGTTCATTGTGAGATTCACTTTATGGTGCGGGACACAGGGCCTCCCTCTGTCCTTACCGCCACGGGTGCTTCATCCTGTCACGACCCCCTTTCGCGGCACCCACCTCATCACAGATTTACTCTCGGGTGTCTCAGGCTGGGGTCCATCTTAGCAGGAAAACGATGCATATATGTGGTTATTTTGTGTCGTTCCTTGAGACGCAAAGGTCAACTCAACTTAACTCGCGTCCGTTCAGGAAACACAAACTGGCCAACAGGTTACCTATACCCTTTATAACAGTGTGTGTGTGGCGGGTCATAGGGGAGACTTGGATCCCTCCCCTTCACGAACGAATGAGGGAAGGTCTTGTGTCGCCGCGGCCTCTCCCCCCCCCCTCCTCACCCAGCACCACACACACCCCGGCACCCCACCCCACCTCTCCCTTCAAATTTCCCCAACACTGAGGAAACACTGTCTTGAGGTGGACGAGGAGGCGTCAGCTGAGGTGTAATTGAAGGAGCCTTTGGGGACGGAGACTGGGGCGAGTAGGGCTTCATTATCGACTATAAATTACCTTGAGTACAGCATGCGGAGCTGGGACAGACTGGCACAAGGCTACCCTGGCCGCATGGTGGGGGGAAGGGGGGGAGTGACCCGCTCTCTCTCTCTCTCTCTCTCTCTCTCTCTCTCTCTCTCTCTCTCTCTCTCTCTCTCTCTCTCTCTCTCTCTCTCTTTCTCTCCACCTGTACCGGAGCTGCGAGTCCACAACACGCCCCTCTGTGCCGCCACGAGGCTGCGTCCGGGTGACCCAACACCCTCAAGCTCCACAAACACGCCAACGAGGAGGAACTGAACGTAATAAACGCCTCAAAGGACTCTGTTTGAACTCAGCGGAAGGAGAAAGGAGAGTATAGAAGGGTTTTTGGTTACGTGGCAGTACAGAGTAGCGAGGCAAGAACAGTAATAGTAGTAAAAGTAGTATGATAGTAGTAGTAGTAAAAGAATGGTATAATATAAAGATAATATACATGTGGCAGAGTTCACCACATTGCAACCGTCCCATAAAACTTAAACGAAGAATGGAACACGTGTAGGAGGAGGAGGAATAGGAATCTTAAGAGATGGACATGTAGTGTGATTCAATCATTTCAAAAATTCTAATGCGTGAAAATGTGCCGGAGGGAGGGAGGATAGGCAAGGCGAGGCAAGGGTATGACATGGATTGAATTTCTAGTCCGCCTTTACGATCCAATCACGTGAGTTATTGACCGAGGAGGTGGAAGGAGAGGCGACCTGTGATGTATACGATCCACTTAACCTCCACCTCTTCCACCTCTTCCACCTCCTTCCTTTCTTCCTTATCTTTCCTTTTTTCTCCTCATTTTTTTCTCCTTCCTCTTTTGGGTTTAGATAAGCCTATAGACAAAAAGTTTTAGGCTCACGAAACGATGTGGGTTCAGATTTTTTTTCTCTCTCTTTTTTACGGTCACTAACTAAATAAAAAAAAATTGTGTTATGGTCATTTGATTCGTGTTTTGTTGAGTTTAAAATCATTCATTGCAAACACGTATACGTTCTCACCGCCCCCCCACCTCCTACCTTGTTTTTTTTTTATACATCGTCAAGTTATATGTTTTTTTTATGTATGTGGCTAACTTTGAAACCAACACCATAACGACATTAAAGTCTTCACTTCTCTCTCTCTCTCTCTCTCTCTCTCTCTCTCTCTCTCTCTCTCTCTCTCTCTCTCTCTCTCTCTCTCTCTCGTGATTTCTAGCTGGCTGCAAAATCTTGATGAATTTCGATTATTTCATTATCAGATTTAATACGAAAATGTTTGGGTTTCTAATCATAAAAAAAAAAGCTTTAGAAAAGTTACAACCTTACTTTAACTCCTTTAAGTGTTAAGGAACCTCGCATGAAACCTCCCCTCCATCCCAACCCCGCCCCCCCTTCCCTGGCAGTGTAAATATTACGTGGTAGTCACACTTTGAAAAGACACCGAAACATTTTTATATGGGTCTCAGTATTTCTTTCTTATCGTGGTTTTTCAGTTTTTATCCAACTTTTCCACGGCCACGTCAAGCCACGCTGCATCGCTCGTCACATGGAGGAAGAGGAGAGGGAGAGGGAGAGAGAGGGAGGGAGGTGCGTGGTGGTGGTATTGCGTCAAGATGCATCAATGGAAGGCAATGTACGAGTAAGTTGTGTCGTAGAGCCATTGGGAGAGACTTATTTTACCGTCAAGCTAAGGGCGTTGGAAGAGTTATTCCTGCCACAGCACCGTGGTGACGAGTGTGTGTGTGTGTGTGTGTGTGTGTGTGTGTGTGTGTGTGTGTGTGTGTGTGTGTGTGTGTGTGTGTTAGTTTTAGGTCCATGTATACTTGCTTGTGCTGAAGTCCAAAAACAAATATACTAGGATACCACAATAAGTAGAATTACTATTTTTTTTTCTATTTTAACTTGAATCCAATTACAAGAACTGTTGCGCTGTGTGTGTACTTGAATTAAAATAGTTCTTATCTGTACACATACATAGGATACAGATGTGTATAGCACAATGGACAGGATGCGATAAACTGACAAGCCTGACATCCTGACATTGACAAGTGACCGCTCTAAGCAGATGGAACCCAACTTACTTATCTCCTCCCTTCTGGTTTCATACAAGCTCACTCACCTGACATGACCCCTAGCTCACCAGCCTGACCTGTCACCTTGCATTAGGTCATACCTTTATTAATTCCTCAGCGTGTCCTCACCTGTGCTGCTACTGGTTATCACACTCCTGGATATGATCGCTGTTGTTGCTATGTTATCATGGCGATGCATCAGTGTATTTTAAAGTATTCATTATTCAGTCAGTACATAGGGAGTGAGGCCAAGCACTAGTTCAAGTACTTAGCACTTTTTTTTACCTCGATTCCAAGTACAAGTGTACATTAAATTTTTTACTTGAGCATAAGAACCATTACTCGTGCCTTGGTGTGTGTGTGTGTGTGTGTGTGTGTGTGGGTGTGTGTGTGTGTGTGTGTGTGTGTGTGTGTGTGTGTGTGTGTGTGTTCTTCGATGTCACCAAGAAACACAGCTATAGAGTAAACAGAAAAGTAGAAAGTTTAACCGAACCCCATTTTCTCCTCCTTAGGAAGTGTCCTTAATGCGTTGCAGCTGTGGCAGGCCTCACTGACTCTAAGTATACGAGAGGAACAGTTGAAACGATTTAAAAAAAAAAAAAAGAATACCCACGTCAAACCTACAGAAGAGGAATGCACATGAATTTCCTTCCTGTCAAGAATGAAGCAGACAGAGACAAGACCTGCGTCCATAACACTACTGACTATTGTAACCTTGCCTTCCGCTGCTGCACTTATCCCTGTTGAAAAGTGTATGGGTGGTGGAGGTGCCTACGAGGGGAAGCGAGGGGAAGGGAGGGGTCCGCGGTCCATTCAGAAACTCTACACCTTCTCCACCCTCTTCCTGCGGCTCAAGACTACCGTGGCGACAACCGTAATGAACCTGTCGACGGGTAGTGGAGGAACGACGTGGTGTAACCCTCCACCCCTCCACCCCTCCACCTTACCACTCCACCATGTCCCCTCAGTGTGCCCATCACCCACTCACCCACCCACTCATCCCCCACCTGTTTCCTCCTCGCCCCGACACAAGGAATGTCTTATAGTTTGACATGAAACCATATGTGTTTGTGTTTCCTTCTTGTGAAATAAACAGCAACACACACACACACACACACACACACACACACACACACACACACACACACACACACACACACACACACACGATGATCTAATGCAATTAAGAATGGAAAGGAAATATAACATTCAGTTCCCTCGACATTGATGTTTGTGTTTGTCATGCAAGGCTTTCCCTCCCCTCAACCCTTTAGCCAGCGCCGCCTCGCACCTCCCTCACCTTAACACCCTGGGATGTCAATCAATTGGACGTGTGATGGGCGCCTCAACCCATCATCCCTCCCATGTAGTCCCTGCCATGCGCCTGGGCCGTGCTGGGGCCTAGATAAGCCTGCTGTCAAGGGCTTGTTTGGGGTTAATGCTTCCTAGTAAACCTTCCTGTATCCTGGTTCCCTACGTGACATTCAAGACGGGAGGGAAGGTTTAGATGTACGCCTGAATCTACTGCTGTGGATTAATAGTGAAGTCAAACGACACTAACAACAACAATAATAAGGATAATAATAATAATAATAAGGATAGTGACATGACAACTTATATATTGTTTTTACTAGTTTACTACAAACATACTATTTTCTTTCCTAACACATAATATCTTTTCATGGGTAATAATTCTGTTTAATCCTCGGAGCAGCAAATCGTCCTCCTTCTCCCTCCTATGTGTTGACACGAAGAGTCTTTCCTCGCGAACAGCTTACAGTGTGTGAAGCTCCGGGATATCAACAGTGTCCGCGAGCGTGTTATGTCCACAAACTGAAACCGTTCTTCCCAGGCTGGCAGGCGGTATGTCCTCTTCGACTTGGAGACGCATTTAGGGGAGCCAGTAGCGTCTCGTCTCACCTTATCACCCTGTTTTCGGGGGAGACTCTCGTATATACACCATGCAGGGTAGAGTAATATTTGAAGGGTGAAAAAAATATATCTTTCTCTTGTGTCGTGGGATTTAGTAACGCCAACTTTTAGGTCCCTCTGAGGCTAGACTCGGCACCTGCCAACCAACCCACGTGGCCCTCCCTCCCTCTCTCCCTCCCTCCCTATCTCTCTCCCTCTCCCTTCCTCTCTCCACCATCTCCTACACCCTCTACCCAGGATGGAATGGGCGGGTGGGCGCCGTGGGAACCTGAAGCACCACAACCCAGGCACACACACACACACACACACACACACACACACACACACACACACACACACACACACACACACGGGATTCGATGCTATTCCATGAGGCGTGTTTGAGATTACGAACACATCCGTGCCTGTTAATGACGCTCGTAGTACCTTCTCGTACGAGGGAGAGGAGACGAGTAATACTAAACGTTGTGTTAGTTTAATAGTAGTAGTAGTAGTAGTAATAGTAGTAGTAGTAGTAGTAGTAGTAGTAGTAGTAGTAGTAGTAGTAGTAGTAGTAGTAGTAGGAGGAAGAGGAGGAGGAGGAGGAGGACCTATCATATGCACCTCGTAGCCTGACCGTATCTTTCAGGCACGACTGATTACCTTTCATCTTCAGCCTTTCTCGCTTTACGCATCAGACATGCAGTGAGGTTACGAGGACACGGGCAGGACGGGGTTTAAGGGGTAAGGGGTAAGGGTAGGCAAGGGGTGGGGGACAGGTGGCGGTGGGCTAAGCATACAAACTTTGTCTCCCAGACGACGAAACATTTAGAAACAGAACCCTTACGATAAACATGTTCAGCAGATAAATAAAGTATATTCGGACAATGGACCCTAGCTGGTGAATCTGAAAAGTGTGTGTGTGTGTGTGTGTGTGTGTGTGTGTGTGTGTGTAAGGATCAGATAATCTTTCACATCTTTACGTCAGCTTATGTTAGTTCTTAAGGATTAATGCAATTTCACTCAACTCACCAACCCATTACTCTCCTTCTCCTTTCTCTCCCGCCGGCCAAGTGTTTCTCCTGCAAACAGTTCGATCAGTGGAGCGCACATAACACATAAGAGAGGCTCTGGAGTGCAGAAATACAACACCTCTAGAGTCGAATGGGTACGGATGAGGCAACACTTCTAACACTTACCACACAACACACAGGGGATCCGTGCCTTACTTTCCACATCAAGTTTGTCCCATCCTGATAAAAATGAGAATGGTGGTCTTCTCTCTGTCTCTTTGTCCCATCACCATTCCCATCACCATTCCCATCACGTCAGCTGTCCTAGTGCGCCCTTCCTTCCTCCCCTTCCCCCTCAGACAACAGTAATTGTTTGTTCTTTCCTTCCCCGCTGCCCGTCTTACCCCTCATAAAACACCCTTAGGTGGAAAAAAACAAGGCTATGGTAACGTGTCAGGTCACGGCTGTGTGTGTGTGTGTGTGTGTGTGTAGGTGTGTGTGTGTGTGTGTGTGTGTGTGTGTGTGTGTGTGTGTGTGTGTGTGTGTGTGTGTGTGTGTGTGTGTGTGTGTGTGTGTAAGAAACAAGGTGTCTTTGTAGGGACTTATGAATGGCTTGGTGGAGTCTTCTATGTAGTGTGGGCGTCTGGCACCCACTCCTTCCCTTCCTCCCCCCCCTCCAACCCTTCCTTTCCTTCCCTCTTTCCTTCACCGTACCTCGACGCACGCCCCATGTGTGTGTGTGTGTGTGTGTGTGTGTGTGTGTGTGTGTGTGTGGGTTGTGGTCATACAGGACTCTGCACCCGACCGTTGTGCCCTTCCGTGTCGCGCCGGTCGGGTCAGCGAGCGTCCAACAAAACACTGACTCCCTCCTCCCTCCGCCTTGCGTCAAGTGGTGTCTGACCGCAGCATCACATGACTGATAGCCTGATAAAGCCTATTCTTGTCTGATCTGTTGAAGCTTCTTGAGGGTGAGAGGAGAGGCGAAACGATGTGGCGCCTTGTACCCCTTATACCCAACCCCTTCCCTTCCCTTCCATTCCCCTTCCCCTTCCCCTTCACGTCCAGACAGCACAAAGAAAGCCTTCCTTCCTTGTACTGCAGAGAAAGACTCCACCGTACTGTAGAAGGTCGGTAACCCTTCAGGTGTTTATACGAGGGTAAGAATTTCCTTCGATGCATACAAGGAAGAATATGTTAGTGATTGGATAAATGGCAGTAAGTTATCTCTTATCTTGGACTTGTTGCGGGAAAAGATAGTGTAGATTGCACTTTTTCAACACACACACACACACACACGCACACACACACACGCACGCACACACACACACACACACACACACACGCACGCGATATCCCAGCTCCGGAAGCCCAAGTATAAGTTACAACGCCTATCCACTCCATCAGGCAATCTTATCTGTTTTAATCAATCAAGAATTTCATCATCACTTCTATCTAACTTTAGTCATGATGTTGTTGGACTCGTGGCTGTAGGGTCAAGGCGATGAGAAAAGGAGAATGCGAAGGAAAAGTAATGCAAAGAAACGTTCCTTTTGTTTTACCTTCATGTCTAAGTATCACGTATTATAGAAAAAATATCACACGTTTGCAAAATAATCGTCACATTTTTCATTTTGATCATAAATTATATACAAATGAATGGTAACTTTATCATGTATTACGTTAGAAATTTGATCAGAAATTCCCTTCTGAATTCGTGTTGGCTAAGAGAAAATAATGGAGAGCTGCTTGTTACCTTACCTTACTCACAAAGCATATAACAAAACTACCACGACCACATCAGTATAAACAAACCTCACAATTCTTAATAAATACATCAAAAAGAAGAAAAAAAAATCAGAATAGACCAGAAAAGTTTCAAAACCATTCATTTACCAGTTTCAACGTGAACATTTCTGACGTGTTGAGGTGAAGGAACCATGGATTTCACTGACAGCCTGACAGTACTCGTTGTGGCGCGGTGGGTGTTTATTATCATTAGGGCTCGGCAGCTAGGCATTCACGGGGCCCGGCGAGCTAGCTGGCTGACTGGTCGTTGTGTTCTTCGAAGGTTACGTAACACCTGTGAAGGGACGACTCAGTGTGGGAACAGTGGTAGTCTTCGTGTGTGTTTGTCCTCGGCTGGCGAAAGACTTGGCAGAGGCTTCTTTCAAGGAGATGAGTAGGGTAAGGGAAAGGAAGGAAAGGGAAGGGAAGGGAAGGGAAAGCCGTGAAGGGAAGGGAAGGGACTGTCCTAATTCACTACAAATTATAAAAAAGACATTAAAAAAAAGTTGAAACGAATCATAAATTTTACCACGAGAAATTAAAAAATATATATATTAGTGAGTAATTTAGGTATTAGGCGACGGCATGTTTGACTTCATTAATAATCAGTTGGCAAAACTTCTTTTTTTTTAATACATATATAAACATCAACAAGGTCGTTGACTCTTCACACATTCCACATTTACAGAGTCAAGACATTTCATAACTTATCGTAGTATTCCAACCTTGCTCTCATAATATCAAGACACTGCAACCCTAACTAATTTGCCCTCACTTTTTGTATATACTCTTTCTTCTATAAGGAAAGGAACCGGCCATCGGAAGTAAACTTTTTTATAACGTATTTTATTACCCTTATCCGGTTCTCCAATGGCATAAAAAAAAAGAATAAGACCTTTTTCTTTAACAGGGAACATTTGTGAAGGACATTGGTCATTGGTGATGTAGAGCCTCCCACACTCACACTCCTTCCCCTCCCGCCGAAGGAAGGAAAGAAGCCGTGACAGTCCCACAAGTGTCCTGCAGAGAAATGTGAGAGGGGAGACCTGGTGTTCAGTCCTTCGGGAATAGCACAGGAGTCTCTCTTTATCTCTCTTTCTTTCTCTCTCCCTCTCCTGCCTTTTCCTCTTCCGTCCCTTCCCTCATTTATGCGTACACCTTACCGATCGATTTTCTTTTATTTATTACCGGTGTGACTGCCCATACATAAAGACGTGCGTTGCTCATGTCTAGCTACTACTAGTCCTGTGTTCCTTACTTAGTTACCCAATGTAGTGGTCACCTGACAGGATCATTATCACCATCAGCACTGCACCAATACCTCTGTGGCAATAAGAGAATAAAGTTGAAGATGGGGTTAGGTTATATGAAAATCTGATTGACTTATACACCCATTCCTTTGATTCTATGGGAGGTGGAGGAGAGGGAAGGGAGGAGAAGGAAGAGGGAAGAAGGAGGGAGATAAGAGGCGTGACTTCAGAGCCTCCGTCATCAGGAAACATTTCTCTTGGTACTGCCAACGCTGCCGACACGCCCGCCTAACATTCACGTAACTCGACCTCTTAATTTGGGTGCTATCGCCTTACACACGCAGGGCATCTCTCTCTCTCTCTCTCTCTCTCTCTCTCTCTCTCTCTCTCTCTCTCTCTCTCTCTCTCTCTCTCTCTCTCGCCCACCCCTCGGCTACTGCCCTCCAATGCGTTACGGTGCCCAGCTTGTAAATGAACACAAACACATGTGACCAGAATGTATAATATAATGGTTCCTTATAAGTTATTGCAATGTACCGTATTTTCTTAGCGACGATTTAGTGATGTTGATTCTTTTTTTTTCTTTTTTTCTTTTTATTATTATTATTATTATTATTATTATTATCAAAGTTATCCGTTGAAATTTTGTATATATATTTTTTTTTATCTCTCTCGTGTTCTCTTGTCTTTAATATGTGATTGTTCGTTATAGTAAAAATCAATAAAAAATACATGAGTTCACGTTACAATATCAAAAACAAAACAAAAAAAATAGACACTGTACTCAACTTATCCTTACACCTGTTTTTCGTTGGGTTAAAATTAGAAGGTCGTCCAAAGAGGAAGCAACAGGAAGGAGGCGGGATCCTTTGTTTCAATATCTTTACGTGCAGCAGGATATCCTTAAGGAGTCACCGAGAGAGAGAGAGAGAGAGAGAATCATTCATGACCCAACATATAACAAACTTACCATTAACAGGTATACAAAGGCTTCACCACACCGTAAAGAGAGCGCCTCATCCTTACATCCTTAAACGCATCAACCTCTTCCCGGCTCTCTGTTCTTACCTACACTAGCCTTCCTTCCCTTCCCTCCTTGGCGTCACAGCACCAGCCACGCCCTCACAGCGTAACACCAAAGAATAAAGCGAGTCTAGTTAGCGCTAATCTCCCGCTAATCACTTGCAGACCAGTTTATTCTGGACTTAAATTTTCATTAGTTTAATTTCCCTTCCTAACGAGAGGTATATATAGTCAAGTTTTGATTTAATTTCCTACTAGAGACGGATTCATAATTATCAATGTTGTGTTAATTGATAAGCTGGGTGCGTACTCACAATAGCTTTGGCGGACTGTTTGATGCTGTCCCAACCTGTATGTATGTATGTAGGTCCCAGTCGGGGTGAGGAGGCTGCGGGGTGAGCCTGCCTGCCTGCCTGCCTGCCTGCCTGCCTTGCCTACCTGGTTCCAAAACGTTCATTGCCTCTCACCTGCAGATCATCACCCTCTTGGCACCACCACCACCACCACCATCAGTAGAAGCGTCAAAAATATAATGAATACCTAACTTTTTTTTCGAATTCTTAACAAATTTAGAACAGAAAAACAAACATTTTAATTTTCCTTCATTCTTCTTTTTGAGTTACTATCAGCACCACCACCATCACCACCACCACCACCACCACCACCACCACCACCACCACCACCACCACCACCACCACCACCACCACCACCACCACCACCACCACCACCACTGTCCTCATCATCACTAGCAGCACAAGAGCAGAAAAACATTTACCCTTGTTTTTTTCTGCATTGCACTGGATCCTCACGTCTTTTAAACACAAACTTCACCACTATCTCTGACAAAAAGGTTTCCGCTAAGGCCACACACACACACACACACACACACACACACACACACACACACACACACACACACACACACACACACACACACACACACACACACACACACACACATAACCCAGCGTTCTCATGACTGTTTCACTGCATTCCTTCTGACTGTGTGTACGTACATGTGACTGTATTTACTCTAGGGTTAAGTAAGGACAGACCACCTAGCTTGGACCTAATAGAATCACTGTGATCTTGAGTTTCTATGTAAAGTCACGTTCTTGGGCTTCACTTCGAGGGGGAGGAAACACTGGCAAAACTATCGACTTATTGCAAACAGTGAAATTCCAAAGTACACAACAACAACAACAATAAGCTGGCCAGAGGATGAGAGGGCGGGTATGGAGGTAGGAGGGGAGGGTAGAGAGGACAGCAGTGACTGGAAGCACAATGTAATGGAGTGACGGTCGAGCTTTGTGAGTCTGTTCTGCTAATTAATTGCCACTTAAGGTCTCAGAGCCCTCAATGAAACTTAATTGTGTTCAGGGAAATTCGATAGTTTTACTGCCCGCACGGTGATGGAGGAAGAGGAGGAGGATGTAGAAGAGGAAACTGGCTTTTTTCAGTCTTCTTTTTTTCTTTGTGTAGCTATACAATACAATATTACTCTATCATATACGTTCAGCTGTGTGAATCAGGGTTGGGTCCAAGTACAGGCGACTGTACTTAAGTCCTAGTTCAAGTACCTGGATATTTTTCAAGTACAAGTACAGTCACTTTGCTATGTACTGAAGTCCAAGTCCAAGTACATGACACTGTACTTAAGTACAAGTATTTTATGTGATAAAAAAAAAATTCTTGTCACAGATTTGTAAAACACAAAAGTTAGTAGTTTTCGTATATACACATTAATGAGTACATTGTTAAAAAGTGGGATTCGATATAGGAAATAAACGGATACTGGCCCTGTTTAGACGGTGTCTACTGTAGCATGTTACCAATTGAGAAAATACTACATAATTATGCTCCTTTATCCTATATAACACTACAATATTATAACACTCAATGTACGTATTTACCCAATAGTATCATCACAAAGTTCGCTAGAATTTATATACAGTATATAACTTTTTATTAAATACAATGTACTTGTTTGTACTTGAATGTACTTGGTATTTTTCAAGTACTTTGGGTCTAAGTATAAGTACACGTACAAGTAACATTTTAAACTCCAAGTACAAGTACATGAAAATCTGTACTTAGTCCAAGTACAAGTACATGTACTTGGACCCAACCCTTGTGTGAATACATAAAATACCTGTGAGGAAGAAGATTACAAACTATGGGTGACTGGGTGTGTAGCGTAAGTTGGAAGAGGGCAGCGTGTGGCACTGTATAGGGTAGGGGCAAACAAGGCGCTGGTGGTGGCTGGTGGCTGGTGGGCGAGAGGCGAGGCTCAGTCTGAGTCAGTCAGGCAAGTGGAGGCGGAGCGTGTGGAGGCAGGTCGCTTGGGTCACGCTCATTCCTCTCTCGCACCAGTCACGCGGCGCTCTCCCTCACTCACTCACTTTCGCTTATGCTGTCACACTCTGGAATTATTGCACGTCACTGACACTTCCATGGGAGATCTGAAGCTGAAGCTGGAATACATCTTATTCCAGAAACGATTAAAGTTTTTTCAGCCTCCGTGTTGTAGTGAGTTCGCTGAAACTTATCCCGCGTGGAGGTGTGAAAGGTGACATCTGTGACGCTGTACTTTTCTGGTCTTTGCCGATCAAAGGAAGAGAAAAGAGAGTAGAGAAAAATAAGCTACTCAAGACTTTAACAATTTCATGAGAACCATACAATCTATACTGAAACATTTCACTTAGCTAACACAAAGTGGTGCTAAGGTGGTGAGGTGCCTGCCCCGTACCCCGTGACCCAGTGTATAGTGACAATGGATGCCCAAACGGCCGCCCTCGTCGAGGAGTCTCCCTCCATCAACGTCTCCGCCGCTAGCATTGGGAGTGACAGTAGCTCCCAAGGTGATGCCGCCCGTCTCATACACTACCCAAGATCTGCCACCATCTTCGCAGCCATTGCCAGCATTGTCTTCATAGTTGTGGGCATCTTAGGTGAGTTATTTATTATTGTTTATTAGTTACCATGTGTGTAGCGTGAGTTTGAAGCAGCACACACTGGCTGCCACCAGCTTCTCGGCAACATGAGAGGCGAGTGAGTGAGCAGCAGATTGTTGTGATGCCTCGCCTCCCGTCTGGCCAGTGTCGCCTCCACTCACCGCTCATTCCTTCCTCCATTCACGTCGAGACCAACATCCCGAGTGAGGCCACAACGTGAGGTTCTCTAGGGGGAGAGGGAAGGCACCCCACGTGACGCGTCCGCTGGAAACGCCCCCACATGCACACAGGTGTCCCCGATGCTCACACCAAACCCAGCCGCGCGTTCATGTATATATACACCCGATGACTCATCGGCTAAACAACAACTAGTGCAACGTTTGTGGAAAAAAACTTTGGTGAACACTTTTCCTCCTTGACGTCCAGCAAACCATAATCTGGAAGCCATATTTGATGCGACAGGTGTGCGGAAATGGCTCCGGGGCTCCAGCTGGCTCTGTGAGGAAAGTGTGTTCGTCTTCCCTCCCGTCCGCTCACCTGCAGGACAAGAATACCCAACCTGCAGCCTTGCATGATTCAACAGATGCCTAATTTACCACACGTTTGCAATCCAAGGGTCGTTCTCGGTACACGACACGCATCTCTCACAAGCGACCGAGACAGCCCCGAAGCTTCCAAGGTCGTTTAGGGTCCTCGCGCGGCGGTCTGCGAGAGTCGTCACTCCTGGATTGAATGTCTGCCAGGCGAGGTAATCCCGAGAGGACCTGTGATGGGTGTCGGCGTAGTGCAGGATGAATAACTTGACTCACACTTTGAACTAATGTATTTGTTCATCAACGGGAAACACCTATTTGTATCTGCACCTTAGATTACTTTTTTTTTTTTTAAACTAGATACTGTGTTTAATATAAATATAAACTTACGGGAACTGGTTTTTTTGTTTTTTTTGTTGGCACAGTAATTAAAGTCGGCGTGTGAGTAGGTTGTTGCTGAGCTGCGTCCCGCCCACGTGCACCGCCCACTCAGGAGATAAGAGCCGCGCCCTCACGCTAGCTAGCCACAACCTCACATCCTTACGTTTCACCGCTCATGCGTACTGTAATAAATCAAAACCAAGCAACCAGATGTAGTGCGTATGGCAGTTCAATCCACACCAGTTATCTCTCCACTCGATAAAGTCTCCTCTTACCCTATCAGTGTTTGAACATGCACTGGTAAGCAAGAAGTGATAATAGGAGTAAGAATAACAAGTAGTGCATCCTCCAACCTAACTCTTACCACCTATAACAATCTCCCGTCTACGTCCTTGCCTAACATGTACTTCAGCTACTTGGAATCTTTACCGTAAAATGTACACACACACACACACACACACACACACACACACACACACACACACACACACACACACACACACACATGCAGGATATAATCAACTCTATACCTTCCTCCCCCAAGACATACACGCTGCCTCCCTCTCCCTTGTTTCTCAGGATCGTTGAGTCATTCTGCTTCACCAACACTCCACTTGCAACCACTTCACCTCATCAATACACACACACACACACACACACGCGCGCGCGCTCGCAGACAAACACATGAGTGCAAATATGTGTGTGTGTGTGGGTGTGTATGTGTGTGTGTGTGTAATAATTTGTTGTGATTCCTCTCCTGCTACGTCATGCACATTGGCACACACGTCTCCACCAACTGACAAGTATACAGACTCGTGCATCGTGTCATAAACTCACCTGTGCATCCACATATACAAAAGAAGGGAGTCGTGTTTAGATAGAGTATTAGGTAGATAAGTTATAGTGAGGAGTGAAGATATAACGAGGAAAAGGAGGAGGTAAAGGCTATGAGACGAAATGATAACCAAAGCGAAGTGACTTGAAAACCACTGAAAGCATTACTTGAATTAATAATTTTCCTTAATTTGTGTGATGACCGTAATCAACGATAACATTAATTGATATGTACTCATTAATCAACCTCAATTAACCAACACAGTAAGTTATGTCTAGAGATCAGCAGAGTGCCTTGTCCCCTTTGTTTGATTTCTAGCTAAAGCGTCACTGATGGAGAAGAAGAAGGAGGAGGAGGAGGAGGAAGAGGAAGAGGAGAGAAGGGGACAAAAGAGAGCAGTCACCTCCTTCCCCTTCCCCTCTCTACCCCTTCCCTACCCTTTCCCCTTAGCCATGCACGTCCGGCCTGCCATTAGGTACATCCTCCTCCACCTCGCTTCTACAAAACAGCGAGCACTTGTTACCACAGTCTTAGTTTTATCTTGTGCGCCGACTACCCGCCCCGCCCCGCCCCTTTCAGCCCAGCCCAGCCCAGCCCCGCCCCGACGCGACCCACCACTGTCCCTCCCTGACAATTTGCCGCTACTTCAAAACCGCCTCTCTCTCTCCCTCTCACTTTTTTTTTCTCTCTCTCTCTCTCTCTCTCTCTCTCTCTCTCTCTCTCTCTCTCTCTCTCTCTCTCTCTCTCTCTCTCTCATTATCATTATCAATAGTATTATCATCATCATCATTATTCTGTTTATATTTATTCACGGGTTGTGGAGTTAATATTTACTCCATTGGGATAATTCACAAAACTAAATTGAACGCTATACGCAAAATTTTCCTGGCCACTGTAACCAAACCCTGAAGTATTACATTTCAAAAGATGTAATACCTATGAAACTTGATTTGGTTTCGCGAAAGTGTTCCTCTCTCTCTCTCTCTCTCTCTCTCTCTCTCTCTCTCTCTCTCTCTCTCTCTCTCTCTCTCTCTCTCTCTCTCTCTCTCACCTGGATGCTACCTGTCCTTATTTTCACCTCCATATCTTACTTTTATTTCCTAATTTCATCCTTTCACGTTCCTTATCTTTTCTTTATTTCCTGTTTTTTTCACGTGTAACCAATTATATCGTTTTAAAAAAGTGCTGCAACCTATAACCTAACCTAACATGTGAGAGTGACGTTAGGAATAACTCATAACATCAATCAGTATTGTTATTTATTAAGTCACATCTGTATGCAAGGCCTTCAGGGAATGAGGATGAGCGGGACTGAAGGAAGGAAGGAAGGCAAGGAATAATAATAATGAAAGTTTACTATGTGAGACACGCATCATAAATATTAAGTTATGATTATTAAGGTTTCTTGTGTTAGGCTGAAGGTTGACTCGTGTCGCTTATTACTATTTGCAAGCTGACACTCGCTCACCTAACCAACGAGTGTTCTTTCCTCTTTTTTTTTCCCCTCCCCTTCCCCTCCCTACCTCGCACACTTCCCCTCTCGTCCGCCGCCTTCCCCCTTCCCTCCTCCTATAAGTGAAGTGATGTTGTCCAGGGCTGAGGGAGGGAGGGAGTGAGTGAGTGGTGGCCGCCGTGCCATCTTGAAATACACGTCACTGATGCGTCTGTTAAAAGAAATGTTGAATTCATCTTTCTCCTCCGATTATATTTTTCTTCTTCTACGACAAAGGAACGGGTTAAGGAAAGAGAGAGAAAGACTTATATAAAAAAAAAAGAGAGTGAGAGATGGCTAATGTGTATAAAATGTCATATTATACTCATTAATATTACTTTAAACTTAACCAGCCCAGCATGTGTTCTTCATTACTGTTCCCGGCGTGGCGTAGCGTGAATGGAAGACTTAAATTCTCTACTCACAGCTACACCAGACACACTGTATTGCACTGAGTACCTCGATGAAGTGTACCAGGTCACACTCACTATACCGACACCGTTACACCGTTACTCTGTTACTCTTCAAGACGTGTGTAAGGCGAGGACAGCCAAGTATGGAGTTGGTGAGTGTCCTGTACTCTGTTGTCCTTGTACTAGTGTCCTTATTTTCCTGGGTGTGTGTGTTCATGCTGGTTAGTCACTCATACCTACTATCTCCATGACTGCTGCCAAGAGGTCATGTGTGTGTGAGTGTGTGTGTGTGTGTGTGTGTGTGTGTGTGTGTGTGTGTGTGTGTGTGTGTGTGCGTGTGTGTGGTGCTTGTGTGTTTATCAGTTGGTGTGTGTGATAAGGTCCACGTGTGTTGGCAAATATATAGTGTGGAGGGTCGAGTCAAGATGTTTCATGTCTTGACGAGCGAATATTATTATATTTTTTTTATTTTATGTTGGTTCCTCTATAAATTCCTTCACTTCCCTTTTCTTCCTCCTCCTCCTCTTCTTTTTTTTTCTTCTTATTCTTCTTCGTCTTATTCTTTATTTTTTCTGTCTTGCACGTTAGCACTTATCTCTAAATGCATTGCTTCTTTACAGTCTGTTTCACTTCCCCTTTACATGACACTGTTCCTGTACTAATACTTCTCTTACCATCCTGCTTCCTTTTCCCAATACTGTTTCCCCTTCCTCCTATACTATTACCCTACACTCTCAACTACCTAACACCCTATTCCCCCCCATTTCCTTTCCCTCCCTCACTGTTTCCTTCCCATTTCCTCCCAGTGTAAGTTGATTGAAAAATGGGCCACTTGGGGAAACTTAAGGAAGGTAAACTGTGGTAAACCGGATGTCACACTCGACACATTGCCTCGAGGTGAAAGAATGTCGATCACCGTTAACTCATAGAAAAAGGAGACGGAGATGAGCACCGTGGTAATAAGCAGCTTTGTGTACATACGTAATTTATCAATGACATTACTTCTCACCTTGAAAAAAAAGAATTGATGTTGTTATTTATTCCCTAACCTTACCCTAACCTAACCTAACTTAACTTAATAGTACTTATAGCAAATGACAGCTGTTACGTGCTGTTATAATGGCACGTGCTCTGTTCATAGTTTATTTTTTATATATGCAAAAAAAAAAAGAAATGCTAAGACGACGTGCGTGTATTGTTTTGCAAAGCTGTACGTAAAGCTGACTTGGCTGTGTAGTGTGTGGTGTTGTGTGCTGTGTTTGCTGTTTTATTCATGCCTATGCTTCTTCCTGGTTTTTTATCATGTTTTTTTTTCTTCTTTCTTTCTTTTTTCTTCTTTCTCTCTTCTTTCTTGTCTTTTTTCTGCTGCTTTCTGTTATTTCTTTTTCTTTTCCTCTTCTTTTGTGTTCTCTTTTTTTCTTTCTTCGTGTAATCAGTGTAAGTTTCGTTATGAATGCGTCCCTTCCGCGTCCTCCTCCTCCTCTTCCTCTTCCTCTTCCTCCTCTTCCTCCTTGAATCGGCGTTGCCCATCCAGCTTAGTGATGTGTGAACTATAGTGAATATTCCTACCTTTTTTCTGCTGATTTTACATTAAGGTTATGCTGACACAGCCTTCATCACCTCCACAACCCTTCAGGCAATGCTGGCTGGTCGCGCTCTCAGAGTCTTGCGTCAGCGAGTGAAATCTGTAGACACTAGACAATTCCTCGCCCTGACGCCTGCCTCCCTGTCCGTCTGTTTATCAGTATCCTTTCGCAACAATCCTTCGTCGACCTTTATTATGACAAACACACCCTCCCTGTCCCCTTGTACTGTACCTACCTTATAACAACGCACACTTAAATTCACTAACTCTATAAGCTGAGTGAATAGCATAGCACCGCTTGACCCCATGTCCCTCTGCTGCCCCCTAACCTGAACCTCACATGTATAACCGGACCCCAATTATATCTTTATGAGAGTGTTGGCCCGTCTGTCACCTTCTCATTGGAGAGGCGGGCTGGGGGCTGGGCTGGGGGACGCGGTAGGACTCAGGAAGTGACAATAAAAGACTCACAGGCCCACCACAAGTGCTGCCCGTCACTCACTCACTCACTCCACGTACGACATGACGCTAGTGTCCTCTTCCTCACTCCCTCACTCTCTCACATGTCCTTGCAACTCCACGTTACAACTTACAATAGACATTCGTAAGGAGTTAAGGGCGCCCATCTGACTGACGCACGTGTTGTGGCTCTTGAAGTAACGTGGCAGCCTTGAACAGAAAGGTTAATACGAATCTAAATGAAACTCATAGGAACACATAGGAAGAACAAACAGCAACAGGCCTGCTGGCCCTTACGAGGCTGTTTGTGAGTACACTATCTAGTCTAGAGTGAAGGATACAGGATAGTAAGGGTGAAGGCTTCTCTCCCCAGCCATGGCTGGCAGGGAAAGGAAGGCCAACCAAGACCAGACTGTCACTACTGTCACTACCACTACTGCTACCACTACTTTCTGGCAAGCGATGTCAGGCCACTAGCGACGTCTTTTGAATCGACATTTCGTAAGTTAGGTACATCAGGATGAACTTACTCAAAGTTTGCTACGTTAACGGATAGTATTTTAGTTGTGGATTGGCTTCTAAATATTTGTCAAGTCTATTTTTGAACGTAGTAATTGTTTTACTGTCGACGACATTGGCGGGCAGGGAGTTCCAAACGTTAACGATCCGATTGAAAAAGAAGTGCTTGGCTTTGTTTGATGTGAATCTTTTACCAGTAATCTTAAAAGAATGATGTCTTCTTGTTATATTTGATCAATCAAAAGTAATGTAATCTTCTGTATTAATATTATCGAATCCTTTGATTATCTTGAACATTTCAATGAAATCCCCTCGCATCCTTCGTTACGGTGGTAATGGCAGGTTAAACATAACTTATTGCCAGTATTAACCCTTACACTGCCGAGGTCTTTTCTAAGTGTTCGATTTATAAATTTTTTAAAAAATTATGATTTTATTTAAATTTTTCTTATTAATGATAAAAATAAATATTAATGATAAAAATAAATATTAATGATAAAAATAAATAATAATGATAAAAATAAATATTAATGATAAAAATAAATATTAATGATAAAAATAAATATTAATGATAAAAATAAATATTAATGATAAAAATAAATATTAATGATAAAAATAAATATTAATGATAAAAATAAATATTAATGATAAAAATAAATAATAATGATAAAAATAAATATTAATGATAAAAATAAATATTAATGATAAAAAATAAATATTAATGATAAAAATAAATATTAATGATAAAAATAAATATTAATGATTAAAATAAATATTAATGATAAAAATAAATAATAATGATAAAAAATAAATATTAATGATAAAAATAAATATTAATGATAAAAATAAATATTAATGATAAAAATAAATATTAATGATAAAAATAAATATTAATGATAAAAATAAATATTAATGATAAAAATAAATAATAATGATAAAAATAAATATTAATGATAAAAATAAATATTAATGATAAAAAATAAATATTAATGATAAAAATAAATATTAATGATAAAAAATAAATAATAATGATAAAAATAAATATTAATGATAAAAAATAAATAATAATGATAAAAATAAATAATAATGATAAAAATAAATATTAATGATAAAAATAAATAATAATGATAAAAAATAAATATTAATGATAAAAATAAATATTAATGATAAAAATAAATATTAATGATACAAATAAATATTAATGATAAAAATAAATATTAATGATAAAAATAAATATTAATGATAAAAATAAATATTAATGATAAAAATAAATATTAATGATAAAAATAAATATTAATGATAAAAAATAAATATTAATGATAAAAATAAATATTAATGATAAAAATAAATATTAATGATAAAAATAAATATTAATGATAAATATAAATATTAATGATAAAAAATAAATATTAATGATAAAAATATATATTAATGATAAAAATAAATATTAATGATAAAAATAAATATTAATGATAAAAATAAATATTAATGATAAAAATAAATATTAATGATAAAAATAAATATTAATGATAAAAAATAAATATTAATGATAAAAATATATATTAATGATAAAAATAAATAATAATGATAAAAATAAATATGAATGATAAAAATAAATATTAATGATATTGTATGGTAACCCTAATTTTACGTAAAACAAGCTACAGAACGAAATTTTAATCCACTACATATTATTACCCTGTCCTGCCATAACAACTTTACACCCACACCATCTTACTATCCCTTAAAAATACTAACACTACAGCACATTTAGCTAATACCAGTTATCATAATTTACCTGTGCTCGTTCGTAACTTTCCCTCTCCAGGTTAATTAGGCCCTTACAGCAAGTCTACAGTTGTTACGTACTTACATATACTAACGAGCTTTTCCATACTTCGAGTCTTCCCCCATTTAAGGAAAGGCTTACAACCTCACAACCCTGATAATTAACACCTATAAATTTGTGACGGAGGTGAAACGTAACAAATCATCACTTTCCTCTCCTCTCTCTCTCTCTTTCTCTCTCTCTCTCTCTCTCTCTCTCTCTCTCTCTCTCTCTCTCTCTCTCTCTCTCTCTCTCTCTCTCTCTCTCTCTCTCTCTCTCTCTCCATGACTAAGAACGTAATCCTAGTTCTTATATAACTTTTTTGTGTATGTATCTTGTTTTATGTGTGTGTGTGTGTGTGTGTGTGTGTGTGTGTGTGTGTGTGTGTGTGTGTGTGTGTACTTTGGGTGGGAAGACCTTCAAGACAAACAGACAGATAGATAAACAGACAGACAGACAGACGGACAGATGCGCTGATGCTCGCCGGGTTTGGAAAGGAGACAGAGAGAGAGAGAGGATGCTGAGTTTAAGATGATGATGCAACCTTTTCTCACAGCATCACACCGTCACTTTCTCTCCAGTCCTCTCTCTCTCTCTCTCTCTCTCTCTCTCTCTCTCTCTCTCTCTCTCTCTCTCTCTCTCTCTCTCTCTCTCTCTCTCTCTCTCTCTCTCTCTCTCTCTTTGTCAGAATTTCTCCCTCACTCATTATCAGAATTTTCCTCCTTCCCTCACTTCCCCTCTCCGTCTCCCTCTCTCACCCCCAATCCCCTTCACCCTCCACAACCCCCCACCCTCTTCCATGCTTTCCTCCTCCGACACACTTCTCCTCCCCTTCCTCCCCTTCCTCCCCGTCCTCCCCTCCCCGTCCTCCTCCACCCAGGCTCTGTGGTGTCATATACGCTTACTGCTATCACCTCGAAGCGATAAGAGTGACGCAGCTGGCCTGGGCGTCACACTGAGAGTCATCTGAGCACGCCCACCCTCCACCTATCCTCCACCAACCCACCCTCTACCCACCCTCCACCCATCCCTCCACCCATTCCACCAACCCTCCACCCATCCTCACGTTTTTGTGATGTGGTGTTTTCCATAACGTCATCTAGCTCGCTCGTAGCGAGATCTACATATCGAGCGCTCTCTCTCTCTCTCTCTCTCGCTCATCTACTACCTCTCATTCTCTCGTCTCCACTCTCTCACAGCGATGACTACGATCTCTGTCTGAAGGAAAGAGTACTCTATTCTCTATCTGACGTACTCACATCTCTACTCTGGCTAACTCTGTGACACGTCACTCGTTAAATGTCGTGTGTGATTTTTTGTGTCTCTCACTACACATACACGAGCGAGAGGGGTTATAGAGATAGAGACTAGGATAGCAGATGAGAATGAATGGCGACAGACGTTAGATACAGAGAGAGAATGAGACTGAGGGCACAGGGATGAAGGAGAGATCGAGCAAGTTGAGAGAGAGATGAGAAAAAACTAATAATAATAATAACGAAATAATATAAAATAACACTGACGTAAAACAGTGACTAACAAGACAACACTGACTGTATGACAAAGACAAATAAAAAATAAAAAGTAGACAGGATTTAGTCATGGATATTATATAGTACTTCACACTGATGCATATATATATCAGACCTAGCTAGCATACGATACATCATAATATACATGCAGATGAGACAAAAATTACGCTGGACAGACATAAGATTAAAATCACTCTAGGACAATAGATAAACAGCAAACACTACTACAAAAGCTATCGCGGAAAACAAGTCATTATAAACGACAACCACATCATGAGTAGATTGAGAGCCAGAGGATAGCGAGATGGAGCACTGATCGAGGACGATGATTGACTGAGTAGAGAGAGTGCACAGTAGGAGACGAGAGAGGAGAGAGTAGAGTCCATCCCTCCTTCCATCCTTCCCGCTCATCCACGTACGCGGTATTTTGGTACAACTTTTGACTAATCTCAGACGCTCGTACACGAAACATAACTAGTCAAGGACGACACATACACACACACACACGACACACATACACACACACACACATCACACACACACACACACATACACATAGCACACAGATGTTGATCTGCTGCGTTCTAGTATCTCGGCTTGCGCTAGGATAAGTGTGGTTGGCGAGACATATAACAGACTCCAATTTATGCGATAAATAGGTCATTAGGCGAGTGTAATTGAAGTTCAAACGCAGTTAACGCTAATCGGGATCATCTCATCAACATCATCATATCATCATCATCCATATCACGTCATCATGCAATTGCATACATCGTCATCATCATCAATCATATACAATTATGTTTAACAGTTAATACTGCCTATATCTGCGCCGTTCTATTACACTCAATCTGTTCGACGTAAATAAAGTAGATGGTAATGCATAATGCATACAGGAGTGAATAATGATTATTATTTAATATTAATTTACATAGCGCTAGAAGTACATATAAGAATATAATACTCCCTAAGCAATTGAGTCGATCTAAAACTGATTAAGTATGACGATTTACGCAAGTATTCTCGAGTTGCAGTGCATATGACGGGTGCGTTAAAGAGAGTGAGCGTAGTAATAGTTACGAGAGAGAACATAGCACCACCACTACCAAGTGGACCGAGAAATGAAAGC
>JAPQNM010000003.1:36120102-36121249 GCA_029783475.1 Metacarcinus magister | reverse complement strand
TCTCTCACATGGACCTTGCAACTCCACGTCTAACCAACAAAATTAGACAATGTAAGACATTCGTGAAGGAGATAAGGTGCGCCCATCTAGACTCTGACGCACGTGCTTTCGGGCCTTTGAGTAACTGTGGCAGACGCTTTGTTGAACATTAACAGAAAGGTTAATACGATATCTAAATATGAAACTCATAGGAACACTAGGAAAGAACAAACAGCAACAGCTGCCTGGCCCTTACGAGGCTTGTTTGTGAGTACACTATCTACAGTTCTAGAGTGAAGGATACAGGATAGTAAGGGTGAAGGCTTCTCTTCCCAGCCATGGCTGGCAGGGAAAGGAAGGCCAACCAAGAACCAGACTGTCACTACTGTCACTACCACTACTGCTACCACTACTTTCTGGCAAGCGATGTCAGGCCACTAGCGACGTCTTTGAATCGACATTTCGAAGTTAGGTACATCAGGATGAACTTACTCAAAGTTTGCTACGTTAACGGATAGTATTTTAGTTGTGGATTGGCTTCTAAATATTGTCAAGTCTATTTTGAACGTAGTAATTGTTTTACTGTCGACGACATTGGCGGGCAGGGAGTTCCAAACGTTAACGAATCCGATTGAAAAAGAAGTGCTTGGCTTTGTTTGATGTGAATCTTTTACCAGTAATCTTAAAAGAATGATGTCTTATTGTTATATTTGATCAATCAAAAGTAATGTAATCTTCTGTATTGATATTATCGAATCCTTTGATATCTTGAACATTTCAATGAAATCCCCTCGCATCCTTCGTTACGGTGGTAATGGCAGGTTAAACATAACTTATGCCAGTATTAACCCTTACACTGCCGAGGTCTTTTCTAAGTGTTCGATTTATAGATTTTTAAAAAATTATGATTTTATTCAAAATTTTCTTATTAATGATAAAAATAAATATTAATGATATAAAAATAAATATTAATGATAAAAATAAATAATAATGATAAAAATAAATATTAATGATAAAAATAAATATTAATGATAAAAATAAATATTAATGATAAAAATAAAATATTAATGATAAAAATAAATATTAATGATAAAAATAATATAATGATAAAAATAAATATTAAATGATAAAAATAAATAATAATGATAAAAATAAATATAATGATAAA
>JAPQNM010000003.1:36112602-36115102 GCA_029783475.1 Metacarcinus magister | reverse complement strand
TCGTATGTTAGTTAGTCAGAGTGTCGGTGCGTTGAAGTATAAAGTATAAAGTGGGTGTTGCCTATATAAGAAGTGCCAGTCAGCCAGGCCTTTGTTTTTTTTGGGGGGACGGGTATGTGTAAAGGCGGAAGAGTTGATGTAATGTATAGTACGTGAAGGAAGAACAAGAGACAAGGAGCGAAATTATACTCAAGAACTGATAGCAAAGTGTTCGTTCGATGCGTGAATCGGTTCAACACGAGAAAGCATCTAGTGTCTGTTGTTCTTGAGTGTCGTTGGACATTGAAGTTCTGTGAAGCTCGTCATACACTAGCTGACATGAGGTCGACCTTGGCGTGGGGCGAACATAACATAACTTGCAGACATCAGCGGCAGAATATCAACAAAAAAAAAATACTAGCAGGAGTAGTAGTAGTAGTAGTAGTAGTAGTAATATGTGTCTTCCATGGCAACTATAATATGCATAGGTTATCACATCCCATCTCTACAGTCTATATGTAAGCTTCACTACCATAATCACTTCACAAAGGACATAGGACACATAGGAACTAGGTCATCCCTACCGCTGCTGCCACCCCCTCCCACACACACAGAGACGAGCTAGTGAGTCCTGATCACAAGCTACACACGAGACACTTCAGTCGAACCCCAAACGATGCTGCCTCATTGTGCGGGGCTGGGGAAGGGCAGGTGATGGGAGGCGGGGAGAGGCAGGTGAAGGGAGGCGGGGTAAGGTATGCATGTTCTAAGTAGGTATAGTAGAGGAGAAGGATGTGCGTGGACCGTGGGTGGACATAAGGGTGTGTGTTAAGTGGATGGGTGTGGGTGTGTGTGGGTGGGTTTACGAGAGTGAGTGGGTGGATGGAGGGAAGAGAGTTTAGGATGCTGGGGAGGAATTGGATAAAGAGGCTTATGGCTTGTGTGTGTGTGTGTGTGTGTGTGTGTGTGCCGCTTTGGTGTTTCTGAGTCGTGTGTACATAAAAGAAAGGAAAATACTTATATACATATATATATACACAAGAGAACAAGCATCTAACTTACTAAACCCGGGGAGTGTTTTAATCATCAGTAATAAAATAATGATAAAACAAACAGTGAAGGATTAAAGACACATACAATAAAATTTTCCCTGTGTGAGTAGAAGGAGATAGTGTAGTTTTTGTAGTGATGGTGATGATGGTAGTGGTGGTGGTGGTGGTGGTGGTGGTGGTGGTGCAAGAGATGTGAAAGAGATGGAATTCGATGACTGTGTGGCTTGAACTAAGTGGAAGATTGTGTCGTTTCTATTCTCTATATGATTCACAGCTCGTGCGATCGTCCACAGACAGTTAGCGTGACAGTTAGGTAGAATAATCAGTCAGTCAGTCACTTTGATCAGCTACCAGTCAGTCAGCCATTTACATAAATAGTTATTAATTAGGCGGTGGTCTAGTGGCTAGCGCTCGGGCATACCAAATCAGAGTCACGAATTCGAGCCCCGACACGAGCTGGCCACTTTTCTTTGGTAATACCGCCCAGTGACCTAAAATCACCATAACACTATCCTCGACGGGACTGCAAAGCTATATGCTCGAGGAGCTTCCGCTGGCAGCATGAGCCTCTCAATAAGAAACGAGGCGTCACTTAAAAATTCTAACCCGCGCTATTAACGGCAGGAGGCCGAACATCTAAGGCCTCCAGTAAGCCTACCGGCGCCACGGATATAGGATAAAAAAAATTTTAAAAAAAGTAGACAGCCTATCAGTCAATTAATATTATCAGTTAACCAGTCTATCAATCTATTAGTAAATAATTTAATCCATCATTCAACTCCCTAAGCACCAATTCAGTCAATTAACCAATCAACCAATCAGTAGTTCAGTTAATATTCAAATCAGTGAACAATTTTTCTTTGTTCCCACCCACCTACGTAAATAAACAGGTAGTAAATCAGACACAATATAGATCAGATAGACAGACTGACTATATATCTATCTATCTATCTATCAGACTGTAGTTAGCTTACCACATTCGGCCGCCACTTCCCCAGAACCAACCAAGGCCTCTTGCGAATTAGACCAGAGATGTAACGTGAGAGGATTTTAAAGGAAGAAGCCGATCCGCCCCAGCCCTTGCCCCGCCCCTCCCCTTCCCTCCCCTCCCCTCCCCTCCCCTCCCCTCCCCTCCCCTCCTCTCCCCTCCCTGACTTGCCCGTCCCATCCTATCCTGCCTCGCCCTGCCCTCCCTGTCCTTCTCCTCTTCCCTTCCTCCTCCTCCTCCTCCTCCGCTCTCAAACAGATGTACGAACACTCGCCTCACCACTTTTTCTTTTCTTTTTCTTTATTCCTCTCTTTTATTGTGAGTGTTTGTGATACGCGATGTTTTGAAGGTAGAGGTTAAAAGGACATGTTGGGCGGAGAATTAATATACTTTTTTTTATTATTATTATTTTTTTGTTATTATTATTATTATTTTGGGTTTGGTAGGGGTCACTCTTTTTTTCTTTCTTTTTTTCTCTCTG
>JAPQNM010000003.1:36087602-36100102 GCA_029783475.1 Metacarcinus magister | reverse complement strand
ACTCTTCATAACGTTTGCTAAGATTGAAATAATGCCTGTCTCTACTACCAACTCCTCCTTGAATCTGTCTAACACCGACTCTAGGTCTTAAATATATTCCTCTTTCCTTATTGAATTCATCCCTGTTTGTCCTTTACTCTGTGTCCTTCAGTCCCAAACTCACCTCGTCTTTTATTATAATATTTTTCTACTCCTTTCATGGGTCTTTCTCCTTTTGCTTGAAACTCACCAAAAAATGACGATGGAGGACGAGGAAGATTAAGGAGGAGTGGCATTTTCCTTTGAAGATGTGAGGTCTGAGGATGAAGGGGCTATCCCATCACAACAGCTCTCCCATCCCGTCTTCACAACAGCACCTCCCTCGCACCACCACCACCGCCACCAGTGAGAGGGACGAGTGAACAAAAAACTTTCCTGGATGCTGGAAAGATGTCTTGTCTTGTCTGGGTGGTCATCGGGGTGAACTTTTTGTAGGTTAAAAAAAAAAAGTTAGGTTTCGAGTAGTGGTGTGTAGATAGTAGTGATAGTAATAGTAGTGATAGTAGTAGTAGTAGTAGTTGTGTATAAATGCCAAGTTGAAGTGCAGTCAGTGTTTATGATGTAGCAATGGACGTCTTCAAAATCTCATGGACTACTTAGCATTAATTATGGTATTTTGAGGTGCTCTTAAGATGGACAGTGTGTGTGTGTGTGTGTAAGTGTGTGTGTGTGTGTGTAAGTGTGTGTAAGTGCGACATTCTATCGCCTAAAACTGCATTGTTTAAGCCTTCATTCCCAGGATTAGTGAGAAAAAAACGATGCACACAACCTTGAGAAATTCCCCTCAAAACAGAGGACAAAAAAACAGTACAACGATAAACTTACGTGCACGTACCCTAACATGAAGCAAGGGAAGGAAGGAGTAGCCGTGCCCTCACTCACGTACTGTATGCCTTCACCTCCAACCCCAGCACATTTTCTTTCCATATCCGTGTGTTCGTTGATACTCAGTCGGCTTTCTTTACCCCAGAGATGGAAAGAAGAATAGAAAAGTCTCCCTTTGTATAGTACTTTAAGATGTGTGTGATTGTGTGTATGTGTGTCTGATATTCTCCCAGTATTACCGTAGCTTTAGCATTGATTGCCAGTGTTTGTCGCCTGAGTGGAGGCATCTGAGGCTAAAAAAGAGTTCGGGAGGCGCGGGCTGGCTAGGAAGGAGGAGGCAGTGGTAGCAGGAAGGACAAGTGGATGTCATGAGGTGGAAATCTCTACCTCTGTTCTCTTCCACTCTCTCTCTCTCTCCCTCCTCCATCTTCCTCCTCCAACTTCCTCCTCCAATGGCTGTTAGATCGCTTTATTGACATTTTATCGATTATGATTAAGATAAAAGCCTATTTATATTTAAATATTTTCTTACGTAATTTAATCAAAGGCCAGAATGGAGGAACGTGCCATAGTTTGTCTTAGAATGTGGTGCCTAAGATAAGATAATATACAAGTGTCTTAAATATATATAGTGAGTGAGTGTGCCAATAACTAGCTCAGTCTAGCGTATTGTTTATAAAGGTTAGATATCTAAGCCGCGGATGACATTTAGAACAGTTTATTGATGTCATTTTAAACACATTGTGGATCCATGTTGCAAGCCAAGACGAGACGATTTTTTGTCTTCATATATATATATATATATATATATATATATATATATATATATATATATATATATATATATGACACAACTATGTATATATATTATTTAATTCATTACTACTAATTGAGACAAAATGCAATATTTTTTTGTTTTTTGTTTTTTTTGAGGGGAAACGTATTTTAATTGTATTTGTTCATTGCTTGCCACGCTGTAAGATTTTGTGTTTCTATAATAACGTATGTTTTGAAGTGACAGAAGAATCATGTATATATATATATATATATATATATATATATATATATATATATATATATATATATATATATATATATATGTGTGTATATATATATTTACTACATAATGACTCATAGTAATACTTAAAGATATCCATTGCACTTCACTCTCAACCATCAACATGCAATTAAAAAAATATAACGATGATGAGTCAGTGGTGAGGCACAACACAACACAAGGATGTCACAGATGGTCAGTATATTGTTCTTCAAGGTCATTACTCCCTAAGACTAGCTGAGGGAGGGGCATTAACTAGGCTGAAGGTCACTGGAGCAGCCCGATCCCTCCATCACAATGTATGTACACAGTCTACAAGTGAAGATCAGTGCCCGGGATCCAGTGCTTAAAGACTCTACTTACCGCACTGCAATTACAGTTTATATTAAGAGTCTACTCGCTGTGGTAATGACTGGTTTGCTATCACCCACACAGTGCTGGTCCAGTAACGCATTGACACACACCCGCGCCTTCAAGATAGGAATTAATGTCGATCCACTTGTAGCAACTATTTTTTTTTAGTTTTGTAGTGTGAAAGTGTTTTTATTTAGAGTTGTAAATACATTATGTTATAGGAATGATAGTTTTATTTAATGTTACTGCAATGCCTGCCTTAGTAGATACTGTAATTAGTGTCAAATTGTACGTACGTAGTGTTTCTGTCGTAAATTCTTATTATTTATTCAGTTAAGGTTTTTAAGAATCTCATATTGAAAGTGGTAAAAATTTGTATCTTATTATGACATAGCCTAGTAATTTTTTATCTTCCTTCCTTTCAATATTTGTAAGTAAGTTAAATAGAAAATAAGAAATAACTATAGTCGTGTATGACAAATAGACAAGGTTTTGCAATATATTTTATTTAGAAATCTACAACAATTCATTCCGGTCATTCCATATGAAATAAATAACTCGTAGATTATATTGTTCTTGTTTTGATACCCCGTTGAAAACCTGTACGGCGACAACTTCAGCACACGCGGCCAGGTGGTGATCAGTGTTGGTCAAGATGTGTTGGGGTGCGTGTGTGCGTGTTGATACTAGCTACAAACCAACACAAACAAGCTTCATGATAGTACACTGTGGCTTGCGTTCATCCTAGGAGGCTCTTATCTGACATTCGTCTCTTATAAGGTATCTGTTTGAGCCCAACAGCTGTATTATTTTATTGAATATTCGAGTGATTATTTGTTGTTCCCTATGCCAACCATATTATCCATCAGCTTTCGTTAATCCTAAATATATATGGTCTATAGTTACCTAGTTCGGGGATTATTAAGTGACCTTATTATCGATGAATTGAAAAAATGTACCATCGCGCTATATATATCTAAAGGTTTTAAATATTTATTACGTAGTATAATATTTTTCTAACAATTGATTTAAGCTATATCGTAATAGGGTTATTTACACACTGGAAATCACTTCTATCTATTGCACATTAGGTCATGTTTTTAGAGTCAATGTTGTACGTACACTGCACTTATTTGTTCTCGTGTCCGTGTACTTGGTGAGGGCTTGGTGTGAGACGAGGCAGTTATCCCTCCTTGAACCACTGTCCGAGCTATGAATATGAAGCTTTGAACCAATAACTCTCGTCACTCACTAGATGGCGTTGATTTTTTTTCTTACACACACACTATTTCTCTCTTTCTCTTTCTCTTAACGCCATTTTTTATTAAGTTTCGCTACTGTTTCGCATTCTCGACTCGGTGTATGAAGAACTGCTGTTAGATTATAATTACTATATACGAGTAGTTATACCAGACAGTCGTCCCGGGGAAGTGAGAGGGGAAGGAGGGTAGAAAGGTGTTAAGCATGAAATCTCGCTATTATAGTCGTGATTTTTTTTTTTTTCGTGTTAGAATGAAGGGAAATTTATTTGTGTTTAACGGGTGTACAAAGGGAGGGAAGTGTATTATTGTATTATTAAGGGTCAGAACTACACAGTATAATTAGTTAACTTCTTATTACTCCTGTCTTTTTAAGCCTTGTCATTACTATTGTACTTACACTTCCTTATCATATTATAACTTAAAGGAGAAAGAAAAAGAATTATATATATACAGCCGTTTTCTTCTTCTAAGCTACAAATATTATGTAGTGGTGTTCTTAGGTGTTATCAGGCAGCCACACATTGCAGCACACACCGCCCTTACAGACACCTCAGTTGTGTGTGTGTGTGTGTGTGTGTGTGTGACCTGCAGCTGACGAGGCCACGAGGTTAAGTAGTGTGTATCGTGTGGTGGATTAAATGTGGTTAAGAGAATCATTGGGAAGGAAGGAAGAAAAGTTGGTACGGTGTAGAGAGAGAGAGAGAGAGAGAGGAGAGAGAGAGAGAATATTTAGTTCATTTGTTGTTTACATTCTTACGCTTTTATATATATTATTGGGGTTAAGACAGGTCAGGCTAGAGTGTCACGCTGTATCATACTTCATTAAATTTATTAACATTTAATATGCATCTTTAGCGAATATATGTAAACAAAGTAAAGATTGTGTTGACATCTGCAGACTCTATACATCACCATTTTATTTTTATTTATTTTTTTTTTGTGTGTGTGTGTGTGTGTGTGTGTGTGTGTGTGTGTGTGTGTGGAGAGAAAATATTAATAGATAAAATTAAATAAGTTAAACACATACGGAGCAATAAGGGGACGTGTGTGTGTGTGTGTGTGTGTGTGTGTGTGGATAAGAGTGACTGGGTGAACGGCACAGCTGTTTCATGACCTCTCCTCCACTTAACCCTCTCTCCTCATATAGCCTTACTGACCTCTCTCTCTCTCTCTTCGATACTGGCATGTGATATCTGACCTTTTCACCTCCTGACCCTTCCTTGAGCCTCACTTTGGATCGGTTTGAAGCAATGCACACACACACACACACACACACACACACACACACACACACACACACACACACACACACACACACACTCATAAGCTGACCTCGTGGGTTCTTTAAACAATTTCCTGAACATCAACAAGCCGTCAGAAGTTGAGTTATTCACCACCAGGGGACCATGACGTCAAGGAGTCGTGTTTATACAGTGGTCCTCAAGAGAGCGTGAAAGCCGAGCACTTGTCGTGGAGGGAAGAGGAGGAGGAGGTCAGTGTATATAAGAGCTGTGGTCGTTTGAGGTCAGGTCATAAGGTCACGGTGTCAGATGTACTGTACTGTAGGAGGAGGAGGAGGAGGAAGAGAGGTTCGGAAAGGCACACTGGGAAATAGAACAAGAAAGCAAGTAAGAGAGGAAACTTAGGTATAGGAAGAAGAATAAAAAAAGAGATGGAAATTTGATTTATTAGATTAAAAGAATATATGATTTAATACCAATAGCATGAGAGTAAGTAAATATATAGAGCAAGAAAACGCTCAGTTGTGAATGCCTGAGGGAGTGTGAGGTTACCATCTTGAGAGTATGCGTTGATCTACGAGGGAGGAAGGGAAGGGAAGGTAAGGTAAGGGAAGGGAGGCCAGAGCAGGAGTCTAAAGGATGGAAAGGGAAGGAAAGAGAGGCCTGGGAAGGGAAGGGTAGTGTACACCGTTCTGCTCGGTATCCAATTGCTGTTATGCTTTTAAATTGGCTTAAAGATAAACACGGGGATTGTGAGGTCAATAATAATGCCACTTTCACATACATTTACTTCTCTTCAGTCAGTCTATGAGGAAGTTTTCGAATATTTGATTATCATTATGACGCAAAACATTCTCAGGTTTGTTTTTCTTCTCATTCGGGCAAAGTTATTATTAAAAAATTATCATTCCGTGACTTTTTAGGGAGAAACATCCTAATATTGGGACTGTTTCAGGGAACGATCAAAGGAACATAAACACGTGAGTTGTTTACTGTCAGCTGGAATTGCCATGTGATGTGTAGGAAGGAAAACGCCTTTTGTAACCCCACACACATTTATTTTTGTTCGTGTTTCCCTGATGCTGTTACATAGTTTTTACAGAACGACTGTCAGGGAGGGTGTGTGTGTGGTGTGTGTGTGTGTAGCAGGGAGTGTGTGGGGCAGGGTGTGTGGTAGGGAGGGAGGGTGAATATGGCAGGGAGAGTGGTAGCGAAGTGAGTGTGTGTGTGTGTGTGGCAGGGAGGATGTGGCAGGGAAAGAAAACATGGAAGGAGACGGGTTCAAGGGTTGTATATTCAGTAAAAACAAGGATGTCATAAAGTTCATGTAGTAAAGATAAGCAGTGAATTACATTAATTTGTCAGTATAAATGCAGAGACGTAAATAAGGCGAATAGGAATATATTATAAAATTACATCACACACACACACACACACACACACACACACACACACACACACACACACACACACCACACACACACACACACACACACACACACACACACACACACACACACACATCCGACGTGACTAATGAAGCATGATAAAATAAACATTTCCTTCAGTTCACATTTCATATAATCCTTCCTTCATATCCTAACTTCTTCCATTCTTTACGTTTTGTTCTTTACATTTTTTTTACTCGTATTATTCAGTCACACATCACTTAAGTTAAATAGTTAGTGTTTCATCCCTTGTATTATCACCGTGTGTTCAGTCTGTAAACGAGGCTCAAGCTTAAAAAAAAAAATAGCTTAGTCGGATTTAGATTCTTGGACAGAAATTAGAAGATGAAGCAGAACGGTAAGGAGCATAGGAAGGAAAGGTGGTACTGGAGATTGATGGGATGAAGCTTGAGTGTAGCTGAGAGACGGGCAGATGCAGGGGCAGAGGCAGGGGCAGGGGTATAGGCAGAGGCAGGAGTATGGGCTGACTATACGAGGCCAGACCCAGCGAAGTGATGGGTGGCGGTGCTACCCTCTAGGTCTCCAATGAGTGTAACATAATCTGCTTCGTCTTTAGCCCGGCGCAGCGCAGCATCCAGCGATGATTCGTCTAGCTGTGTAAGATAGAAAAAGGGTGATTAGTTTACAAATTCACTTGATACCTTATTAACATACTGACTGACTGGTTGGGTGACTAATTGATAGGGTTATTGTTGGTTATATAGCTGTTTTAGACATTAACTGAATAGATAGATGACTGGATAACTAAGTGACTGATGGACATTGATAACGGAATGACTCACACACACACACACACACACACACACACACACACACACACACACACACACACACAGACACACACACACACCTGGCAGGGAAGGTTGTCGTGGAGGTTAGGTCGGAGGCGCCAGTCAAGGTCGTGACATAGGTTCTCATACTCCACCTGACCGTCTTGCTGCGTTACACTGCCAGGGAGGAGGAGGAGAAGGAGAAGGAGGAGGAGGAACGTAATGAGAAGCTGGTAACAAAAAACATGTATAGGCTAATATATATAGAAAATAGAAAATAAATAAGTTCTTAGTTCATTATGAGGTTATGTTTGCCGTGAGCTGCTCAATGTTTGCATAGTTTGTGTTTGCTACGAATGAGAGGATATGATAGAAATGCGAATAAAGGGGGAGACGGAAAAAGACAAGGAGGAGGAGGAGAAGGATTAGAGGGCAGTTGAAAGAAAGATAAATGAGTAGGAGGAGGAAGAAAATTATTAAGTAGTAATAGGACAAGGGTAAAAAATTTAGAAAAACAAAAGGAAGAGAAATTATGAACCAGAAATTAAAAATGAGAAGGCAAAGAGAGAAAAAGAGAAGAGGAGGCGGCAACGGAGAGAGTAAGAAGATATAGAGGGGGAGGAGGAGGAGGAAGCAAATGAGAAAGAAGATGAGGAGGCAAAGGAGAGAGAGAGAGAGAGAGAGAGAGAGAGAGAGAGAGAGAGAGAGAGAGAGAGAGAGAGATGAGGAGAAAGAAGAAGCAAAGGAAGAATCAAAGGAGAAAGAAGAAGAGGAGGAGGAGGAGGAGCAGAAGGCCATATCAGTGATTCATATTATACAAACGTTCTAATCTTGAGTAGCTCTGCCTTACGTTGGTGTCGTAAAATAAAGTATTAACATATGATACTGTGTTATGATAGCGTTTTGTGCTCATTTATTATTCATTCATGCACTTCTTTTTTTTATTATTATTATGTTTAGTCCTTCCTCGTGGCTTCTGCAGAATATCATTAAACAACTTTTTTTTTCTTTTCTTTTCTTTTTTCATCCTCCTTCCTCTTCTATGTGTATCAAATTTGTATCCATTCAAACTTGTTTCGATATCTTATTTTTTGGTTTAGTAGAAAATATATCCGCATTACGTTATTTAAGAGTATTTTAACCGAAAATGTATATATATATATCGTTTCAATTTATCTTATCAGATGATTTTGAAAAGAGTTACAGTACACTTACAAACTTACTGTACACTATTTCTTATCTACTTATCACTTCTTTTCACTGACTAGTTTGTGCTGTGGCTCCAAACTTTTGTAAATAAGCTACAAATGGATAACGATTAGTGTTTTGTAATTAGCATTTGTACATCTCCTTCAAGCATCCTACAGGTTATGGCCAAGCACAGGGCCATGTTTTGTTTTGTTTTGTTTTTGTGGAAGTATCAATAGTAATGATCATAAAAAAAAATTATCAAGCAAACTTACACAATAGATTCTCTAAAATCTTGCTGTCCGATACTGCAACACCTTCTAGTGACGTCAAATTTATCATACATACTAACAACATGATGATTTTCCAATTACTCGTAGCTTGAACTTTATATATTTACAGAAGACGTAATGTTTTTTTTTGTGTGTGTGTGTGTGCTATCTATAACTTATATATTTTCCTCTGTAAACCATCTATGACTCCCTCTCTCCCTTTCTTCCTTCCTCCTTCCTTCCTTCTGTCCCGTACTCTTCACGTACTCATGCCTTCCCGCCTCACTCTTGCTTTGCTTATCACTGTCGTATTCTTTAACGTTGAGTAGGTTGTTTTATTAGATGAATATGCATACGTATATAGGAACACACATTAGCTTCATCAA
Source organism: Metacarcinus magister (assembly GCA_029783475.1). Taxonomy (NCBI): domain Eukaryota; kingdom Metazoa; phylum Arthropoda; class Malacostraca; order Decapoda; family Cancridae; genus Metacarcinus; species Metacarcinus magister. The sequence goes on along the minus strand of JAPQNM010000003.1, from coordinate 36,091,239 downwards.
TCATGCTGAGCTGCAGACAGGCTGACGCGTGTATAAATAACGGATGTGTGAGGCTACTCTTGTGTCAAGTGTGTGTGTGTGAGTGTGTGTGTGTGTGACAGACGTAGACGAGCATGTAGTGCATTCCGTCGGATTGTATTCCCTTTCATGGTGTTGATGGTGATGTTTAGGTAGTAGTTCGGGCGCTATTTGAGTGATGTAGACGGTGTTATGTTAGTTATGTAAGAAATGTTTAGTTGGCATGTAGAGGCTCTCAGTTTAGTTAAGTCTCCCTATAATATAAGTTTACAACGGGTACTTAAGTAAAAATACCTGGTGACGAGAGCATCCAGGAGAGTATTGGAGAGTGGCAGACGAGCGGCTTGTAACGCTGCCCTCACACTGTTAGCGGGAAGACGACCTTTGCCATCCACGTCACGCCCTTGCAGCCCTATACTCAAGTCCTGTACGCCTGAAAATTATCCCCTCTCTCGTTTCTCTCTTTTCTCTCTCTCTCTATCTATCTTATTAATGCATATATATACACACACAGTTACCGTAGTTGTTGTGTCTTTTTAAGTGGAGGGCAGCGATGTGTATGAGGTCCTGGGCCGTGAGGGGCGTGGCGTTGAGGCGGCGGTGACGACGCACTAATGACACCACCTGCTGCTCACTCATTGGAGACCCGCCTGTGCGTTATTATTAAAGGAATGAGGCGATTTCATTATATTATCATTCTATCTTTTCTTTGAATCATTCACTTATATCATCAATTTTTTTACTAACGTTTCTTCACTAAACTGCTTTTGTTCTACTTCACCTAAAATAAAAACAAATTAATATATAAAAAAAAAAACTTACTTAGCGCCCCGGCAAGAGCTGAGACGATTAAGGAAGAGGAAACTAAGCCAGTCTTGTTAGGGTCGTGTTCAGCGAGGCGATGGAGAATGGCAGTGAGCTCGTGGTGACCCAAGCAGCGGCGGGCCTCGTCCAGTGCCACGTTATAGCTCGCCTGTGTGAACTAACGGGGGAAAGATTGAAAAGATGAAGCAGCGAGGTTAGGTAGGTGTTAGGAGGATGCTGTGTTGATGGTAGGTAGGTTAGGTTGGTGTATAGGTGGTGTCAAAGAAAAGAATGGGGTTGAAATATATGGGGAATTAACTTAGAAGTATAGTATTGTATTATAGGAAGGTGGTATTGAAGATTAAAGCCATAATTGAAGTAGTAGGGATGTATCGGAAATGAAATACGTTGGAAAGGATAGAAGACTAAGAGGTTAGAGCAAAGTAAATATGAAGCAAGAATATGACTGAAAGGAAGTAGGATGGAAAACCAGTAAAAACGTAGAGGAAGAGAAGAAGATGGAGGAGGAGGAGGAGGAGGAGGAGGAGGGAGGAGGAGGAGAGGAGAGGAGAGGAGGAGGAGGAGGAGGAGGAGGAGGAGGACTGAAAAAACATCAGGAACATAAATTTACCATGTTTTGAGGATCTGTGTTTGTATCTGCCTCGTATGTACAGTGACGGAGATTTAAGTGTCATGTTTATAATAGTCAGTGTTCATTATACTACACTAAAAAAAAAAATTGTAAAATATATGTGCAGAAAAAATGTGTTTTCTAGTAATTTTACGAGTACATAGAATATCTCAAATTCCATTTTTGATAATTACAAAATGCATTAGATAATTATTACTGGGGGGTGTTGAAAATCAGAAAAAATATATATATATATATATAATAGGAAGAGAGATAACAATTGACAAGAATAGAAGTATTGATTTACCGACTGGCAGACTTATTTTAGTGTTATGATATTTTTTCTTTTTTCTTTTTTTATACGCATTTAAACCGAATAATTTTGTTTAGCCCTCACCTCATCTGCGTGTTCCTCCATATAACGCAACGTGAATTCATCGGCGTAGGTGAGGCGGAAGACGTGAGAGTTGAGAGCGAGTGTGGCGCCCATATACAGATGATTCACACCCACATGCCCACCCTCGGGCGCTACCACCAGACCCCGCCCCAAGAACATGCCCGCACGCCTCCCTGCAACACACACACACACACACACACACACACACACACACACACACACACACACACACATGATTATCGTATGTTTAGGCTGAATTGTATATCATTTGTGTTTTACTTGTACCTGTTTACGAGACCTAATTATTAACGTTTCATTTATTCTCACCTGAATTTATTTTGGGTAATTCGAATACCGATATGGTAGAGTCGTATATGTAGAAATTTAAAACGAAGTCCCTGTTCTTGTCCCTTACGTCATCGCTAACTAGCTGGGCTCCAAAGCGTAGAATTTTATCCTCGCAGTTATCCCTTTAATAGAGAAAACGAATCATATTTATACTGTTATAGAAAACTAAGATTTTTAAGGTAGACTATAATATTTGTTAGCCTTTTTTTTTACCTAATATCTCGTGCATGGTACCCGCCAACGAGGGTGGTGACAGTAGTGGGCAGCGGGTGTATGGTGTCTCTAGGGTGTTCCTCCAGGCGCCGGGGGTCCAGGGGCGACTTGCGTGGTGCAGGGGCAGTACCAATCTTCCTATTGAGGTATTGGTAATCAGCTGGCACCTGGTCTGTTAAGGGGGAGACGATGAATTCTGGAAAACTAGAGGGAGGAAAGTATGGTGTAGTTGTATTTATGTGTCATCCACTGTAACTCATATAATGTGTTTCTTCCAAGCAGTCATTCAATTGTGTTTGTTTGAAGAAGAAAAAAGTGTATCTAACCAGTATGTAAATCAGGTCCAATGATTTTTTAAACAATATTAAATGTCGATTTTAGATAGTCTGATAAGGTGATATTTATGATAAGAATTAACTTTTTTTTTTGTCACCTCTGGCTAAGCAAATAATAATAATAATAATAATAACAATAACAATAATGATAATAATAATAATAATAATAATAATGATAATAATAATAATAATAATAATAATAATAATAATAATAAAAACAATAACAGTAACAACACGTGGTCATAGTCATAAGTCATCATCCACATTCACTAAGACATAATAATGATCATTATTATTATTATTATTACTATTTTTATCATTATTATTATTATCATTATTACCTTCACCTCTTACTCAATTATTACCGTGTGTGTGTGTATGTGTGTGTGTGTGTGTGTGTGTGTGTGTGTGTGTGTGTGTGTGTGTGTGTGTGTGTGTGTGTGTAGACGAACCAAAGTGTGCTGTGAACTGACCTACACTTAGGGCTTCCTTGTAGTAGTGTGTAGTGAAGGCATCACACTCACACAGTCGTAGGAGCCGCCCACACACTCTCACAGTCTGTCCCAGTAGCAGATCATTGGGCCCAAGGAAGTGAGGACTGGAGGCTGCCTGTAGGGTTATAACACACACACACACACACACACACACACACACACACACACACACACACACACACACACACACACAATTTAATAACTACAAGTACAAGAATCATTTTAATAACGTATCACATTCCGCAACAACAACAACAACAACAACAATTATAACTAAATGATTAACAATGTATTTTGCAAAGGAAGTATTGGATATCAGTAACGAACATATAAAGATATAAGAAAGGAAAAAAATAAGATAAGATATTTTTGTAGAATCATAACACAGTGATTACAT
>JAPQNM010000003.1:36003235-36072502 GCA_029783475.1 Metacarcinus magister | reverse complement strand
ACAAATATTCATAAAGAGAGTTATACAGTTTAATTAGGTGTATCAGATGCTGCAATGATATTTCCAATATCTCTAATAGCTTTCGAGAAAATGAGGAGGAATGTCATGTTTTTATATAAATATATAGTTTCATTTTACTGCGTAATTATTAGTCATAGAACAAATATTCATAATGTCAGTTTTAGAGTTTAATTAGGTCTATCAGATGCTGCAGTGATATTTCCAATATCTCTAATAGCTTTCGAGAAAATGAGGAGGAAAATCATGTTTTTATATAAATATTAAGTTTCATTTTACTGCGTAATTATAAGTCATAGAACAAATATTCATAATATCAGTTGTACAGTTTAATTAGGTATATCAGATGCTGCAATGATATTTCCAATATCTCTAATAGCTTTCGAGAAAATGAGGAGGAAAGTCATGTTTTTATATAAATATTAAGTTTCATTTTACTGCGTAATTATTAGCCATAGAACAAATATTCATAATATCAGTTGTACAGTTTAATTAGGTATATCAGATGCTGCAATGATATTTCCAATATCTCTAATAGCTTTCGAGAAAATGAAGAGAAAAGTTATGTTTATATAGAAATATTAAGTTTCATTTTACTGAGTAATTATTAGTCATAGAACAAATATTCATAATGAAGGTTGTACAATTTAATTAGGTGTATCAGATGCTGCAGTGATATTTCCAATATCTCTAATAGCTTTCGAGAAAATGAGGAGGAAAATCATGTTTTTATATAAATATTAAGTTTCATTTTACTGCGTAATTATTAGTCATAGAACAAATATTCATAATATCATTTTTACAGTTTAATTAGGTCTATCAGATGCTGCAATGATATTTCCAATATCTCTAATAGCTTTCGAGAAAATGACGAGGAAAATCATGTTTTTATATAAAAATACGGTTTTTTTTTACTGCGTAATTATTAGTCATAGAACAAATATTCATAATATCAGTTGTAGAGTAGAATTAGGTGTATCAGATGATGCAATGATATTTCCAATATCTCTAATAGCTTTCGAGAAAACGAGGAAGAAAGTAATTTTAAAAAAAGTAAAATTCAGTATTTATTAGTACTAGTGAAAATATTCATAATGACAGTAGTAGATTTTAATAAGGTCTATCAGATGCTGCAATGATATTTCCAATATCTCTAATAGCTATTGAGAAAATGAGGAGGAAAGTCATGTTTTTATATAAATATTAAGTTTCATTTTACTGCGTAATTATTAGTCATAGAACAAATATTCATAATATCAGTTTTACAGTTTTATTAGGTCTATCAGATGCTGCAATGATATTTCCAATATCTCTAATAGCTTTCGAGAAAATGAGGAGGAAAATCATGTTTTTATATAAATATTAAGTTTCATTTTACTGCGTAATTATTAGTCATAAAACAAATATTCATAATATCAGTTGTACAGTTTAATTAGGTGTATCAGATGCTGCAATGATATTTCCAATATCTCTAATAGCTTTCGAGAAAATGAGGAGAAAAGTTATGTTTATATAGAAATATTAAGTTTCATTTTACTGAGTAATTATTAGTCATAGAACAAATATTCATAATGACAGTTGTACAATTTAATTAGGTGTATCAGATGCTGCAGTGATATTTCCAATATCTCTAATAGCTTTCGAGAAAATGAGGAGGAAAATCATGTTTTTATATCAATATTAAGTTTCATTTTACTGCGTAATTATTAGTCATAGAACAAATATTCATAATATCAGTTTTACAGTTTAATTAGGTCTATCAGATGCTGCAATGATATTTCCAATATCTCTAATAGCTTTCGAGAAAATGACGAGGAAAATCATGTTTTTATATAAAAATACGTTTTTTTTAAATTATTAGTCATAGAACAAATATTCATAATATCAGTTGTACAGTAGAATTAGGTGTATCAGATGATGCAATGATATTTCCAATATCTCTAATAGCTTTCGAGAAAACGAGGAAGAAAGTAATTTAAAAAAAAGTAAAATTCAGTATTTATTAGTACTAGTGAAAATATTCATAATGACAGTAGTAAATTTTAATCAGGTCTATCAGATGCTGCAATGATATTTCCAATATCTCTAATAGCTTTCGAGAAAATGAGGAGGAAAGTCATGTTTTTATATAAATATTAAGTTTCATTTTACTGCGTAATTATTAGTCATAGAACAAATATTCATAATGTCAGTTTTACAGTTTAATTAGGTCTATCAGATGCTGCAGTGATATTTCCAATATCTCTAATAGCTTTCGAGAAAATGAGGAGGAAAATCATGTTTTTATATAAATATTAAGTTTCATTTTACTGCGTATTTATTAGTCATAGAACAAATATTCATAAAGAGAGTTATACAGTTTAATTAGGTGTATCAGATGCTGCAATGATATTTCCAATATCTCTAATAGCTTTCGAGAAAATGAGGAGGAATGTCATGTTTTTATATAAATATATAGTTTCATTTTACTGCGTAATTATTAGTCATAGAACAAATATTCATAATGTCAGTTTTAGAGTTTAATTAGGTCTATCAGATGCTGCAGTGATATTTCCAATATCTCTAATAGCTTTCGAGAAAATGAGTAGGAAAATCATGTTTTTATATAAATATTAAGTTTCATTTTACTGCGTAATTATAAGTCATAGAACAAATATTCATAATATCAGTTGTACAGTTTAATTAGGTATATCAGATGCTGCAATGATATTTCCAATATCTCTAATAGCTTTCGAGAAAATGAGGAGGAAAGTCATGTTTTTATATAAAAATTAAGTTTCATTTTACTGCGTAATTATTAGCCATAGAACAAATATTCATAATATCAGTTGTACAGTTTAATTAGGTGTATCAGATGCTGCAATGATATTTCCAATATCTCTAATAGCTTTCGAGAAAATGAAGAGAAAAGTTATGTTTATATAGAAATATTAAGTTTCATTTTACTGAGTAATTATTAGTCATAGAACAAATATTCATAATGAAGGTTGTACAATTTAATTAGGTGTATCAGATGCTGCAGTGATATTTCCAATATCTCTAATAGCTTTCGAGAAAATGAGGAGGAAAATCATGTTTTTATATAAATATTAAGTTTCATTTTACTGCGTAATTATTAGTCATAGAACAAATATTCATAATATCATTTTTACAGTTTAATTAGGTCTATCAGATGCTGCAATGATATTTCCAATATCTCTAATAGCTTTCGAGAAAATGACGAGGAAAATCATGTTTTTATATAAAAATACGGTTTTTTTTACTGCGTAATTATTAGTCATAGAACAAATATTCATAATATCAGTTGTACAGTAGAATTAGGTGTATCAGATGATGCAATGATATTTCCAATATCTCTAATAGCTTTCGAGAAAACGAGGAAGAAAGTAATTTTAAAAAAAGTAAAATTCAGTATTTATTAGTACTAGTGAAAATATTCATAATGACAGTAGTAGATTTTAATCAGGTCTATCAGATGCTGCAATGATATTTCCAATATCTCTAATAGCTATTGAGAAAATGAGGAGGAAAGTCATGTTTTTATATAAATATTAAGTTTCATTTTACTGCGTAATTATTAGTCATAGAACAAATATTCATAATATCAGTTTTACAGTTTTATTAGGTCTATCAGATGCTGCAATGATATTTCCAATATCTCTAATAGCTTTCGAGAAAATGAGGAGGAAAATCATGTTTTTATATAAATATTAAGTTTCATTTTACTGCGTAATTATTAGTCATAAAACAAATATTCATAATATCAGTTGTACAGATTTAATTAGGTATATCAGATGCTGCAATGATATTTCCAATATCTCTAATAGCTTTCGAGAAAATGAGGAGAAAAGTTATGTTTATATAGAAATATTAAGTTTCATTTTACTGAGTAATTATTAGTCATAGAACAAATATTCATAATGGCAGTTGTACAATTTAATTAGGTGTATCAGATGCTGCAGTGATATTTCCAATATCTCTAATAGCTTTCGAGAAAATGAGGAGGAAAATCATGTTTTTATATCAATATTAAGTTTCATTTTACTGCGTAATTATTAGTCATAGAACAAATATTCATAATATCAGTTGTACAGTTTAATTAGGTCTATCAGATGCTGCAATGATATTTCCAATATCTCTAATAGCTTTCGAGAAAATGACGAGGAAAATCATGTTTTTATATAAAAATACGTTTTTTTTTACTGCGTAATTATTAGTCATAGAACAAATATTCATAATATCAGTTGTACAGTAGAATTAGGTGTATCAGATGATGCAATGATATTTCCAATATCTCTAATAGCTTTCGAGAAAACGAGGAAGAAAGTAATTTTAAAAAAAGTAAAATTCAGTATTTATTAGTACTAGTGAAAATATTCATAATGACAGTAGTAAATTTTAATCAGGTCTATCAGATGCTGCAATGATATTTCCAATATCTCTAATAGCTTTCGAGAAAATGAGGAGGAAAGTCATGTTTTTATATAAATATTAAGTTTCATTTTACTGCGTAATTATTAGTCATAGAACAAATATTCATAATGTCAGTTTTACAGTTTAATTAGGTCTATCAGATGCTGCAGTGATATTTCCAATATCTCTAATAGCTTTCGAGAAAATGAGGAGGAAAATCATGTTTTTATATAAATATTAAGTTTCATTTTACTGCGTATTTATTAGTCATAGAACAAATATTCATAAAGAGAGTTATACAGTTTAATTAGGTGTATCAGATGCTGCAATGATATTTCCAATATCTCTAATAGCTTTCGAGAAAATGAGGAGGAATGTCATGTTTTTATATAAATATATAGTTTCATTTTACTGCAGTAATTATTAGTCATAGAACAAATATTCATAATGTCAGTTTTAGAGTTTAATTAGGTCTATCAGATGCTGCAGTGATATTTCCAATATCTCTAATAGCTTTCGAGAAAATGAGTAGGAAAATCATGTTTTTATATAAATATTAAGTTTCATTTTACTGCGTAATTATAAGTCATAGAACAAATATTCATAATATCAGTTGTACAGTTTAATTAGGTATATCAGATGCTGCAATGATATTTCCAATATCTCTAATAGCTTTCGAGAAAATGAGGAGGAAAGTCATGTTTTTATATAAAAATTAAGTTTCATTTTACTGCGTAATTATTAGCCATAGAACAAATATTCATAATATCAGTTGTACAGTTTAATTAGGTGTATCAGATGCTGCAATGATATTTCCAATATCTCTAATAGCTTTCGAGAAAATGAAGAGAAAAGTTATGTTTATATAGAAATATTAAGTTTCATTTTACTGAGTAATTATTAGTCATAGAACAAATATTCATAATGAAGGTTGTACAATTTAATTAGGTGTATCAGATGCTGCAGTGATATTTCCAATATCTCTAATAGCTTTCGAGAAAATGAGGAGGAAAATCATGTTTTTATATAAATATTAAGTTTCATTTTACTGCGTAATTATTAGTCATAGAACAAATATTCATAATATCATTTTTACAGTTTAATTAGGTCTATCAGATGCTGCAATGATATTTCCAATATCTCTAATAGCTTTCGAGAAAATGAGGAGGAAAATCATGTTTTTATATAAATATTAAGTTTCATTTTACTGCGTAATTATTAGTCATAAAACAAATATTCATAATATCAGTTGTACAGTTTAATTAGGTGTATCAGATGCTGCAATGATATTTCCAATATCTCTAATAGCTTTCGAGAAAATGAGGAGAAAAGTTATGTTTATATAGAAATATTAAGTTTCATTTTACTGAGTAATTATTAGTCATAGAACAAATATTCATAATGACAGTTGTACAATTTAATTAGGTGTATCAGATGCTGCAGTGATATTTCCAATATCTCTAATAGCTTTCGAGAAAATGAGGAGGAAAATCATGTTTTTATATCAATATTAAGTTTCATTTTACTGCGTAATTATTAGTCATAGAACAAATATTCATAATATCAGTTTTACAGTTTAATTAGGTCTATCAGATGCTGCAATGATATTTCCAATATCTCTAATAGCTTTCGAGAAAATGACGAGGAAAATCATGTTTTTATATAAAAATACGGTTTTTTTTTACTGCGTAATTATTAGTCATAGAACAAATATTCATAATATCAGTTGTACAGTAGAATTAGGTGTATCAGATGATGCAATGATATTTCCAATATCTCTAATAGCTTTCGAGAAAACGAGGAAGAAAGTAATTTAAAAAAAAGTAAAATTCAGTATTTATTAGTACTAGTGAAAATATTCATAATGACAGTAGTAAATTTTAATCAGGTCTATCAGATGCTGCAATGATATTTCCAATATCTCTAATAGCTTTCGAGAAAATGAGGAGGAAAGTCATGTTTTTATATAAATATTAAGTTTCATTTTACTGCGTAATTATTAGTCATAGAACAAATATTCATAATGTCAGTTTTACAGTTTAATTAGGTCTATCAGATGCTGCAGTGATATTTTCAATATCTCTAATAGCTTTCGAGAAAATGAGGAGGAAAATCATGTTTTTATATAAATATTAAGTTTCATTTTACTGCGTATTTATTAGTCATAGAACAAATATTCATAAAGAGAGTTATACAGTTTAATTAGGTGTATCAGATGCTGCAATGATATTTCCAATATCTCTAATAGCTTTCGAGAAAATGAGGAGGAATGTCATGTTTTTATATAAATATATAGTTTCATTTTACTGCGTAATTATTAGTCATAGAACAAATATTCATAATGTCAGTTTTAGAGTTTAATTAGGTCTATCAGATGCTGCAGTGATATTTCCAATATCTCTAATAGCTTTCGAGAAAATGAGTAGGAAAATCATGTTTTTATATAAATATTAAGTTTCATTTTACTGCGTAATTATAAGTCATAGAACAAATATTCATAATATCAGTTGTACAGTTTAATTAGGTATATCAGATGCTGCAATGATATTTCCAATATCTCTAATAGCTTTCGAGAAAATGAGGAGGAAAGTCATGTTTTTATATAAAAATTAAGTTTCATTTTACTGCGTAATTATTAGCCATAGAACAAATATTCATAATATCAGTTGTACAGTTTAATTAGGTGTATCAGATGCTGCAATGATATTTCCAATATCTCTAATAGCTTTCGAGAAAATGAAGAGAAAAGTTATGTTTATATAGAAATATTAAGTTTCATTTTACTGAGTAATTATTAGTCATAGAACAAATATTCATAATGAAGGTTGTACAATTTAATTAGGTGTATCAGATGCTGCAGTGATATTTCCAATATCTCTAATAGCTTTCGAGAAAATGAGGAGGAAAATCATGTTTTTATATAAATATTAAGTTTCATTTTACTGCGTAATTATTAGTCATAGAACAAATATTCATAATATCATTTTTACAGTTTAATTAAGTCTATCAGATGCTGCAATGATATTTCCAATATCTCTAATAGCTTTCGAGAAAATGACGAGGAAAATCATGTTTTTATATAAAAATACGGTTTTTTTTTACTGCGTAATTATTAGTCATAGAACAAATATTCATAATATCAGTTGTACAGTAGAATTAGGTGTATCAGATGATGCAATGATATTTCCAATATCTCTAATAGCTTTCGAGAAAACGAGGAAGAAAGTAATTTTAAAAAAAGTAAAATTCAGTATTTATTAGTACTAGTGAAAATATTCATAATGACAGTAGTAGATTTTAATCAGGTCTATCAGATGCTGCAATGATATTTCCAATATCTCTAATAGCTATTGAGAAAATGAGGAGGAAAGTCATGTTTTTATATAAATATTAAGTTTCATTTTACTGCGTAATTATTAGTCATAGAACAAATATTCATAATATCAGTTTTACAGTTTTATTAGGTCTATCAGATGCTGCAATGATATTTCCAATATCTCTAATAGCTTTCGAGAAAATGAGGAGGAAAATCATGTTTTTATATAAATATTAAGTTTCATTTTACTGCGTAATTATTAGTCATAAAACAAATATTCATAATATCAGTTGTACAGTTTAATTAGGTGTATCAGATGCTGCAATGATATTTCCAATATCTCTAATAGCTATTGAGAAAATGAGGAGGAAAGTCATGTTTTTATATAAATATTAAGTTTCATTTTACTGCGTAATTATTAGTCATAGAACAAATATTCATAATATCAGTTTTACAGTTTTATTAGGTCTATCAGATGCTGCAATGATATTTCCAATATCTCTAATAGCTTTCGAGAAAATGAGGAGGAAAATCATGTTTTTATATAAATATTAAGTTTCATTTTACTGCGTAATTATTAGTCATAAAACAAATATTCATAATATCAGTTGTATTGTTTAATTAGGTGTATCAGATGCTGCAATGATATTTCCAATATCTCTAATAGCTTTCGAGAAAATGAGGAGAAAAGTTATGTTTATATAGAAATATTAAGTTTCATTTTACTGAGTAATTATTAGTCATAGAACAAATATTCATAATGACAGTTGTACAATTTAATTAGGTGTATCAGATGCTGCAGTGATATTTCCAATATCTCTAATAGCTTTCGAGAAAATGAGGAGGAAAATCATGTTTTTATATCAATATTAAGTTTCATTTTACTGCGTAATTATTAGTCATAGAACAAATATTCATAATATCAGTTTTACAGTTTAATTAAGTCTATCAGATGCTGCAATGATATTTCCAATATCTCTAATAGCTTTCGAGAAAATGACGAGGAAAATCATGTTTTTATATAAAAATACGGTTTTTTTTACTGCGTAATTATTAGTCATAGAACAAATATTCATAATATCAGTTGTACAGTAGAATTAGGTGTATCAGATGATGCAATGATATTTCCAATATCTCTAATAGCTTTCGAGAAAACGAGGAAGAAAGTAATTTTAAAAAAAGTAAAATTCAGTATTTATTAGTACTAGTGAAAATATTCATAATGACAGTAGTAAATTTTAATCAGGTCTATCAGATGCTGCAATGATATTTCCAATATCTCTAATAGCTTTCGAGAAAATGAGGAGGAAAGTCATGTTTTTATATAAATATTAAGTTTCATTTTACTGCGTAATTATTAGTCATAGAACATATATTCATAATGTCAGTTTTACAGTTTAATTAGGTCTATCAGATGCTGCAGTGATATTTCCAATATCTCTAATAGCTTTCGAGAAAATGAGGAGGAAAATCATGTTTTTATATAAATATTAAGTTTCATTTTACTGCGTATTTATTAGTCATAGAACAAATATTCATAAAGATAGTTATACAGTTTAATTAGGTGTATCAGATGCTGCAATGATATTTCCAATATCTCTAATAGCTTTCGAGAAAATGAGGAGGAATGTCATGTTTTTATATAAATATATAGTTTCATTTTACTGCGTCATTATTAGTCATAGAACAAATATTCATAATGTCAGTTTTAGAGTTTAATTAGGTCTATCAGATGCTGCAGTGATATTACCAATATCTCTAATAGCTTTCGAGAAAATGAGTAGGAAAATCATGTTTTTATATAAATATTAAGTTTCATTTTACTCCGTAATTATAAGTCATAGAACAAATATTCATAATATCATTTTTACAGTTTAATTAGGTATATCAGATGCTGCAATGATATTTCCAATATCTCTAATAGCTTTCGAGAAAATGAGGAGGAAAGTCATGTTTTTATATAAAAATTAAGTTTCATTTTACTGCGTAATTATTAGCCATAGAACAAATATTCATAATATCAGTTGTACAGTTTAATTAGGTGTATCAGATGCTGCAATGATATTTCCAATATCTCTAATAGCTTTAGAGAAAATGAAGAGAAAAGTTATGTTTATATAGAAATATTAAGTTTCATTTTACTGAGTAATTATTAGTCATAGAACAAATATTCATAATGAAGGTTGTACAATTTAATTAGGTGTATCAGATGCTGCAGTGATATTTCCAATATCTCTAATAGCTTTCGAGAAAATGAGGAGGAAAATCATGTTTTTATATAAATATTAAGTTTCATTTTACTGCGTAATTATTAGTCATAGAACAAATATTCATAATATCATTTTTACAGTTTAATTAAGACTATCAGATGTTGCAATGATATTTCCAATATCTCTAATAGCTTTCAAGAAAATGACGAGGAAAATCATGTTTTTATATAAAAATACGGTTTTTTTTACTGCGTAATTATTAGTCATAGAACAAATATTCATAATATCAGTTGTACAGTAGAATTAGGTGTATCAGATGATGCAATGATATTTCCAATATCTCTAATAGCTTTCGAGAAAACGAGGAAGAAAGTAATTTTAAAAAAAGTAAAATTCAGTATTTATTAGTACTAGTGAAAATATTCATAATGACATTAGTAGATTTTAATCAGGTCTATCAGATGCTGCAATGATATTTCCAATATCTCTAATAGCTATTGAGAAAATGAGGAGGAAAGTCATGTTTTTATATAAATATTAAGTTTCATTTTACTGCGTAATTATTAGTCATAGAACAAATATTCATAATATCAGTTTTACAGTTTTATTAGGTCTATCAGATGCTGCAATGATATTTCCAATATCTCTAATAGCTTTCGAGAAAATGAGGAGGAAAATCATGTTTTTATATAAATATTAAGTTTCATTTTACTGCGTAATTATTAGTCATAAAACAAATATTCATAATATCAGTTGTACAGTTTAATTAGGTGTATCAGATGCTGCAATGATATTTCCAATATCTCTAATAGCTTTCGAGAAAATGAGGAGAAAAGTTATGTTTATATAGAAATATTAAGTTTCATTTTACTGAGTAATTATTAGTCATAGAACAAATATTCATAATGACAGTTGTACAATTTAATTAGGTGTATCAGATGCTGCAGTGATATTTCCAATATCTCTAATAGCTTTCGAGAAAATGAGGAGGAAAATCATGTTTTTATATCAATATTAAGTTTCATTTTACTGCGTAATTATTAGTCATAGAACAAATATTCATAATATCAGTTTTACAGTTTAATTAGGTCTATCAGATGCTGCAATGATATTTCCAATATCTCTAATAGCTTTCGAGAAAATGACGAGGAAAATCATGTTTTTATATAAAAATACGGTTTTTTTTTACTGCGTAATTATTAGTCATAGAACAAATATTCATAATATCAGTTGTACAGTAGAATTAGGTGTATCAGATGATGCAATGATATTTCCAATATCTCTAATAGCTTTCGAGAAAACGAGGAAGAAAGTAATTTTTAAAAAAGTAAAATTCAGTATTTATTAGTACTAGTGAAAATATTCATAATGACAGTAGTAAATTTTAATCAGGTCTATCAGATGCTGCAATGATATTTCCAATATCTCTAATAGCTTTCGAGAAAATGAGGAGGAAAGTCATGTTTTTATATAAATATTAAGTTTCATTTTACTGCGTAATTATTAGTCATAGAACAAATATTCATAATATCAGTTTTACAGTTTTATTAGGTCTATCAGATGCTGCAATGATATTTCCAATATCTCTAATAGCTTTCGAGAAAATGAGGAGGAAAATCATGTTTTTATATAAATATTAAGTTTCATTTTACTGCGTAATTATTAGTCATAAAACAAATATTCATAATATCAGTTGTACAGATTAATTAGGTGTATCAGATGCTGCAATGATATTTCCAATATCTCTAATAGCTTTCGAGAAAATGAGGAGAAAAGTTATGTTTATATCGAAATATTAAGTTTCATTTTACTGAGTAATTATTAGTCATAGAACAAATATTCATAATGGCAGTTGTACAATTTAATTAGGTGTATCAGATGCTGCAGTGATATTTCCAATATCTCTAATAGCTTTCGAGAAAATGAGGAGGAAAATCATGTTTTTATATCAATATTAAGTTTCATTTTACTGCGTAATTATTAGTCATAGAACAAATATTCATAATATCAGTTGTACAGTTTAATTAGGTCTATCAGATGCTGCAATGATATTTCCAATATCTCTAATAGCTTTCGAGAAAATGACGAGGAAAATCATGTTTTTATATAAAAATACGTTTTTTTTTACTGCGTAATTATTAGTCATAGAACAAATATTCATAATATCAGTTGTACAGTAGAATTAGGTGTATCAGATGATGCAATGATATTTCCAATATCTCTAATAGCTTTCGAGAAAACGAGGAAGAAAGTAATTTTAAAAAAAGTAAAATTCAGTATTTATTAGTACTAGTGAAAATATTCATAATGACAGTAGTAAATTTTAATCAGGTCTATCAGATGCTGCAATGATATTTCCAATATCTCTAATAGCTTTCGAGAAAATGAGGAGGAAAGTCATGTTTTTATATAAATATTAAGTTTCATTTTACTGCGTAATTATTAGTCATAGAACAAATATTGATAATGTCAGTTTTACAGTTTAATTAGGTTTATCAGATGCTGCAGTGATATTTCCAATATCTCTAATAGCTTTCGAGAAAATGAGGAGGAAAATCATGTTTTTATATAAATATTAAGTTTCATTTTACTGCGTATTTATTAGTCATAGAACAAATATTCATAAAGAGAGTTATACAGTTTAATTAGGTGTATCAGATGCTGCAATGATATTTCCAATATCTCTAATAGCTTTCGAGAAAATGAGGAGGAATGTCATGTTTTTATATAAATATATAGTTTCATTTTACTGCGTAATTATTAGTCATAAAACAAATATTCATAATGTCAGTTTTAGAGTTTAATTAGGTCTATCAGATGCTGCAGTGATATTTCCAATATCTCTAATAGCTTTCGAGAAAATGAGAAGGAAAATCATGTTTTTATATAAATATTAAGTTTCATTTTACTGCGTAATTATAAGTCATAGAACAAATATTCATAATATCAGTTGTACAGTTTAATTAGGTATATCAGATGCTGCAATGATATTTCCAATATCTCTAATAGCTTTCGAGAAAATGAGGAGGAAAGTCATGTTTTTATATAAAAATTAAGTTTCATTTTACTGCGTAATTATTAGCCATAGAACAAATATTCATAATATCAGTTGTACAGTTTAATTAGGTGTATCAGATGCTGCAATGATATTTCCAATATCTCTAATAGCTTTCGAGAAAATGAAGAGAAAAGTTATGTTTATATAGAAATATTAAGTTTCATTTTACTGAGTAATTATTAGTCATAGAACAAATATTCATAATGAAGGTTGTACAATTTAATTAGGTGTATCAGATGCTGCAGTGATATTTCCAATATCTCTAATAGCTTTCGAGAAAATGAGGAGGAAAATCATGTTTTTAATAAATATTAAGTTTCATTTTACTGCGTAATTATTAGTCATAGAACAAATATTCATAATATCATTTTTACAGTTTAATTAGGTCTATCAGATGCTGCAATGATATTTCCAATATCTCTAATAGCTTTCGAGAAAATGACGAGGAAAATCATGTTTTTATATAAAAATACGTTTTTTTTTACTGCGTAATTATTAGTCATAGAACAAATATTCATAATATCAGTTGTACAGTAGAATTAGGTGTATCAGATGATGCAATGATATTTCCAATATCTCTAATAGCTTTCGAGAAAACAAGGAAGAAAGTAATTTTAAAAAAAGTAAAATTCAGTATTTATTAGTACTAGTGAAAATATTCATAATGACAGTAGTAGATTTTAATCAGGTCTATCAGATGCTGCAATGATATTTCCAATATCTCTAATAGCTATTGAGAAAATGAGGAGGAAAGTCATGTTTTTATATAAATATTAAGTTTCATTTTACTGCGTAATTATTAGTCATAGAACAAATATTCATAATATCAGTTTTACAGTTTTATTAGGTCTATCAGATGCTGCAATGATATTTCCAATATCTCTAATAGCTTTCGAGAAAATGAAGAGAAAAGTTATGTTTATATAGAAATATTAAGTTTCATTTTACTGAGTAATTATTAGTCATAGAACAAATATTCATAATGAAGGTTGTACAATTTAATTAGGTGTATCAGATGCTGCAGTGATATTTCCAATATCTCTAATAGCTTTCGAGAAAATGAGGAGGAAAATCATGTTTTTATATAAATATTAAGTTTCATTTTACTGCGTAATTATTAGTCATAGAACAAATATTCATAATATCAGTTTTTACAGTTTAATTAGGTCTATCAGATGCTGCAATGATATTTCCAATATCTCTAATAGCTTTCGAGAAAATGACGAGGAAAATCATGTTTTTATATAAAAATACGGTTTTTTTTACTGCGTAATTATTAGTCATAGAACAAATATTCATAATATCAGTTGTACAGTAGAATTAGGTGTATCAGATGATGCAATGATATTTCCAATATCTCTAATAGCTTTCGAGAAAACGAGGAAGAAAGTAATTTTAAAAAAAGTAAAATTCAGTATTTATTAGTACTAGTGAAAATATTCATAATGACAGTAGTAGATTTTAATCAGGTCTATCAGATGCTGCAATGATATTTCCAATATCTCTAATAGCTATTGAGAAAATGAGGAGGAAAGTCATGTTTTTATATAAATATTAAGTTTCATTTTACTGCGTAATTATTAGTCATAGAACAAATATTCATAATATCAGTTTTACAGTTTTATTAGGTCTATCAGATGCTGCAATGATATTTCCAATATCTCTAATAGCTTTCGAGAAAATGACGAGGAAAATCATGTTTTTATATAAAAATACGGTTTTTTTTACTGCGTAATTATTAGTCATAGAACAAATATTCATAATATCAGTTGTACAGTAGAATTAGGTGTATCAGATGAGGCAATGATATTTCCAATATCTCTAATAGCTTTCGAGAAAACGAGGAAGAAAGTAATTTTAAAAAAAGTAAAATTCAGTATTTATTAGTACTAGTGAAAATATTCATAATGACAGTAGTAAATTTTAATCAGGTCTATCAGATGCTGCAATGATATTTCCAATATCTCTAATAGCTTTCGAGAAAATGAGGAGGAAAGTCATGTTTTTATATAAATATTAAGTTTCATTTTACTGCGTAATTATTAGTCATAGAACAAATATTCATAATGTCAGTTTTACAGTTTAATTAGGTCTATCAGATGCTGCAGTGATATTTCCAATATCTCTAATAGCTTTCGAGAAAATGAGGAGGAAAATCATGTTTTTATATAAATATTAAGTTTCATTTTACTGCGTATTTATTAGTCATAGAACAAATATTCATAAAGAGAGTTATACAGTTTAATTAGGTGTATCAGATGCTGCAATGATATTTCCAATATCTCTAATAGCTTTCGAGAAAATGAGGAGGAATGTCATGTTTTTATATAAATATATAGTTTCATTTTACTGCGTAATTATTAGTCATAGAACAAATATTCATAATGTCAGTTTTAGAGTTTAATTAGGTCTATCAGATGCTGCAGTGATATTTCCAATATCTCTAATAGCTTTCGAGAAAATGAGGAGGAAAATCATGTTTTTATATAAATATTAAGTTTCATTTTACTGCGTAATTATAAGTCATAGAACAAATATTCATAATATCAGTTGTACAGTTTAATTAGGTATATCAGATGCTGCAATGATATTTCCAATATCTCTAATAGCTTTCGAGAAAATGAGGAGGAAAGTCATGTTTTTATATAAAATTAAGTTTCATTTTACTGCGTAATTATTAGCCATAGAACAAATATTCATAATATCAGTTGTACAGTTTAATTAGGTGTATCAGATGCTGCAATGATATTTCCAATATCTCTAATAGCTTTCGAGAAAATGAAGAGAAAAGTTATGTTTATATAGAAATATTAAGTTTCATTTTACTGAGTAATTATTAGTCATAGAACAAATATTCATAATGAAGGTTGTACAATTTAATTAGGTGTATCAGATGCTGCAGTGATATTTCCAATATCTCTAATAGCTTTCGAGAAAATGAGGAGGAAAATCATGTTTTTATATAAATATTAAGTTTCATTTTACTGCGTAATTATTAGTCATAGAACAAATATTCATAATATCATTTTTACAGTTTAATTAGGTCTATCAGATGCTGCAATGATATTTCCAATATCTCTAATAGCTTTCGAGAAAATGACGAGGAAAATCATGTTTTTATATAAAAATACGGTTTTTTTTACTGCGTAATTATTAGTCATAGAACAAATATTCATAATATCAGTTGTACAGTAGAATTAGGTGTATCAGATGATGCAATGATATTTCCAATATCTCTAATAGCTTTCGAGAAAACGAGGAAGAAAGTAATTTTAAAAAAAGTAAAATTCAGTATTTATTAGTACTAGTGAAAATATTCATAATGACAGTAGTAGATTTTAATAAGGTCTATCAGATGCTGCAATGATATTTCCAATATCTCTAATAGCTATTGAGAAAATGAGGAGGAAAGTCATGTTTTTATATAAATATTAAGTTTCATTTTACTGCGTAATTATTAGTCATAGAACAAATATTCATAATATCAGTTTTACAGTTTTATTAGGTCTATCAGATGCTGCAATGATATTTCCAATATCTCTAATAGCTTTCGAGAAAATGAGGAGGAAAATCATGTTTTTATATAAATATTAAGTTTCATTTTACTGCGTAATTATTAGTCATAAAACAAATATTCATAATATCAGTTGTACAGTTTAATTAGGTGTATCAGATGCTGCAATGATATTTCCAATATCTCTAATAGCTTTCGAGAAAATGAGGAGAAAAGTTATGTTTATATAGAAATATTAAGTTTCATTTTACTGAGTAATTATTAGTCATAGAACAAATATTCATAATGACAGTTGTACAATTTAATTAGGTGTATCAGATGCTGCAGTGATATTTCCAATATCTCTAATAGCTTTCGAGAAAATGAGGAGGAAAATCATGTTTTTATATCAATATTAAGTTTCATTTTACTGCGTAATTATTAGTCATAGAACAAATATTCATAATATCAGTTTTACAGTTTAATTAGGTCTATCAGATGCTGCAATGATATTTCCAATATCTCTAATAGCTTTCGAGAAAATGACGAGGAAAATCATGTTTTTATATAAAAATACGGTTTTTTTTTACTGCGTAATTATTAGTCATAGAACAAATATTCATAATATCAGTTGTACAGTAGAATTAGGTGTATCAGATGATGCAATGATATTTCCAATATCTCTAATAGCTTTCGAGAAAACGAGGAAGAAAGTAATTTAAAAAAAAGTAAAATTCAGTATTTATTAGTACTAGTGAAAATATTCATAATGACAGTAGTAAATTTTAATCAGGTCTATCAGATGCTGCAATGATATTTCCAATATCTCTAATAGCTTTCGAGAAAATGAGGAGGAAAGTCATGTTTTTATATAAATATTAAGTTTCATTTTACTGCGTAATTATTAGTCATAGAACAAATATTCATAATGTCAGTTTTACAGTTTAATTAGGTCTATCAGATGCTGCAGTGATATTTCCAATATCTCTAATAGCTTTCGAGAAAATGAGGAGGAAAATCATGTTTTTATATAAATATTAAGTTTCATTTTACTGCGTATTTATTAGTCATAGAACAAATATTCATAAAGAGAGTTATACAGTTTAATTAGGTGTATCAGATGCTGCAATGATATTTCCAATATCTCTAATAGCTTTCGAGAAAATGAGGAGGAATGTCATGTTTTTATATAAATATATAGTTTCATTTTACTGCGTAATTATTAGTCATAGAACAAATATTCATAATGTCAGTTTTAGAGTTTAATTAGGTCTATCAGATGCTGCAGTGATATTTCCAATATCTCTAATAGCTTTCGAGAAAATGAGTAGGAAAATCATGTTTTTATATAAATATTAAGTTTCATTTTACTGCGTAATTATAAGTCATAGAACAAATATTCATAATATCAGTTGTACAGTTTAATTAGGTATATCAGATGCTGCAATGATATTTCCAATATCTCTAATAGCTTTCGAGAAAATGAGGAGGAAAGTCATGTTTTTATATAAAAATTAAGTTTCATTTTACTGCGTAATTATTAGCCATAGAACAAATATTCATAATATCAGTTGTACAGTTTAATTAGGTGTATCAGATGCTGCAATGATATTTCCAATATCTCTAATAGCTTTCGAGAAAATGAAGAGAAAAGTTATGTTTATATAGAAATATTAAGTTTCATTTTACTGAGTAATTATTAGTCATAGAACAAATATTCATAATGAAGGTTGTACAATTTAATTAGGTGTATCAGATGCTGCAGTGATATTTCCAATATCTCTAATAGCTTTCGAGAAAATGAGGAGGAAAATCATGTTTTTATATAAATATTAAGTTTCATTTTACTGCGTAATTATTAGTCATAGAACAAATATTCATAATATCATTTTTACAGTTTAATTAGGTCTATCAGATGCTGCAATGATATTTCCAATATCTCTAATAGCTTTCGAGAAAATGACGAGGAAAATCATGTTTTTATATAAAAATACGTTTTTTTTTACTGCGTAATTATTAGTCATAGAACAAATATTCATAATATCAGTTGTACAGTAGAATTAGGTGTATCAGATGATGCAATGATATTTCCAATATCTCTAATAGCTTTCGAGAAAACGAGGAAGAAAGTAATTTTAAAAAAAGTAAAATTCAGTATTTATTAGTACTAGTGAAAATATTCATAATGACAGTAGTAGATTTTAATCAGGTCTATCAGATGCTGCAATGATATTTCCAATATCTCTAATAGCTATTGAGAAAATGAGGAGGAAAGTCATGTTTTTATATAAATATTAAGTTTCATTTTACTGCGTAATTATTAGTCATAGAACAAATATTCATAATATCAGTTTTACAGTTTTATTAGGTCTATCAGATGCTGCAATGATATTTCCAATATCTCTAATAGCTTTCGAGAAAATGAGGAGGAAAATCATGTTTTTATATAAATATTAAGTTTCATTTTACTGCGTAATTATTAGTCATAAAACAAATATTCATAATATCAGTTGTACAGTTTAATTAGGTGTATCAGATGCTGCAATGATATTTCCAATATCTCTAATAGCTTTCGAGAAAATGAGGAGAAAAGTTATGTTTATATAGAAATATTAAGTTTCATTTTACTGAGTAATTATTAGTCATAGAACAAATATTCATAATGACAGTTGTACAATTTAATTAGGTGTATCAGATGCTGCAGTGATATTTCCAATATCTCTAATAGCTTTCGAGAAAATGAGGAGGAAAATCATGTTTTTATATCAATATTAAGTTTCATTTTACTGCGTAATTATTAGTCATAGAACAAATATTCATAATATCAGTTTTACAGTTTAATTAGGTCTATCAGATGCTGCAATGATATTTCCAATATCTCTAATAGCTTTCGAGAAAATGACGAGGAAAATCATGTTTTTATATAAAAATACGGTTTTTTTTTACTGCGTAATTATTAGTCATAGAACAAATATTCATAATATCAGTTGTACAGTAGAATTAGGTGTATCAGATGATGCAATGATATTTCCAATATCTCTAATAGCTTTCGAGAAAACGAGGAAGAAAGTAATTTTAAAAAAAAGTAAAATTCAGTATTTATTAGTACTAGTGAAAATATTCATAATGACAGTAGTAAATTTTAATCAGGTCTATCAGATGCTGCAATGATATTTCCAATATCTCTAATAGCTTTCGAGAAAATGAGGAGGAAAGTCATGTTTTTATATAAATATTAAGTTTCATTTTACTGCGTAATTATTAGTCATAGAACAAATATTCATAATGTCAGTTTTACAGTTTAATTAGGTCTATCAGATGCTGCAGTGATATTTCCAATATCTCTAATAGCTTTCGAGAAAATGAGGAGGAAAATCATGTTTTTATATAAATATTAAGTTTCATTTTACTGCGTATTTATTAGTCATAGAACAAATATTCATAAAGAGAGTTATACAGTTTAATTAGGTGTATCAGATGCTGCAATGATATTTCCAATATCTCTAATAGCTTTCGAGAAAATGAGGAGGAATGTCATGTTTTTATATAAATATATAGTTTCATTTTACTGCGTAATTATTAGTCATAGAACAAATATTCATAATGTCAGTTTTAGAGTTTAATTAGGTCTATCAGATGCTGCAGTGATATTTCCAATATCTCTAATAGCTTTCGAGAAAATGAGTAGGAAAATCATGTTTTTATATAAATATTAAGTTTCATTTTACTGCGTAATTATAAGTCATAGAACAAATATTCATAATATCAGTTGTACAGTTTAATTAGGTATATCAGATGCTGCAATGATATTTCCAATATCTCTAATAGCTTTCGAGAAAATGAGGAGGAAAGTCATGTTTTTATATAAAAATTAAGTTTCATTTTACTGCGTAATTATTAGCCATAGAACAAATATTCATAATATCAGTTGTACAGTTTAATTAGGTGTATCAGATGCTGCAATGATATTTCCAATATCTCTAATAGCTTTCGAGAAAATGAAGAGAAAAGTTATGTTTATATAGAAATATTAAGTTTCATTTTACTGAGTAATTATTAGTCATAGAACAAATATTCATAATGAAGGTTGTACAATTTAATTAGGTGTATCAGATGCTGCAGTGATATTTCCAATATCTCTAATAGCTTTCGAGAAAATGAGGAGGAAAATCATGTTTTTATATAAATATTAAGTTTCATTTTACTGCGTAATTATTAGTCATAGAACAAATATTCATAATATCAGTTTTTACAGTTTAATTAGGTCTATCAGATGCTGCAATGATATTTCCAATATCTCTAATAGCTTTCGAGAAAATGAGGAGGAAAATCATGTTTTTATATAAATATTAAGTTTCATTTTACTGCGTAATTATTAGTCATAGAAACAAATATTCATAATATCAGTTGTACAGTTTAATTAGGTGTATCAGATGCTGCAATG
Source organism: Metacarcinus magister (assembly GCA_029783475.1). Lineage (NCBI taxonomy): Eukaryota > Metazoa > Arthropoda > Malacostraca > Decapoda > Cancridae > Metacarcinus > Metacarcinus magister. The sequence continues at coordinate 36,051,550 of JAPQNM010000003.1, read as the reverse complement.
ATATTTCCAATATCTCTAATAGCTTTCGAGAAAATGAGGAGAAAAGTTATGTTTATATAGAAATATTAAGTTTCATTTTACTGAGTAATTATTAGTCATAGAACAAATATTCATAATGACAGTTGTACAATTTAATTAGGTGTATCAGATGCTGCAGTGATATTTCCAATATCTCTAATAGCTTTCGAGAAAATGAGGAGGAAAATCATGTTTTTATATAAATATTAAGTTTCATTTTACTGCGTAATTATTAGTCATAGAACAAATATTCATAATATCAGTTTTACAGTTTAATTAGGTCTATCAGATGCTGCAATGATATTTCCAATATCTCTAATAGCTTTCGAGAAAATGACGAGGAAAATCATGTTTTTATATAAAAATACGGTTTTTTTTACTGCGTAATTATTAGTCATAGAACAAATATTCATAATATCAGTTGTACAGTAGAATTAGGTGTATCAGATGATGCAATGATATTTCCAATATCTCTAATAGCTTTCGAGAAAACGAGGAAGAAAGTAATTTTAAAAAAAGTAAAATTCAGTATTTATTAGTACTAGTGAAAATATTCATAATGACAGTAGTAAATTTTAATCAGGTCTATCAGATGCTGCAATGATATTTCCAATATCTCTAATAGCTTTCGAGAAAATGAGGAGGAAAGTCATGTTTTTATATAAATATTAAGTTTCATTTTACTGCGTAATTATTAGTCATAGAACAAATATTCATAATGTCAGTTTTACAGTTTAATTAGGTCTATCAGATGCTGCAGTGATATTTCCAATATCTCTAATAGCTTTCGAGAAAATGAGGAGGAAAATCATGTTTTTATATAAATATTAAGTTTCATTTTACTGCGTATTTATTAGTCATAGAACAAATATTCATAAAGAGAGTTATACAGTTTAATTAGGTGTATCAGATGCTGCAATGATATTTCCAATATCTCTAATAGCTTTCGAGAAAATGAGGAGGAATGTCATGTTTTTATATAAATATATAGTTTCATTTTACTGCGTAATTATTAGTCATAGAACAAATATTCATAATGTCAGTTTTAGAGTTTAATTAGGTCTATCAGATGCTGCAGTGATATTTCCAATATCTCTAATAGCTTTCGAGAAAATGAGTAGGAAAATCATGTTTTTATATAAATATTAAGTTTCATTTTACTGCGTAATTATAAGTCATAGAACAAATATTCATAATATCAGTTGTACAGTTTAATTAGGTATATCAGATGCTGCAATGATATTTCCAATATCTCTAATAGCTTTCGAGAAAATGAGGAGGAAAGTCATGTTTTTATATAAAAATTAAGTTTCATTTTACTGCGTAATTATTAGCCATAGAACAAATATTCATAATATCAGTTGTACAGTTTAATTAGGTGTATCAGATGCTGCAATGATATTTCCAATATCTCTAATAGCTTTCGAGAAAATGAAGAGAAAAGTTATGTTTATATAGAAATATTAAGTTTCATTTTACTGAGTAATTATTAGTCATAGAACAAATATTCATAATGAAGGTTGTACAATTTAATTAGGTGTATCAGATGCTGCAGTGATATTTCCAATATCTCTAATAGCTTTCGAGAAAATGAGGAGGAAAATCATGTTTTTATATAAATATTAAGTTTCATTTTACTGCGTAATTATTAGTCATAGAACAAATATTCATAATATCATTTTTACAGTTTAATTAGGTCTATCAGATGCTGCAATGATATTTCCAATATCTCTAATAGCTTTCGAGAAAATGACGAGGAAAATCATGTTTTTATATAAAAATACGGTTTTTTTTACTGCGTAATTATTAGTCATAGAACAAATATTCATAATATCAGTTGTACAGTAGAATTAGGTGTATCAGATGATGCAATGATATTTCCAATATCTCTAATAGCTTTCGAGAAAACGAGGAAGAAAGTAATTTTAAAAAAAGTAAAATTCAGTATTTATTAGTACTAGTGAAAATATTCATAATGACAGTAGTAGATTTTAATCAGGTCTATCAGATGCTGCAATGATATTTCCAATATCTCTAATAGCTATTGAGAAAATGAGGAGGAAAGTCATGTTTTTATATAAATATTAAGTTTCATTTTACTGCGTAATTATTAGTCATAGAACAAATATTCATAATATCAGTTTTACAGTTTTATTAGGTCTATCAGATGCTGCAATGATATTTCCAATATCTCTAATAGCTTTCGAGAAAATGAGGAGGAAAATCATGTTTTTATATAAATATTAAGTTTCATTTTACTGCGTAATTATTAGTCATAGAACAAATATTCATAATATCAGTTGTACAGTTTAATTAGGTGTATCAGATGCTGCAATGATATTTCCAATATCTCTAATAGCTTTCGAGAAAATGAGGAGGAAAGTCATGTTTTTATATAAATATTAAGTTTCATTTTACTGCGTAATTATTAGTCATAGAACAAATATTCATAATATCAGTTTTACAGTTTTAATTAGGTCTATCAGATGCTGCAATGATATTTCCAATATCTCTAATAGCTTTCGAGAAAATGAGGAGGAAAATCATGTTTTTATATAAATATTAAGTTTCATTTTACTGCGTAATTATTAGTCATAAAACAAATATTCATAATATCAGTTGTACAGTTTAATTAGGTGTATCAGATGCTGCAATGATATTTCCAATATCTCTAATAGCTTTCGAGAAAATGAGGAGAAAAGTTATGTTTATATAGAAATATTAAGTTTCATTTTACTGAGTAATTATTAGTCATAGAACAAATATTCATAATGACAGTTGTACAATTTAATTAGGTGTATCAGATGCTGCAGTGATATTTCCAATATCTCTAATAGCTTTCGAGAAAATGAGGAGGAAAATCATGTTTTTATATCAATATTAAGTTTCATTTTACTGCGTAATTATTAGTCATAGAACAAATATTCATAATATCAGTTTTACAGTTTAATTAGGTCTATCAGATGCTGCAATGATATTTCCAATATCTCTAATAGCTTTCGAGAAAATGACGAGGAAAATCATGTTTTTATATAAAAATACGGTTTTTTTTACTGCGTAATTATTAGTCATAGAACAAATATTCATAATATCAGTTGTACAGTAGAATTAGGTGTATCAGATGATGCAATGATATTTCCAATATCTCTAATAGCTTTCGAGAAAACGAGGAAGAAAGTAATTTTAAAAAAAGTAAAATTCAGTATTTATTAGTACTAGTGAAAATATTCATAATGACAGTAGTAAATTTTAATCAGGTCTATCAGATGCTGCAATGATATTTCCAATATCTCTAATAGCTTTCGAGAAAATGAGGAGGAAAGTCATGTTTTTATATAAATATTAAGTTTCATTTTACTGCGTAATTATTAGTCATAGAACAAATATTCATAATGTCAGTTTTACAGTTTAATTAGGTCTATCAGATGCTGCAGTGATATTTCCAATATCTCTAATAGCTTTCGAGAAAATGAGGAGGAAAATCATGTTTTTATATAAATATTAAGTTTCATTTTACTGCGTATTTATTAGTCATAGAACAAATATTCATAAAGATAGTTATACAGTTTAATTAGGTGTATCAGATGCTGCAATGATATTTCCAATATCTCTAATAGCTTTCGAGAAAATGAGGAGGAATGTCATGTTTTTATATAAATATATAGTTTCATTTTACTGCGTAATTATTAGTCATAGAACAAATATTCATAATGTCAGTTTTAGAGTTTAATTAGGTCTATCAGATGCTGCAGTGATATTTCCAATATCTCTAATAGCTTTCGAGAAAATGAGTAGGAAAATCATGTTTTTATATAAATATTAAGTTTCATTTTACTGCGTAATTATAAGTCATAGAACAAATATTCATAATATCAGTTGTACAGTTTAATTAGGTATATCAGATGCTGCAATGATATTTCCAATATCTCTAATAGCTTTCGAGAAAATGAGGAGGAAAGTCATGTTTTTATATAAAAATTAAGTTTCATTTTACTGCGTAATTATTAGCCATAGAACAAATATTCATAATATCAGTTGTACAGTTTAATTAGGTGTATCAGATGCTGCAATGATATTTCCAATATCTCTAATAGCTTTCGAGAAAATGAAGAGAAAAGTTATGTTTATATAGAAATATTAAGTTTCATTTTACTGAGTAATTATTAGTCATAGAACAAATATTCATAATGAAGGTTGTACAATTTAATTAGGTGTATCAGATGCTGCAGTGATATTTCCAATATCTCTAATAGCTTTCGAGAAAATGAGGAGGAAAATCATGTTTTTATATAAATATTAAGTTTCATTTTACTGCGTAATTATTAGTCATAGAACAAATATTCATAATATCATTTTTACAGTTTAATTAGGTCTATCAGATGCTGCAATGATATTTCCAATATCTCTAATAGCTTTCGAGAAAATGACGAGGAAAATCATGTTTTTATATAAAAATACGGTTTTTTTTTACTGCGTAATTATTAGTCATAGAACAAATATTCATAATATCAGTTGTACAGTAGAATTAGGTGTATCAGATGATGCAATGATATTTCCAATATCTCTAATAGCTTTCGAGAAAACGAGGAAGAAAGTAATTTTAAAAAAAGTAAAATTCAGTATTTATTAGTACTAGTGAAAATATTCATAATGACAGTAGTAGATTTTAATCAGGTCTATCAGATGCTGCAATGATATTTCCAATATCTCTAATAGCTATTGAGAAAATGAGGAGGAAAGTCATGTTTTTATATAAATATTAAGTTTCATTTTACTGCGTAATTATTAGTCATAGAACAAATATTCATAATATCAGTTTTACAGTTTTATTAGGTCTATCAGATGCTGCAATGATATTTCCAATATCTCTAATAGCTTTCGAGAAAATGAGGAGGAAAATCATGTTTTTATATAAATATTAAGTTTCATTTTACTGCGTAATTATTAGTCATAAAACAAATATTCATAATATCAGTTGTACAGTTTAATTAGGTGTATCAGATGCTGCAATGATATTTCCAATATCTCTAATAGCTTTCGAGAAAATGAGGAGAAAAGTTATGTTTATATAGAAATATTAAGTTTCATTTTACTGAGTAATTATTAGTCATAGAACAAATATTCATAATGACAGTTGTACAATTTAATTAGGTGTATCAGATGCTGCAGTGATATTTCCAATATCTCTAATAGCTTTCGAGAAAATGAGGAGGAAAATCATGTTTTTATATCAATATTAAGTTTCATTTTACTGCGTAATTATTAGTCATAGAACAAATATTCATAATATCAGTTTTACAGTTTAATTAGGTCTATCAGATGCTGCAATGATATTTCCAATATCTCTAATAGCTTTCGAGAAAATGACGAGGAAAATCATGTTTTTATATAAAAATACGGTTTTTTTTACTGCGTAATTATTAGTCATAGAACAAATATTCATAATATCAGTTGTACAGTAGAATTAGGTGTATCAGATGATGCAATGATATTTCCAATATCTCTAATAGCTTTCGAGAAAACGAGGAAGAAAGTAATTTTAAAAAAAGTAAAATTCAGTATTTATTAGTACTAGTGAAAATATTCATAATGACAGTAGTAAATTTTAATCAGGTCTATCAGATGCTGCAATGATATTTCCAATATCTCTAATAGCTTTCGAGAAAATGAGGAGGAAAGTCATGTTTTTATATAAATATTAAGTTTCATTTTACTGCGTAATTATTAGTCATAGAACAAATATTCATAATGTCAGTTTTACAGTTTAATTAGGTCTATCAGATGCTGCAGTGATATTTCCAATATCTCTAATAGCTTTCGAGAAAATGAGGAGGAAAATCATGTTTTTATATAAATATTAAGTTTCATTTTACTGCGTATTTATTAGTCATAGAACAAATATTCATAAAGAGAGTTATACAGTTTAATTAGGTGTATCAGATGCTGCAATGATATTTCCAATATCTCTAATAGCTTTCGAGAAAATGAGGAGGAATGTCATGTTTTTATATAAATATATAGTTTCATTTTACTGCGTAATTATTAGTCATAGAACAAATATTCATAATGTCAGTTTTAGAGTTTAATTAGGTCTATCAGATGCTGCAGTGATATTTCCAATATCTCTAATAGCTTTCGAGAAAATGAGTAGGAAAATCATGTTTTTATATAAATATTAAGTTTCATTTTACTGCGTAATTATAAGTCATAGAACAAATATTCATAATATCAGTTGTACAGTTTAATTAGGTATATCAGATGCTGCAATGATATTTCCAATATCTCTAATAGCTTTCGAGAAAATGAGGAGGAAAGTCATGTTTTTATATAAAAATTAAGTTTCATTTTACTGCGTAATTATTAGCCATAGAACAAATATTCATAATATCAGTTGTACAGTTTAATTAGGTGTATCAGATGCTGCAATGATATTTCCAATATCTCTAATAGCTTTCGAGAAAATGAAGAGAAAAGTTATGTTTATATAGAAATATTAAGTTTCATTTTACTGAGTAATTATTAGTCATAGAACAAATATTCATAATGAAGGTTGTACAATTTAATTAGGTGTATCAGATGCTGCAGTGATATTTCCAATATCTCTAATAGCTTTCGAGAAAATGAGGAGGAAAATCATGTTTTTATATAAATATTAAGTTTCATTTTACTGCGTAATTATTAGTCATAGAACAAATATTCATAATATCATTTTTACAGTTTAATTAGGTCTATCAGATGCTGCAATGATATTTCCAATATCTCTAATAGCTTTCGAGAAAATGACGAGGAAAATCATGTTTTTATATAAAAATACGGTTTTTTTTTACTGCGTAATTATTAGTCATAGAACAAATATTCATAATATCAGTTGTACAGTAGAATTAGGTGTATCAGATGATGCAATGATATTTCCAATATCTCTAATAGCTTTCGAGAAAACGAGGAAGAAAGTAATTTTAAAAAAAGTAAAATTCAGTATTTATTAGTACTAGTGAAAATATTCATAATGACAGTAGTAGATTTTAATCAGGTCTATCAGATGCTGCAATGATATTTCCAATATCTCTAATAGCTATTGAGAAAATGAGGAGGAAAGTCATGTTTTTATATAAATATTAAGTTTCATTTTACTGCGTAATTATTAGTCATAGAACAAATATTCATAATATCAGTTTTACAGTTTTATTAGGTCTATCAGATGCTGCAATGATATTTCCAATATCTCTAATAGCTTTCGAGAAAATGAGGAGGAAAATCATGTTTTTATATAAATATTAAGTTTCATTTTACTGCGTAATTATTAGTCATAAAACAAATATTCATAATATCAGTTGTACAGTTTAATTAGGTGTATCAGATGCTGCAATGATATTTCCAATATCTCTAATAGCTTTCGAGAAAATGAGGAGAAAAGTTATGTTTATATAGAAATATTAAGTTTCATTTTACTGAGTAATTATTAGTCATAGAACAAATATTCATAATGACAGTTGTACAATTTAATTAGGTGTATCAGATGCTGCAGTGATATTTCCAATATCTCTAATAGCTTTCGAGAAAATGAGGAGGAAAATCATGTTTTTATATCAATATTAAGTTTCATTTTACTGCGTAATTATTAGTCATAGAACAAATATTCATAATATCAGTTTTACAGTTTAATTAGGTCTATCAGATGCTGCAATGATATTTCCAATATCTCTAATAGCTTTCGAGAAAATGACGAGGAAAATCATGTTTTTATATAAAAATACGGTTTTTTTTTACTGCGTAATTATTAGTCATAGAACAAATATTCATAATATCAGTTGTACAGTAGAATTAGGTGTATCAGATGATGCAATGATATTTCCAATATCTCTAATAGCTTTCGAGAAAACGAGGAAGAAAGTAATTTTAAAAAAAGTAAAATTCAGTATTTATTAGTACTAGTGAAAATATTCATAATGACAGTAGTAAATTTTAATCAGGTCTATCAGATGCTGCAATGATATTTCCAATATCTCTAATAGCTTTCGAGAAAATGAGGAGGAAAGTCATGTTTTTATATAAATATTAAGTTTCATTTTACTGCGTAATTATTAGTCATAGAACAAATATTCATAATGTCAGTTTTACAGTTTAATTAGGTCTATCAGATGCTGCAGTGATATTTCCAATATCTCTAATAGCTTTCGAGAAAATGAGGAGGAAAATCATGTTTTTATATAAATATTAAGTTTCATTTTACTGCGTATTTATTAGTCATAGAACAAATATTCATAAAGAGAGTTATACAGTTTAATTAGGTGTATCAGATGCTGCAATGATATTTCCAATATCTCTAATAGCTTTCGAGAAAATGAGGAGGAATGTCATGTTTTTATATAAATATATAGTTTCATTTTACTGCGTAATTATTAGTCATAGAACAAATATTCATAATGTCAGTTTTAGAGTTTAATTAGGTCTATCAGATGCTGCAGTGATATTTCCAATATCTCTAATAGCTTTCGAGAAAATGAGTAGGAAAATCATGTTTTTATATAAATATTAAGTTTCATTTTACTGCGTAATTATAAGTCATAGAACAAATATTCATAATATCAGTTGTACAGTTTAATTAGGTATATCAGATGCTGCAATGATATTTCCAATATCTCTAATAGCTTTCGAGAAAATGAGGAGGAAAGTCATGTTTTTATATAAAAATTAAGTTTCATTTTACTGCGTAATTATTAGCCATAGAACAAATATTCATAATATCAGTTGTACAGTTTAATTAGGTGTATCAGATGCTGCAATGATATTTCCAATATCTCTAATAGCTTTCGAGAAAATGAAGAGAAAAGTTATGTTTATATAGAAATATTAAGTTTCATTTTACTGAGTAATTATTAGTCATAGAACAAATATTCATAATGAAGGTTGTACAATTTAATTAGGTGTATCAGATGCTGCAGTGATATTTCCAATATCTCTAATAGCTTTCGAGAAAATGAGGAGGAAAATCATGTTTTTATATAAATATTAAGTTTCATTTTACTGCGTAATTATTAGTCATAGAACAAATATTCATAATATCATTTTTACAGTTTAATTAGGTCTATCAGATGCTGCAATGATATTTCCAATATCTCTAATAGCTTTCGAGAAAATGACGAGGAAAATCATGTTTTTATATAAAAATACGGTTTTTTTTTACTGCGTAATTATTAGTCATAGAACAAATATTCATAATATCAGTTGTACAGTAGAATTAGGTGTATCAGATGATGCAATGATATTTCCAATATCTCTAATAGCTTTCGAGAAAACGAGGAAGAAAGTAATTTTAAAAAAAGTAAAATTCAGTATTTATTAGTACTAGTGAAAATATTCATAATGACAGTAGTAGATTTTAATCAGGTCTATCAGATGCTGCAATGATATTTCCAATATCTCTAATAGCTATTGAGAAAATGAGGAGGAAAGTCATGTTTTTATATAAATATTAAGTTTCATTTTACTGCGTAATTATTAGTCATAGAACAAATATTCATAATATCAGTTTTACAGTTTTATTAGGTCTATCAGATGCTGCAATGATATTTCCAATATCTCTAATAGCTTTCGAGAAAATGAGGAGGAAAATCATGTTTTTATATAAATATTAAGTTTCATTTTACTGCGTAATTATTAGTCATAAAACAAATATTCATAATATCAGTTGTACAGTTTAATTAGGTGTATCAGATGCTGCAATGATATTTCCAATATCTCTAATAGCTTTCGAGAAAATGAGGAGAAAAGTTATGTTTATATAGAAATATTAAGTTTCATTTTACTGAGTAATTATTAGTCATAGAACAAATATTCATAATGACAGTTGTACAATTTAATTAGGTGTATCAGATGCTGCAGTGATATTTCCAATATCTCTAATAGCTTTCGAGAAAATGAGGAGGAAAATCATGTTTTTATATCAATATTAAGTTTCATTTTACTGCGTAATTATTAGTCATAGAACAAATATTCATAATATCAGTTTTACAGTTTAATTAGGTCTATCAGATGCTGCAATGATATTTCCAATATCTCTAATAGCTTTCGAGAAAATGACGAGGAAAATCATGTTTTTATATAAAAATACGGTTTTTTTTACTGCGTAATTATTAGTCATAGAACAAATATTCATAATATCAGTTGTACAGTAGAATTAGGTGTATCAGATGATGCAATGATATTTCCAATATCTCTAATAGCTTTCGAGAAAACGAGGAAGAAAGTAATTTTAAAAAAAGTAAAATTCAGTATTTATTAGTACTAGTGAAAATATTCATAATGACAGTAGTAAATTTTAATCAGGTCTATCAGATGCTGCAATGATATTTCCAATATCTCTAATAGCTTTCGAGAAAATGAGGAGGAAAGTCATGTTTTTATATAAATATTAAGTTTCATTTTACTGCGTAATTATTAGTCATAGAACAAATATTCATAATGTCAGTTTTACAGTTTAATTAGGTCTATCAGATGCTGCAGTGATATTTCCAATATCTCTAATAGCTTTCGAGAAAATGAGGAGGAAAATCATGTTTTTATATAAATATTAAGTTTCATTTTACTGCGTATTTATTAGTCATAGAACAAATATTCATAAAGAGAGTTATACAGTTTAATTAGGTGTATCAGATGCTGCAATGATATTTCCAATATCTCTAATAGCTTTCGAGAAAATGAGGAGGAATGTCATGTTTTTATATAAATATATAGTTTCATTTTACTGCGTAATTATTAGTCATAGAACAAATATTCATAATGTCAGTTTTAGAGTTTAATTAGGTCTATCAGATGCTGCAGTGATATTTCCAATATCTCTAATAGCTTTCGAGAAAATGAGTAGGAAAATCATGTTTTTATATAAATATTAAGTTTCATTTTACTGCGTAATTATAAGTCATAGAACAAATATTCATAATATCAGTTGTACAGTTTAATTAGGTATATCAGATGCTGCAATGATATTTCCAATATCTCTAATAGCTTTCGAGAAAATGAGGAGGAAAGTCATGTTTTTATATAAAAATTAAGTTTCATTTTACTGCGTAATTATTAGCCATAGAACAAATATTCATAATATCAGTTGTACAGTTTAATTAGGTGTATCAGATGCTGCAATGATATTTCCAATATCTCTAATAGCTTTCGAGAAAATGAAGAGAAAAGTTATGTTTATATAGAAATATTAAGTTTCATTTTACTGAGTAATTATTAGTCATAGAACAAATATTCATAATGAAGGTTGTACAATTTAATTAGGTGTATCAGATGCTGCAGTGATATTTCCAATATCTCTAATAGCTTTCGAGAAAATGAGGAGGAAAATCATGTTTTTATATAAATATTAAGTTTCATTTTACTGCGTAATTATTAGTCATAGAACAAATATTCATAATATCATTTTTACAGTTTAATTAGGTCTATCAGATGCTGCAATGATATTTCCAATATCTCTAATAGCTTTCGAGAAAATGACGAGGAAAATCATGTTTTTATATAAAAATACGGTTTTTTTTTACTGCGTAATTATTAGTCATAGAACAAATATTCATAATATCAGTTGTACAGTAGAATTAGGTGTATCAGATGATGCAATGATATTTCCAATATCTCTAATAGCTTTCGAGAAAACGAGGAAGAAAGTAATTTTAAAAAAAGTAAAATTCAGTATTTATTAGTACTAGTGAAAATATTCATAATGACAGTAGTAGATTTTAATCAGGTCTATCAGATGCTGCAATGATATTTCCAATATCTCTAATAGCTATTGAGAAAATGAGGAGGAAAGTCATGTTTTTATATAAATATTAAGTTTCATTTTACTGCGTAATTATTAGTCATAGAACAAATATTCATAATATCAGTTTTACAGTTTTATTAGGTCTATCAGATGCTGCAATGATATTTCCAATATCTCTAATAGCTTTCGAGAAAATGAGGAGGAAAATCATGTTTTTATATAAATATTAAGTTTCATTTTACTGCGTAATTATTAGTCATAAAACAAATATTCATAATATCAGTTGTACAGTTTAATTAGGTGTATCAGATGCTGCAATGATATTTCCAATATCTCTAATAGCTTTCGAGAAAATGAGGAGAAAAGTTATGTTTATATAGAAATATTAAGTTTCATTTTACTGAGTAATTATTAGTCATAGAACAAATATTCATAATGACAGTTGTACAATTTAATTAGGTGTATCAGATGCTGCAGTGATATTTCCAATATCTCTAATAGCTTTCGAGAAAATGAGGAGGAAAATCATGTTTTTATATCAATATTAAGTTTCATTTTACTGCGTAATTATTAGTCATAGAACAAATATTCATAATATCAGTTTTACAGTTTAATTAGGTCTATCAGATGCTGCAATGATATTTCCAATATCTCTAATAGCTTTCGAGAAAATGACGAGGAAAATCATGTTTTTATATAAAAATACGGTTTTTTTTTACTGCGTAATTATTAGTCATAGAACAAATATTCATAATATCAGTTGTACAGTAGAATTAGGTGTATCAGATGATGCAATGATATTTCCAATATCTCTAATAGCTTTCGAGAAAACGAGGAAGAAAGTAATTTTAAAAAAAAGTAAAATTCAGTATTTATTAGTACTAGTGAAAATATTCATAATGACAGTAGTAAATTTTAATCAGGTCTATCAGATGCTGCAATGATATTTCCAATATCTCTAATAGCTTTCGAGAAAATGAGGAGGAAAGTCATGTTTTTATATAAATATTAAGTTTCATTTTACTGCGTAATTATTAGTCATAGAACAAATATTCATAATGTCAGTTTTACAGTTTAATTAGGTCTATCAGATGCTGCAGTGATATTTCCAATATCTCTAATAGCTTTCGAGAAAATGAGGAGGAAAATCATGTTTTTATATAAATATTAAGTTTCATTTTACTGCGTATTTATTAGTCATAGAACAAATATTCATAAAGAGAGTTATACAGTTTAATTAGGTGTATCAGATGCTGCAATGATATTTCCAATATCTCTAATAGCTTTCGAGAAAATGAGGAGGAATGTCATGTTTTTATATAAATATATAGTTTCATTTTACTGCGTAATTATTAGTCATAGAACAAATATTCATAATGTCAGTTTTAGAGTTTAATTAGGTCTATCAGATGCTGCAGTGATATTTCCAATATCTCTAATAGCTTTCGAGAAAATGAGTAGGAAAATCATGTTTTTATATAAATATTAAGTTTCATTTTACTGCGTAATTATAAGTCATAGAACAAATATTCATAATATCAGTTGTACAGTTTAATTAGGTATATCAGATGCTGCAATGATATTTCCAATATCTCTAATAGCTTTCGAGAAAATGAGGAGGAAAGTCATGTTTTTATATAAAAATTAAGTTTCATTTTACTGCGTAATTATTAGCCATAGAACAAATATTCATAATATCAGTTGTACAGTTTAATTAGGTGTATCAGATGCTGCAATGATATTTCCAATATCTCTAATAGCTTTCGAGAAAATGAAGAGAAAAGTTATGTTTATATAGAAATATTAAGTTTCATTTTACTGAGTAATTATTAGTCATAGAACAAATATTCATAATGAAGGTTGTACAATTTAATTAGGTGTATCAGATGCTGCAGTGATATTTCCAATATCTCTAATAGCTTTCGAGAAAATGAGGAGGAAAATCATGTTTTTATATAAATATTAAGTTTCATTTTACTGCGTAATTATTAGTCATAGAACAAATATTCATAATATCATTTTTACAGTTTAATTAGGTCTATCAGATGCTGCAATGATATTTCCAATATCTCTAATAGCTTTCGAGAAAATGACGAGGAAAATCATGTTTTTATATAAAAATACGTTTTTTTTTACTGCGTAATTATTAGTCATAGAACAAATATTCATAATATCAGTTGTACAGTAGAATTAGGTGTATCAGATGATGCAATGATATTTCCAATATCTCTAATAGCTTTCGAGAAAACGAGGAAGAAAGTAATTTTTAAAAAAGTAAAATTCAGTATTTATTAGTACTAGTGAAAATATTCATAATGACAGTAGTAGATTTTAATCAGGTCTATCAGATGCTGCAATGATATTTCCAATATCTCTAATAGCTATTGAGAAAATGAGGAGGAAAGTCATGTTTTTATATAAATATTAAGTTTCATTTTACTGCGTAATTATTAGTCATAGAACAAATATTCATAATATCAGTTTTACAGTTTTATTAGGTCTATCAGATGCTGCAATGATATTTCCAATATCTCTAATAGCTTTCGAGAAAATGAAGAGAAAAGTTATGTTTATATAGAAATATTAAGTTTCATTTTACTGAGTAATTATTAGTCATAGAACAAATATTCATAATGAAGGTTGTACAATTTAATTAGGTGTATCAGATGCTGCAGTGATATTTCCAATATCTCTAATAGCTTTCGAGAAAATGAGGAGGAAAATCATGTTTTTATATAAATATTAAGTTTCATTTTACTGCGTAATTATTAGTCATAGAACAAATATTCATAATATCAGTTTTTACAGTTTAATTAGGTCTATCAGATGCTGCAATGATATTTCCAATATCTCTAATAGCTTTCGAGAAAATGACGAGGAAAATCATGTTTTTATATAAAAATACGGTTTTTTTTACTGCGTAATTATTAGTCATAGAACAAATATTCATAATATCAGTTGTACAGTAGAATTAGGTGTATCAGATGATGCAATGATATTTCCAATATCTCTAATAGCTTTCGAGAAAACGAGGAAGAAAGTAATTTTAAAAAAAGTAAAATTCAGTATTTATTAGTACTAGTGAAAATATTCATAATGACAGTAGTAGATTTTAATCAGGTCTATCAGATGCTGCAATGATATTTCCAATATCTCTAATAGCTTTCGAGAAAATGAGGAGGAAAGTCATGTTTTTATATAAATATTAAGTTTCATTTTACTGCGTAATTATTAGTCATAGAACAAATATTCATAATATCAGTTTTACAGTTTAATTAGGTCTATCAGATGCTGCAATGATATTTCCAATATCTCTAATAGCTTTCGAGAAAATGACGAGGAAAATCATGTTTTTATATAAAAATACGGTTTTTTTTACTGCGTAATTATTAGTCATAGAACAAATATTCATAATATCAGTTGTACAGTAGAATTAGGTGTATCAGATGATGCAATGATATTTCCAATATCTCTAATAGCTTTCGAGAAAACGAGGAAGAAAGTAATTTTAAAAAAAGTAAAATTCAGTATTTATTAGTACTAGTGAAAATATTCATAATGACAGTAGTAAATTTTAATCAGGTCTATCAGATGCTGCATGATATTTCCAATATCTCTAATAGCTTTCGAGAAAATGAGGAGGAAATTCATGTTTTTATATAAATATTAAGTTTCATTTTACTGCGTAATTATTAGTCATAGAACAAATATTCATAATGTCAGTTTTACAGTTTAATTAGGTCTATCAGATGCTGCAGTGATATTTCCAATATCTCTAATAGCTTTCGAGAAAATGAGGAGGAAAATCATGTTTTTATATAAATATTAAGTTTCATTTTACTGCGTATTTATTAGTCATAGAACAAATATTCATAAAGAGAGTTATACAGTTTAATTAGGTGTATCAGATGCTGCAATGATATTTCCAATATCTCTAATAGCTTTCGAGAAAATGAGGAGGAATGTCATGTTTTTATATAAATATATAGTTTCATTTTACTGCGTAATTATTAGTCATAGAACAAATATTCATAATGTCAGTTTTAGAGTTTAATTAGGTCTATCAGATGCTGCAGTGATATTTCCAATATCTCTAATAGCTTTCGAGAAAATGAGGAGGAAAATCATGTTTTTATATAAATATTAAGTTTCATTTTACTGCGTAATTATAAGTCATAGAACAAATATTCATAATATCAGTTGTACAGTTTAATTAGGTATATCAGATGCTGCAATGATATTTCCAATATCTCTAATAGCTTTCGAGAAAATGAGGAGGAAAGTCATGTTTTTATATAAATATTAAGTTTCATTTTACTGCGTAATTATTAGCCATAGAACAAATATTCATAATATCAGTTGTACAGTTTAATTAGGTGTATCAGATGCTGCAATGATATTTCCAATATCTCTAATAGCTTTCGAGAAAATGAAGAGAAAAGTTATGTTTATATAGAAATATTAAGTTTCATTTTACTGAGTAATTATTAGTCATAGAACAAATATTCATAATGAAGGTTGTACAATTTAATTAGGTGTATCAGATGCTGCAGTGATATTTCCAATATCTCTAATAGCTTTCGAGAAAATGAGGAGGAAAATCATGTTTTTATATAAATATTAAGTTTCATTTTACTGCGTAATTATTAGTCATAGAACAAATATTCATAATATCATTTTTACAGTTTAATTAGGTCTATCAGATGCTGCAATGATATTTCCAATATCTCTAATAGCTTTCGAGAAAATGACGAGGAAAATCATGTTTTTATATAAAAATACGGTTTTTTTTTACTGCGTAATTATTAGTCATAGAACAAATATTCATAATATCAGTTGTACAGTAGAATTAGGTGTATCAGATGATGCAATGATATTTCCAATATCTCTAATAGCTTTCGAGAAAACGAGGAAGAAAGTAATTTTAAAAAAAGTAAAATTCAGTATTTATTAGTACTAGTGAAAATATTCATAATGACAGTAGTAGATTTTAATCAGGTCTATCAGATGCTGCAATGATATTTCCAATATCTCTAATAGCTATTGAGAAAATGAGGAGGAAAGTCATGTTTTTATATAAATATTAAGTTTCATTTTACTGCGTAATTATTAGTCATAGAACAAATATTCATAATATCAGTTTTACAGTTTTATTAGGTCTATCAGATGCTGCAATGATATTTCCAATATCTCTAATAGCTTTCGAGAAAATGAGGAGGAAAATCATGTTTTTATATAAATATTAAGTTTCATTTTACTGCGTAATTATTAGTCATAAAACAAATATTCATAATATCAGTTGTACAGTTTAATTAGGTGTATCAGATGCTGCAATGATATTTCCAATATCTCTAATAGCTTTCGAGAAAATGAGGAGAAAAGTTATGTTTATATAGAAATATTAAGTTTCATTTTACTGAGTAATTATTAGTCATAGAACAAATATTCATAATGACAGTTGTACAATTTAATTAGGTGTATCAGATGCTGCAGTGATATTTCCAATATCTCTAATAGCTTTCGAGAAAATGAGGAGGAAAATCATGTTTTTATATCAATATTAAGTTTCATTTTACTGCGTAATTATTAGTCATAGAACAAATATTCATAATATCAGTTTTACAGTTTAATTAGGTCTATCAGATGCTGCAATGATATTTCCAATATCTCTAATAGCTTTCGAGAAAATGACGAGGAAAATCATGTTTTTATATAAAAATACGTTTTTTTTACTGCGTAATTATTAGTCATAGAACAAATATTCATAATATCAGTTGTACAGTAGAATTAGGTGTATCAGATGATGCAATGATATTTCCAATATCTCTAATAGCTTTCGAGAAAACGAGGAAGAAAGTAATTTTAAAAAAAGTAAAATTCAGTATTTATTAGTACTAGTGAAAATATTCATAATGACAGTAGTAAATTTTAATCAGGTCTATCAGATGCTGCAATGATATTTCCAATATCTCTAATAGCTTTCGAGAAAATGAGGAGGAAAGTCATGTTTTTATATAAATATTAAGTTTCATTTTACTGCGTAATTATTAGTCATAGAACAAATATTCATAATGTCAGTTTTACAGTTTAATTAGGTCTATCAGATGCTGCAGTGATATTTCCAATATCTCTAATAGCTTTCGAGAAAATGAGGAGGAAAATCATGTTTTTATATAAATATTAAGTTTCATTTTACTGCGTATTTATTAGTCATAGAACAAATATTCATAAAGAGAGTTATACAGTTTAATTAGGTGTATCAGATGCTGCAATGATATTTCCAATATCTCTAATAGCTTTCGAGAAAATGAGGAGGAATGTCATGTTTTTATATAAATATATAGTTTCATTTTACTGCGTAATTATTAGTCATAGAACAAATATTCATAATGTCAGTTTTAGAGTTTAATTAGGTCTATCAGATGCTGCAGTGATATTTCCAATATCTCTAATAGCTTTCGAGAAAATGAGGAGGAAAATCATGTTTTTATATAAATATTAAGTTTCATTTTACTGCGTAATTATAAGTCATAGAACAAATATTCATAATATCAGTTGTACAGTTTAATTAGGTATATCAGATGCTGCAATGATATTTCCAATATCTCTAATAGCTTTCGAGAAAATGAGGAGGAAAGTCATGTTTTTATATAAAAATTAAGTTTCATTTTACTGCGTAATTATTAGCCATAGAACAAATATTCATAATATCAGTTGTACAGTTTAATTAGGTGTATCAGATGCTGCAATGATATTTCCAATATCTCTAATAGCTTTCGAGAAAATGAGGAGAAAAGTTATGTTTATATAGAAATATTAAGTTTCATTTTACTGAGTAATTATTAGTCATAGAACAAATATTCATAATGACAGTTGTACAATTTAATTAGGTGTATCAGATGCTGCAGTGATATTTCCAATATCTCTAATAGCTTTCGAGAAAATGAGGAGGAAAATCATGTTTTTATATAAATATTAAGTTTCATTTTACTGCGTAATTATTAGTCATAGAACAAATATTCATAATATCAGTTTTACAGTTTAATTAGGTCTATCAGATGCTGCAATGATATTTCCAATATCTCTAATAGCTTTCGAGAAAATGAGGAGGAAAATCATGTTTTTATATAAATATAAGTTTCATTTTACTGCGTAATTATTAGTCATAGAACAAATATTCATAATATCAGTTGTACAGTTTAATTAGGTGTATCAGATGCTGCAATGATATTTCCAATATCTCTAATAGCTTTCGAGAAAATGAGGAGAAAGTATGTTTTATAAAATATTAAGTTTCATTTTACTGAGTAATTATTAGTCATAGAACAAATATTCATAATGACAGTTGTACATTTTAATTAGGTCTATCAGATGCTGCAATGATATTTCCAATATCTCTAATAGCTTTCGAGAAAATGAGGAGGAAAATCATGTTTTTATATAAATATTAAGTTTCATTTTACTGCGTAATTATTAGTCATAGAACAAATATTCATAATATCAGTTTTACAGTTTAATTAGGTCTATCAGATGCTGCAATGATATTTCCAATATCTCTAATAGCTTTCGAGAAAATGAGGAGGAAAATCATGTTTTTATATAAATATTAAGTTTCATTTTACTGCGTAATTATTAGTCATAGAACAAATATTCATAATATCAGTTGTACAGTTTAATTAGGTGTATCAGATGCTGCAATGATATTTCCAATATCTCTAATAGCTTTCGAGAAAATGAGGAGGAAAAGTCATGTTTTATATAAATATTAAGTTTCATTTTACTGCGTAATTATTAGTCATAGAACAAATATTCATAATGACAGTTGTACAGTTTAATTAGGTCTATCAGATGCTGCAGTGATATTTCCAATATCTCTAATAGCTTTCGAGAAAATGAGGAGGAAAATCATGTTTTTATATAAATATTAAGTTTCATTTTACTGCGTAATTATTAGTCATAGAACAAATATTCATAATATCAGTTTGTACAGTTTAATTAGGTCTATCAGATGCTGCAATGATATTTCCAATATCTCTAATAGCTTTCGAGAAAATGAGGAGGAAAGTCATGTTTTTATATAAATATTAAGTTTCATTTTACTGCGTAATTATTAGTCATAGAACAAATATTCATAATATCAGTTGTACAGTTTAATTAGGTGTATCAGATGCTGCAATGATATTTCCAATATCTCTAATAGCTTTCGAGAAAATGAGGAGAAAGTATGTTTATATAAAATATTAAGTTTCATTTTACTGAGTAATTATTAGTCATAGAACAAATATTCATAATGACAGTTGTACAATTTTAATTAGGTCTATCAGATGCTGCAGTGATATTTCCAATATCTCTAATAGCTTTCGAGAAAATGAGGAGGAAAATCATGTTTTTATATAAATATTAAGTTTCATTTTACTGCGTAATTATTAGTCATAGAACAAATATTCATAATATCAGTTTTACAGTTTAATTAGGTCTATCAGATGCTGCAATGATATTTCCAATATCTCTAATAGCTTTCGAGAAAATGAGGAGGAAAATCATGTTTTTATATAAATATTAAGTTTCATTTTACTGCGTAATTATTAGTCATAGAACAAATATTCATAATATCAGTTGTACAGTTTAATTAGGTGTATCAGATGCTGCAATGATATTTCCAATATCTCTAATAGCTTTCGAGAAAATGAGGAGAAAAGTTATGTTTTATATAAAATATTAAGTTTCATTTTACTGAGTAATTATTAGTCATAGAACAAATATTCATAATGACAGTTGTACAATTTAATTAGGTCTATCAGATGCTGCAGTGATATTTCCAATATCTCTAATAGCTTTCGAGAAAATGAGGAGGAAAATCATGTTTTTATATAAATATTAAGTTTCATTTTACTGCGTAATTATTAGTCATAGAACAAATATTCATAATATCAGTTTTACAGTTTAATTAGGTCTATCAGATGCTGCAATGATATTTCCAATATCTCTAATAGCTTTCGAGAAAATGACGAGGAAAATCATGTTTTTATATAAAAATACGGTTTTTTTTTACTGCGTAATTATTAGTCATAGAACAAATATTCATAATATCAGTTGTACAGTAGAATTAGGTGTATCAGATGATGCAATGATATTTCCAATATCTCTAATAGCTTTCGAGAAAACGAGGAAGAAAGTAATTTTAAAAAAAGTAAAATTCAGTATTTATTAGTACTAGTGAAAATATTCATAATGACAGTAGTAAATTTTAATCAGGTCTATCAGATGCTGCAATGATATTTCCAATATCTCTAATAGCTTTCGAGAAAATGAGGAGGAAAGTCATGTTTTTATATAAATATTAAGTTTCATTTTACTGCGTAATTATTAGTCATAGAACAAATATTCATAATGTCAGTTTTACAGTTTAATTAGGTCTATCAGATGCTGCAGTGATATTTCCAATATCTCTAATAGCTTTCGAGAAAATGAGGAGGAAAATCATGTTTTTATATAAATATTAAGTTTCATTTTACTGCGTATTTATTAGTCATAGAACAAATATTCATAAAGATAGTTATACAGTTTAATTAGGTGTATCAGATGCTGCAATGATATTTCCAATATCTCTAATAGCTTTCGAGAAAATGAGGAGGAATGTCATGTTTTTATATAAATATATAGTTTCATTTTACTGCGTAATTATTAGTCATAGAACAAATATTCATAATGTCAGTTTTAGAGTTTAATTAGGTCTATCAGATGCTGCAGTGATATTTCCAATATCTCTAATAGCTTTCGAGAAAATGAGTAGGAAAATCATGTTTTTATATAAATATTAAGTTTCATTTTACTGCGTAATTATAAGTCATAGAACAAATATTCATAATATCAGTTGTACAGTTTAATTAGGTATATCAGATGCTGCAATGATATTTCCAATATCTCTAATAGCTTTCGAGAAAATGAGGAGGAAAGTCATGTTTTTATATAAAAATTAAGTTTCATTTTACTGCGTAATTATTAGCCATAGAACAAATATTCATAATATCAGTTGTACAGTTTAATTAGGTGTATCAGATGCTGCAATGATATTTCCAATATCTCTAATAGCTTTCGAGAAAATGAAGAGAAAAGTTATGTTTATATAGAAATATTAAGTTTCATTTTACTGAGTAATTATTAGTCATAGAACAAATATTCATAATGAAGGTTGTACAATTTAATTAGGTGTATCAGATGCTGCAGTGATATTTCCAATATCTCTAATAGCTTTCGAGAAAATGAGGAGGAAAATCATGTTTTTATATAAATATTAAGTTTCATTTTACTGCGTAATTATTAGTCATAGAACAAATATTCATAATATCATTTTTACAGTTTAATTAGGTCTATCAGATGCTGCAATGATATTTCCAATATCTCTAATAGCTTTCGAGAAAATGACGAGGAAAATCATGTTTTTATATAAAAATACGGTTTTTTTTACTGCGTAATTATTAGTCATAGAACAAATATTCATAATATCAGTTGTACAGTAGAATTAGGTGTATCAGATGATGCAATGATATTTCCAATATCTCTAATAGCTTTCGAGAAAACGAGGAAGAAAGTAATTTTTAAAAAAAGTAAAATTCAGTATTTATTAGTACTAGTGAAAATATTCATAATGACAGTAGTAGATTTTAATCAGGTCTATCAGATGCTGCAATGATATTTCCAATATCTCTAATAGCTATTGAGAAAATGAGGAGGAAAGTCATGTTTTTATATAAATATTAAGTTTCATTTTACTGCGTAATTATTAGTCATAGAACAAATATTCATAATATCAGTTTTACAGTTTTATTAGGTCTATCAGATGCTGCAATGATATTTCCAATATCTCTAATAGCTTTCGAGAAAATGAGGAGGAAAATCATGTTTTTATATAAATATTAAGTTTCATTTTACTGCGTAATTATTAGTCATAAAACAAATATTCATAATATCAGTTGTACAGTTTAATTAGGTGTATCAGATGCTGCAATGATATTTCCAATATCTCTAATAGCTTTCGAGAAAATGAGGAGAAAAGTTATGTTTATATAGAAATATTAAGTTTCATTTTACTGAGTAATTATTAGTCATAGAACAAATATTCATAATGACAGTTGTACAATTTAATTAGGTGTATCAGATGCTGCAGTGATATTTCCAATATCTCTAATAGCTTTCGAGAAAATGAGGAGGAAAATCATGTTTTTATATCAATATTAAGTTTCATTTTACTGCGTAATTATTAGTCATAGAACAAATATTCATAATATCAGTTTTACAGTTTAATTAGGTCTATCAGATGCTGCAATGATATTTCCAATATCTCTAATAGCTTTCGAGAAAATGACGAGGAAAATCATGTTTTTATATAAAAATACGGTTTTTTTTTACTGCGTAATTATTAGTCATAGAACAAATATTCATAATATCAGTTGTACAGTAGAATTAGGTGTATCAGATGATGCAATGATATTTCCAATATCTCTAATAGCTTTCGAGAAAACGAGGAAGAAAGTAATTTAAAAAAAAGTAAAATTCAGTATTTATTAGTACTAGTGAAAATATTCATAATGACAGTAGTAAATTTTAATCAGGTCTATCAGATGCTGCAATGATATTTCCAATATCTCTAATAGCTTTCGAGAAAATGAGGAGGAAAGTCATGTTTTTATATAAATATTAAGTTTCATTTTACTGCGTAATTATTAGTCATAGAACAAATATTCATAATGTCAGTTTTACAGTTTAATTAGGTCTATCAGATGCTGCAGTGATATTTCCAATATCTCTAATAGCTTTCGAGAAAATGAGGAGGAAAATCATGTTTTTATATAAATATTAAGTTTCATTTTACTGCGTATTTATTAGTCATAGAACAAATATTCATAAAGAGAGTTATACAGTTTAATTAGGTGTATCAGATGCTGCAATGATATTTCCAATATCTCTAATAGCTTTCGAGAAAATGAGGAGGAATGTCATGTTTTTATATAAATATATAGTTTCATTTTACTGCGTAATTATTAGTCATAGAACAAATATTCATAATGTCAGTTTTAGAGTTTAATTAGGTCTATCAGATGCTGCAGTGATATTTCCAATATCTCTAATAGCTTTCGAGAAAATGAGTAGGAAAATCATGTTTTTATATAAATATTAAGTTTCATTTTACTGCGTAATTATAAGTCATAGAACAAATATTCATAATATCAGTTGTACAGTTTAATTAGGTATATCAGATGCTGCAATGATATTTCCAATATCTCTAATAGCTTTCGAGAAAATGAGGAGGAAAGTCATGTTTTTATATAAAAATTAAGTTTCATTTTACTGCGTAATTATTAGCCATAGAACAAATATTCATAATATCAGTTGTACAGTTTAATTAGGTGTATCAGATGCTGCAATGATATTTCCAATATCTCTAATAGCTTTCGAGAAAATGAAGAGAAAAGTTATGTTTATATAGAAATATTAAGTTTCATTTTACTGAGTAATTATTAGTCATAGAACAAATATTCATAATGAAGGTTGTACAATTTAATTAGGTGTATCAGATGCTGCAGTGATATTTCCAATATCTCTAATAGCTTTCGAGAAAATGAGGAGGAAAATCATGTTTTTATATAAATATTAAGTTTCATTTTACTGCGTAATTATTAGTCATAGAACAAATATTCATAATATCATTTTTACAGTTTAATTAGGTCTATCAGATGCTGCAATGATATTTCCAATATCTCTAATAGCTTTCGAGAAAATGACGAGGAAAATCATGTTTTTATATAAAAATACGGTTTTTTTTACTGCGTAATTATTAGTCATAGAACAAATATTCATAATATCAGTTGTACAGTAGAATTAGGTGTATCAGATGATGCAATGATATTTCCAATATCTCTAATAGCTTTCGAGAAAACGAGGAAGAAAGTAATTTTAAAAAAAGTAAAATTCAGTATTTATTAGTACTAGTGAAAATATTCATAATGACAGTAGTAGATTTTAATCAGGTCTATCAGATGCTGCAATGATATTTCCAATATCTCTAATAGCTATTGAGAAAATGAGGAGGAAAGTCATGTTTTTATATAAATATTAAGTTTCATTTTACTGCGTAATTATTAGTCATAGAACAAATATTCATAATATCAGTTTTACAGTTTTATTAGGTCTATCAGATGCTGCAATGATATTTCCAATATCTCTAATAGCTTTCGAGAAAATGAGGAGGAAAATCATGTTTTTATATAAATATTAAGTTTCATTTTACTGCGTAATTATTAGTCATAAAACAAATATTCATAATATCAGTTGTACAGTTTAATTAGGTGTATCAGATGCTGCAATGATATTTCCAATATCTCTAATAGCTTTCGAGAAAATGAGGAGAAAAGTTATGTTTATATAGAAATATTAAGTTTCATTTTACTGAGTAATTATTAGTCATAGAACAAATATTCATAATGACAGTTGTACAATTTAATTAGGTGTATCAGATGCTGCAGTGATATTTCCAATATCTCTAATAGCTTTCGAGAAAATGAGGAGGAAAATCATGTTTTTATATCAATATTAAGTTTCATTTTACTGCGTAATTATTAGTCATAGAACAAATATTCATAATATCAGTTTTACAGTTTAATTAGGTCTATCAGATGCTGCAATGATATTTCCAATATCTCTAATAGCTTTCGAGAAAATGACGAGGAAAATCATGTTTTTATATAAAAATACGTTTTTTTTACTGCGTAATTATTAGTCATAGAACAAATATTCATAATATCAGTTGTACAGTAGAATTAGGTGTATCAGATGATGCAATGATATTTCCAATATCTCTAATAGCTTTCGAGAAAACGAGGAAGAAAGTAATTTTAAAAAAAGTAAAATTCAGTATTTATTAGTACTAGTGAAAATATTCATAATGACAGTAGTAAATTTTAATCAGGTCTATCAGATGCTGCAATGATATTTCCAATATCTCTAATAGCTTTCGAGAAAATGAGGAGGAAAGTCATGTTTTTATATAAATATTAAGTTTCATTTTACTGCGTAATTATTAGTCATAGAACAAATATTCATAATGTCAGTTTTACAGTTTAATTAGGTCTATCAGATGCTGCAGTGATATTTCCAATATCTCTAATAGCTTTCGAGAAAATGAGGAGGAAAATCATGTTTTTATATAAATATTAAGTTTCATTTTACTGCGTATTTATTAGTCATAGAACAAATATTCATAAAGATAGTTATACAGTTTAATTAGGTGTATCAGATGCTGCAATGATATTTCCAATATCTCTAATAGCTTTCGAGAAAATGAGGAGGAATGTCATGTTTTTATATAAATATATAGTTTCATTTTACTGCGTAATTATTAGTCATAGAACAAATATTCATAATGTCAGTTTTAGAGTTTAATTAGGTCTATCAGATGCTGCAGTGATATTTCCAATATCTCTAATAGCTTTCGAGAAAATGAGGAGGAAAATCATGTTTTTATATAAATATTAAGTTTCATTTTACTGCGTAATTATTAGTCATAGAACAAATATTCATAATATCAGTTTTACAGTTTAATTAGGTCTATCAGATGCTGCAATGATATTTCCAATATCTCTAATAGCTTTCGAGAAAATGACGAGGAAAATCATGTTTTTATATAAAAATACGGTTTTTTTTACTGCGTAATTATTAGTCATAGAACAAATATTCATAATATCAGTTGTACAGTAGAATTAGGTGTATCAGATGATGCAATGATATTTCCAATATCTCTAATAGCTTTCGAGAAAACGAGGAAGAAAGTAATTTATAAAAAAAGTAATATTCAGTATTTATTAGTACTAGTGAAAATATTCATAATGACAGTAGTAAATTTTAATCAGGTCTATCAGATGCTGCAATGATATTTCCAATATCTCTAATAGCTTTCGAGAAAATGAGGAGGAAAGTCATGTTTTTATATAAATATTAAGTTTCATTTTACTGCGTAATTATTAGTCATAGAACAAATATTCATAATGTCAGTTTTTACAGTTTAATTAGGTCTATCAGATGCTGCAGTGATATTTCCAATATCTCTAATAGCTTTCGAGAAAATGAGGAGGAAAATCATGTTTTTATATAAATATTAAGTTTCATTTTACTGCGTATTTATTAGTCATAGAACAAATATTCATAAAGATAGTTATACAGTTTAATTAGGTGTATCAGATGCTGCAATGATATTTCCAATATCTCTAATAGCTTTCGAGAAAATGAGGAGGAATGTCATGTTTTTATATAAATATATAGTTTCATTTTACTGCGTAATTATTAGTCATAGAACAAATATTCATAATGTCAGTTTTAGAGTTTAATTAGGTCTATCAGATGCTGCAGTGATATTTCCAATATCTCTAATAGCTTTCGAGAAAATGAGTAGGAAAATCATGTTTTTATATAAATATTAAGTTTCATTTTACTGCGTAATTATAGTCATAGAACAAATATTCATAATATCAGTTGTACAGTTTAATTAGGTATATCAGATGCTGCAATGATATTTCCAATATCTCTAATAGCTTTCGAGAAAATGAGGAGGAAAGTCATGTTTTTATATAAAAATTAAGTTTCATTTTACTGCGTAATTATTAGCCATAGAACAAATATTCATAATATCAGTTGTACAGTTTAATTAGGTGTATCAGATGCTGCAATGATATTTCCAATATCTCTAATAGCTTTCGAGAAAATGAAGAGAAAAGTTATGTTTATATAGAAATATTAAGTTTCATTTTACTGAGTAATTATTAGTCATAGAACAAATATTCATAATGAAGTTGTACAATTTAATTAGGTGTATCAGATGCTGCAGTGATATTTCCAATATCTCTAATAGCTTTCGAGAAAATGAGGAGGAAAATCATGTTTTTATATAAATATTAAGTTTCATTTTACTGCGTAATTATTAGTCATAGAACAAATATTCATAATATCATTTTTACAGTTTAATTAGGTCTATCAGATGCTGCAATGATATTTCCAATATCTCTAATAGCTTTCGAGAAAATGACGAGGAAAATCATGTTTTTATATAAAAATACGGTTTTTTTTACTGCGTAATTATTAGTCATAGAACAAATATTCATAATATCAGTTGTACAGTAGAATTAGGTGTATCAGATGATGCAATGATATTTCCAATATCTCTAATAGCTTTCGAGAAAACGAGGAAGAAAGTAATTTTAAAAAAAGTAAAATTCAGTATTTATTAGTACTAGTGAAAATATTCATAATGACAGTAGTAGATTTTAATCAGGTCTATCAGATGCTGCAATGATATTTCCAATATCTCTAATAGCTATTGAGAAAATGAGGAGGAAAGTCATGTTTTTATATAAATATTAAGTTTCATTTTACTGCGTAATTATTAGTCATAGAACAAATATTCATAATATCAGTTTTACAGTTTTATTAGGTCTATCAGATGCTGCAATGATATTTCCAATATCTCTAATAGCTTTCGAGAAAATGAGGAGGAAAATCATGTTTTTATATAAATATTAAGTTTCATTTTACTGCGTAATTATTAGTCATAAAACAAATATTCATAATATCAGTTGTACAGTTTAATTAGGTGTATCAGATGCTGCAATGATATTTCCAATATCTCTAATAGCTTTCGAGAAAATGAGGAGAAAAGTTATGTTTATATAGAAATATTAAGTTTCATTTTACTGAGTAATTATTAGTCATAGAACAAATATTCATAATGACAGTTGTACAATTTAATTAGGTGTATCAGATGCTGCAGTGATATTTCCAATATCTCTAATAGCTTTCGAGAAAATGAGGAGGAAAATCATGTTTTTATATCAATATTAAGTTTCATTTTACTGCGTAATTATTAGTCATAGAACAAATATTCATAATATCAGTTTTACAGTTTAATTAGGTCTATCAGATGCTGCAATGATATTTCCAATATCTCTAATAGCTTTCGAGAAAATGACGAGGAAAATCATGTTTTTATATAAAAATACGGTTTTTTTTTACTGCGTAATTATTAGTCATAGAACAAATATTCATAATATCAGTTGTACAGTAGAATTAGGTGTATCAGATGATGCAATGATATTTCCAATATCTCTAATAGCTTTCGAGAAAACGAGGAAGAAAGTAATTTTAAAAAAAGTAAAATTCAGTATTTATTAGTACTAGTGAAAATATTCATAATGACAGTAGTAAATTTTAATCAGGTCTATCAGATGCTGCAATGATATTTCCAATATCTCTAATAGCTTTCGAGAAAATGAGGAGGAAAGTCATGTTTTTATATAAATATTAAGTTTCATTTTACTGCGTAATTATTAGTCATAGAACAAATATTCATAATGTCAGTTTTACAGTTTAATTAGGTCTATCAGATGCTGCAGTGATATTTCCAATATCTCTAATAGCTTTCGAGAAAATGAGGAGGAAAATCATGTTTTTATATAAATATTAAGTTTCATTTTACTGCGTATTTATTAGTCATAGAACAAATATTCATAAAGAGAGTTATACAGTTTAATTAGGTGTATCAGATGCTGCAATGATATTTCCAATATCTCTAATAGCTTTCGAGAAAATGAGGAGGAATGTCATGTTTTTATATAAATATATAGTTTCATTTTACTGCGTAATTATTAGTCATAGAACAAATATTCATAATGTCAGTTTTAGAGTTTAATTAGGTCTATCAGATGCTGCAGTGATATTTCCAATATCTCTAATAGCTTTCGAGAAAATGAGTAGGAAAATCATGTTTTTATATAAATATTAAGTTTCATTTTACTGCGTAATTATAAGTCATAGAACAAATATTCATAATATCAGTTGTACAGTTTAATTAGGTATATCAGATGCTGCAATGATATTTCCAATATCTCTAATAGCTTTCGAGAAAATGAGGAGGAAAGTCATGTTTTTATATAAAAATTAAGTTTCATTTTACTGCGTAATTATTAGCCATAGAACAAATATTCATAATATCAGTTGTACAGTTTAATTAGGTGTATCAGATGCTGCAATGATATTTCCAATATCTCTAATAGCTTTCGAGAAAATGAAGAGAAAAGTTTATGTTTATATAGAAATATTAAGTTTCATTTTACTGAGTAATTATTAGTCATAGAACAAATATTCATAATGAAGGTTGTACAATTTAATTAGGTGTATCAGATGCTGCAGTGATATTTCCAATATCTCTAATAGCTTTCGAGAAAATGAGGAGGAAAATCATGTTTTTATATAAATATTAAGTTTCATTTTACTGCGTAATTATTAGTCATAGAACAAATATTCATAATATCATTTTTACAGTTTAATTAGGTCTATCAGATGCTGCAATGATATTTCCAATATCTCTAATAGCTTTCGAGAAAATGACGAGGAAAATCATGTTTTTATATAAAAATACGGTTTTTTTTACTGCGTAATTATTAGTCATAGAACAAATATTCATAATATCAGTTGTACAGTAGAATTAGGTGTATCAGATGATGCAATGATATTTCCAATATCTCTAATAGCTTTCGAGAAAACGAGGAAGAAAGTAATTTTTAAAAAAAGTAAAATTCAGTATTTATTAGTACTAGTGAAAATATTCATAATGACAGTAGTAGATTTTAATCAGGTCTATCAGATGCTGCAATGATATTTCCAATATCTCTAATAGCTATTGAGAAAATGAGGAGGAAAGTCATGTTTTTATATAAATATTAAGTTTCATTTTACTGCGTAATTATTAGTCATAGAACAAATATTCATAATATCAGTTTTACAGTTTTATTAGGTCTATCAGATGCTGCAATGATATTTCCAATATCTCTAATAGCTTTCGAGAAAATGAGGAGGAAAATCATGTTTTTATATAAATATTAAGTTTCATTTTACTGCGTAATTATTAGTCATAAAACAAATATTCATAATATCAGTTGTACAGTTTAATTAGGTGTATCAGATGCTGCAATGATATTTCCAATATCTCTAATAGCTTTCGAGAAAATGAGGAGAAAAGTTATGTTTATATAGAAATATTAAGTTTCATTTTACTGAGTAATTATTAGTCATAGAACAAATATTCATAATGACAGTTGTACAATTTAATTAGGTGTATCAGATGCTGCAGTGATATTTCCAATATCTCTAATAGCTTTCGAGAAAATGAGGAGGAAAATCATGTTTTTATATCAATATTAAGTTTCATTTTACTGCGTAATTATTAGTCATAGAACAAATATTCATAATATCAGTTTTACAGTTTAATTAGGTCTATCAGATGCTGCAATGATATTTCCAATATCTCTAATAGCTTTCGAGAAAATGACGAGGAAAATCATGTTTTTATATAAAAATACGGTTTTTTTTTACTGCGTAATTATTAGTCATAGAACAAATATTCATAATATCAGTTGTACAGTAGAATTAGGTGTATCAGATGATGCAATGATATTTCCAATATCTCTAATAGCTTTCGAGAAAACGAGGAAGAAAGTAATTTAAAAAAAAGTAAAATTCAGTATTTATTAGTACTAGTGAAAA
The DNA here is from genome assembly GCA_029783475.1 of Metacarcinus magister. Taxonomy (NCBI): domain Eukaryota; kingdom Metazoa; phylum Arthropoda; class Malacostraca; order Decapoda; family Cancridae; genus Metacarcinus; species Metacarcinus magister. The sequence continues at coordinate 36,020,184 of JAPQNM010000003.1, read as the reverse complement.
TATTCATAATGACAGTAGTAAATTTTAATCAGGTCTATCAGATGCTGCAATGATATTTCCAATATCTCTAATAGCTTTCGAGAAAATGAGGAGGAAAGTCATGTTTTTATATAAATATTAAGTTTCATTTTACTGCGTAATTATTAGTCATAGAACAAATATTCATAATGTCAGTTTTACAGTTTAATTAGGTCTATCAGATGCTGCAGTGATATTTCCAATATCTCTAATAGCTTTCGAGAAAATGAGGAGGAAAATCATGTTTTTATATAAATATTAAGTTTCATTTTACTGCGTATTTATTAGTCATAGAACAAATATTCATAAAGAGAGTTATACAGTTTAATTAGGTGTATCAGATGCTGCAATGATATTTCCAATATCTCTAATAGCTTTCGAGAAAATGAGGAGGAATGTCATGTTTTTATATAAATATATAGTTTCATTTTACTGCGTAATTATTAGTCATAGAACAAATATTCATAATGTCAGTTTTAGAGTTTAATTAGGTCTATCAGATGCTGCAGTGATATTTCCAATATCTCTAATAGCTTTCGAGAAAATGAGTAGGAAAATCATGTTTTTATATAAATATTAAGTTTCATTTTACTGCGTAATTATAAGTCATAGAACAAATATTCATAATATCAGTTGTACAGTTTAATTAGGTATATCAGATGCTGCAATGATATTTCCAATATCTCTAATAGCTTTCGAGAAAATGAGGAGGAAAGTCATGTTTTTATATAAAAATTAAGTTTCATTTTACTGCGTAATTATTAGCCATAGAACAAATATTCATAATATCAGTTGTACAGTTTAATTAGGTGTATCAGATGCTGCAATGATATTTCCAATATCTCTAATAGCTTTCGAGAAAATGAAGAGAAAAGTTATGTTTATATAGAAATATTAAGTTTCATTTTACTGAGTAATTATTAGTCATAGAACAAATATTCATAATGAAGGTTGTACAATTTAATTAGGTGTATCAGATGCTGCAGTGATATTTCCAATATCTCTAATAGCTTTCGAGAAAATGAGGAGGAAAATCATGTTTTTATATAAATATTAAGTTTCATTTTACTGCGTAATTATTAGTCATAGAACAAATATTCATAATATCATTTTTACAGTTTAATTAGGTCTATCAGATGCTGCAATGATATTTCCAATATCTCTAATAGCTTTCGAGAAAATGACGAGGAAAATCATGTTTTTATATAAAAATACGGTTTTTTTTACTGCGTAATTATTAGTCATAGAACAAATATTCATAATATCAGTTGTACAGTAGAATTAGGTGTATCAGATGATGCAATGATATTTCCAATATCTCTAATAGCTTTCGAGAAAACGAGGAAGAAAGTAATTTTAAAAAAAGTAAAATTCAGTATTTATTAGTACTAGTGAAAATATTCATAATGACAGTAGTAGATTTTAATCAGGTCTATCAGATGCTGCAATGATATTTCCAATATCTCTAATAGCTATTGAGAAAATGAGGAGGAAAGTCATGTTTTTATATAAATATTAAGTTTCATTTTACTGCGTAATTATTAGTCATAGAACAAATATTCATAATATCAGTTTTACAGTTTTATTAGGTCTATCAGATGCTGCAATGATATTTCCAATATCTCTAATAGCTTTCGAGAAAATGAGGAGGAAAATCATGTTTTTATATAAATATTAAGTTTCATTTTACTGCGTAATTATTAGTCATAAAACAAATATTCATAATATCAGTTGTACAGTTTAATTAGGTGTATCAGATGCTGCAATGATATTTCCAATATCTCTAATAGCTTTCGAGAAAATGAGGAGAAAAGTTATGTTTATATAGAAATATTAAGTTTCATTTTACTGAGTAATTATTAGTCATAGAACAAATATTCATAATGACAGTTGTACAATTTAATTAGGTGTATCAGATGCTGCAGTGATATTTCCAATATCTCTAATAGCTTTCGAGAAAATGAGGAGGAAAATCATGTTTTTATATCAATATTAAGTTTCATTTTACTGCGTAATTATTAGTCATAGAACAAATATTCATAATATCAGTTTTACAGTTTAATTAGGTCTATCAGATGCTGCAATGATATTTCCAATATCTCTAATAGCTTTCGAGAAAATGACGAGGAAAATCATGTTTTTATATAAAAATACGGTTTTTTTTACTGCGTAATTATTAGTCATAGAACAAATATTCATAATATCAGTTGTACAGTAGAATTAGGTGTATCAGATGATGCAATGATATTTCCAATATCTCTAATAGCTTTCGAGAAAACGAGGAAGAAAGTAATTTAAAAAAAAGTAAAATTCAGTATTTATTAGTACTAGTGAAAATATTCATAATGACAGTAGTAAATTTTAATCAGGTCTATCAGATGCTGCAATGACATTTCCAATATCTCTAATAGCTTTCGAGAAAATGAGGAGGAAAGTCATGTTTTTATATAAATATTAAGTTTCATTTTACTGCGTAATTATTAGTCATAGAACAAATATTCATAATGTCAGTTTTACAGTTTAATTAGGTCTATCAGATGCTGCAGTGATATTTCCAATATCTCTAATAGCTTTCGAGAAAATGAGGAGGAAAATCATGTTTTTATATAAATATTAAGTTTCATTTTACTGCGTATTTATTAGTCATAGAACAAATATTCATAAAGAGAGTTATACAGTTTAATTAGGTGTATCAGATGCTGCAATGATATTTCCAATATCTCTAATAGCTTTCGAGAAAATGAGGAGGAATGTCATGTTTTTATATAAATATATAGTTTCATTTTACTGCGTAATTATTAGTCATAGAACAAATATTCATAATGTCAGTTTTAGAGTTTAATTAGGTCTATCAGATGCTGCAGTGATATTTCCAATATCTCTAATAGCTTTCGAGAAAATGAGTAGGAAAATCATGTTTTTATATAAATATTAAGTTTCATTTTACTGCGTAATTATAAGTCATAGAACAAATATTCATAATATCAGTTGTACAGTTTAATTAGGTATATCAGATGCTGCAATGATATTTCCAATATCTCTAATAGCTTTCGAGAAAATGAGGAGGAAAGTCATGTTTTTATATAAAAATTAAGTTTCATTTTACTGCGTAATTATTAGCCATAGAACAAATATTCATAATATCAGTTGTACAGTTTAATTAGGTGTATCAGATGCTGCAATGATATTTCCAATATCTCTAATAGCTTTCGAGAAAATGAAGAGAAAAGTTATGTTTATATAGAAATATTAAGTTTCATTTTACTGAGTAATTATTAGTCATAGAACAAATATTCATAATGAAGGTTGTACAATTTAATTAGGTGTATCAGATGCTGCAGTGATATTTCCAATATCTCTAATAGCTTTCGAGAAAATGAGGAGGAAAATCATGTTTTTATATAAATATTAAGTTTCATTTTACTGCGTAATTATTAGTCATAGAACAAATATTCATAATATCATTTTTACAGTTTAATTAGGTCTATCAGATGCTGCAATGATATTTCCAATATCTCTAATAGCTTTCGAGAAAATGACGAGGAAAATCATGTTTTTATATAAAAATACGGTTTTTTTTTACTGCGTAATTATTAGTCATAGAACAAATATTCATAATATCAGTTGTACAGTAGAATTAGGTGTATCAGATGATGCAATGATATTTCCAATATCTCTAATAGCTTTCGAGAAAACGAGGAAGAAAGTAATTTTAAAAAAAGTAAAATTCAGTATTTATTAGTACTAGTGAAAATATTCATAATGACAGTAGTAGATTTTAATCAGGTCTATCAGATGCTGCAATGATATTTCCAATATCTCTAATAGCTATTGAGAAAATGAGGAGGAAAGTCAAGTTTTTATATAAATATTAAGTTTCATTTTACTGCGTAGTTATTAGTCATAGAACAAATATTCATAATATCAGTTTTACAGTTTTATTAGGTCTATCAGATGCTGCAATGATATTTCCAATATCTCTAATAGCTTTCGAGAAAATGAGGAGGAAAATCATGTTTTTATATAAATATTAAGTTTCATTTTACTGCGTAATTATTAGTCATAAAACAAATATTCATAATATCAGTTTTACAGTTTAATTAGGTCTATCAGATGCTGCAATGATATTTCCAATATCTCTAAAAGCTTTCGAGAAAATGACGAGGAAAATCATGTTTTTATATAAAAATACGGTTTTTTTTACTGCGTAATTATTAGTCATAGAACAAATATGCATAATATCAGTTGTACAGTTGAATTAGGTGTATCAGATGATGTAATGATATTTTCAATATCTCTAATAGATTTCGAGAAAACGAGGAAGAAAGTAATTTTAAAAAAAGTAAAATTCAGTATTTATTAGTACTAGTGTAAATATTCATAATGACAGTAGTAGATTTTAGTCAGGTCTATCAGATGCTGCAATGATATTTCCAATATCTCTAATAGCTTTCGAGAAAATGAGGAGGAAAGTCATGTTTTTATATAAATATTAAGTTTCATTTTACTGCGTAATTATTATTCATAGAACAAAAATTTATAATATCAGTTGTACAGTTTAATTAAGTTTATCAGATGCTGCAATTAGCTTTCGAGAAAATGACGAGGAAAATCATGTTTTTATATAAAAATACGGTTTTATTTTACTGCGTAATTATTAGTCATAGAACAAATATTAATAATATCAGTTGTAAAGTTGAATTAGGTGTATCAGATGATGCAATGATATTTCCAATATCTCTATTAGCTTTCGAGAAAAAGAGGAAGAAAGTAATTTTTTAAAAAAAGTAAAATTCAGTATTTATTAGTACTAGTGAAAATATTCATAATGACAGTAGTAGATTTTAATCAGGTCTATCAGATGCTGCAATGATATTTCCAATATCTCTAATAGCTTTCGAGAAAATGAGGAGGAATTTCATGTTTTTATATAAATATATAGTTTCATTTTACTGCGTAATTATTAGTCATAGAACAAATATTCATAATGTCAGTTTTACAGTTTAATTAGGTCTATCAGATGTTGCAGTGATATTTCCAATATCTCTAATAGCTTTCGAGAAAATGAGGAGGAAATTCATGTTTTTATATAAATATTAAGTTTCATTTAACTGCGTAATTATTACCCATAGAAAAAATATTCATAATATCAGTTGTACAGTTTAATTAGGTGTATCAGATGCTGCAGTGATATTTCCAATATCTCTAATAGCTTTCGAGAAAATGAGGAGAAAAGTTATGTTTATATAGAAATATTAAGTTTCATTTTACTGAGAAATTATTATTCATGGAACAAATATTCATAATGACAGTTGTACAATTTAATTAGGTGTATCAGACGCTGTAATGATATTTCCAATATCTCTAATAGCTTTCGAGAAAATTAGGAGGAAAATCATGTTTTTATATAAATATAAAGTTTAATTTTACTACGTAATTATTAGTCAAAGAACAAATATTCATAATTTCAGTTTTACAGTTTAATTAGGTCTATCAGATGCTTCAGTGATATTTTCAATATCTCTAATAGCTTTCGAGAAAATGAGTAGGAAATTAATGTTTTTATATAAATATTAAGTTTCATTTTACTGCGTAATTATTAGTCATAGAACAAATATTCATAATCACAGTTGTACAGTTTAATTAGGTGTATCAGATGCTGCAATGATATTTCCAATATCTCTAATAGCTTTCGAGAAAATTAGGAGGAAATTCATGTTTTTAAATAAATATTAAGTTTCATTTTACTGCGTAATTGTTAGTCATAGAACAAATATTCATAATGACAGTTGTACAGTTTAATTAGGTGTATCAGATGCTTCAATGATATTTCCAATATCTCTAATAGCTTTCGGGAAAATGAGGAGGAAATTCATGTTTTTAAATAAATATTAAGTTTCATTTAACTGCGTAATTATTAGTCATAGAAAAAATATTCATAAAATCAGTTGTACAGTTTAATTAGGTGTATCAGCTGTTGCAATGATATTTCCAATATCTCTAATAGCTTTCGAGAAAATGAGGAGGAAAATCATGTTTTTAAATAAATATTAAGTTTCATTTTACTGCGTAATTATTAGTCATAGAACAAATATTCATAATATCAGTTGTACAGTTTAATTAGGTCTATCAGATGCTGCAATTATATTTCCAATATCTCTAATAGCTTTCGAGAAAATGACGAGGAAAATCATGTTTTTATATAAAAATACGGTTTTATTTTACTGCGTAATTATTAGTCATAGAACAAATATTCATAATATCAGTTGTACAGTTGAATTAGGTGTATCAGATGATGCAATGATATTTCCAATATCTCTAATAGCTTTCGAGAAAACGAGGAAGAAAGTAATTTTTAAAAAAGTAAAATTCAGTATTTATTAGTATTAGTGAAAATATTCATAATTACAGTAGTAGATTTTAATCAGGTCTATCAGATGCTGCAATGATTTTTCCAATATCTCTAATAGCTTTCGAGAAAATGAGGAGGAATGTCATGTTTTTATATAAATATATAGTTTCATTTTACTACGTTATTATTAGTCATAGAACAAATATTCATAATGTCAGTCTTACATTTTAATTAGGTCTATCAGATGCTGCAGTGATATTTCCAATATCTTTAATAGCTTTCGAGAAAATGAGGAGGAAAATCATGTTTTTATATAAATATTGTTTCATTTTACTGCGTAATTATTAGTCATAGAACAAATATTCACAATGAGAGTTGTACAGTTTAATTAGGTGTATCAGATGCTGCAATGATATTTCCAATATCTCTAATTGCTTTCGAGAAAATGAGGAGGAAAGTCATGTTTTTATATAAATATTAAGTTTCCTTTTACTGCGTAATTATTAGCCATAGAACAAATATTCATAATATCAGTTCTACAGTTTAATTAGGTGTATCAGATGCTGCAATGATATTTCCAATATCTCTAATAGCTTTCGAGAAAATGAGGAGGAAATTCATGTTTTTAAATAAATATTAAGTTTAATTTTACTGTGTAATTATTAGTCATAGAACAAATATTCATAATATCAGTTGTACAGTTTAATTAGGTGTATCAGATGCTGCAATGATATTTCCAATATCTCTAGTAGCTTTCGGGAAAATGTGGAGGAAAGTCATGTTTATATACATATATTAAGTTTCATTTTACTGCGTAATTATTAGTCATAGAACAAATATTCATAATGACAGTTGTACAGTTTAATTAGGCCTATCAGATGCTGCCATGATATTTCCAATATCTCTAATAGCTTTTGGGAAAATGAGGAGGAAAGTCATGTTTCTATATAAATATTAAGTTTAATTTTACTGCGTAATTATTAGTCATAAAACAAATATTCATAATGACAGTTGTACAGTTTAATTAGGTGTTTTAGATGCTGCAATGATATTTCCAATATTTCCAATATTTTCAATATCCAATATCTAATGCTAGCTAGAAGAGCCCATCGCTGACGGCCGACGGAGCGACGGTTATATATTGCTGCCGGTGGTGTTGCCAAACCGCAGTTATCGTACCGTAAAATTATCTATTGAATATCACATAAATACTCATAAGAACGGTAATTCTGATACAAAAGACAATAGAAATTTGTAAATAATGATAAAAGTTGTTACACTGGCCTATACATCATATGTATATGCATGGGAATGATATAAAGATCTTGTCACAGACGTCGTTCCGCAAACACAGGAGAGGGAGACGCTGCTGGCACATACGGTGTGCCGCAAGAACTGAATGGGTTAAAGGGGAACAGAAGGAACACCGTTGAAGGTTTACATAAATCAAGTCTTCTCACACACACACACACACACACACACACACACACACACACACACACACACACACACACACACACACACACACACACACACACTCACACTCACTCACACTCACACTCACACACTCACACACTTTCACTCACACACACACACACACACACACACACACACACACACACACACACACACACACACACACACACACACACACGAGGCAGATAATAATTGTACAGAGATTATGTGTAATGAATTTAGTTAGTCTTTGTTGATGAGTCTGTGACGGGTTTTCATTAGTATAGTATTAGAATAGATAATGATGAAGGGAAGGATTTTAATGCCAGATTGCACTGAACTAAAAACAAAAACAAAAACTAGTTACTGACAGATCAGTTATTTTTTTTTGTTATGAGTTTTTAATTGTGAAATTAAGAGAACGTAACACTTATTCAATTCATAAATGCAACAAGGACTGTGAGGTTGTGAGGGACGACTGGAAAAACAACAAAAATTTTAAAATTTTAAACTTTCTTACAAGTGGTTCAGAACAACAAAAGAGAAAAATTTACCCAAAAGTACCTTCATTGTTACTTCCGAAAATTTTTTAAAAGTTATTTTTAAAAGTTTAAATATATTTCCAAAAAGTTCCCCACCACCCGCCAAAAAAAAAAAATAATAATAATAATATATGTATATATATATATATATATATATATATATATATATATATATATATATATATATATATATATATATATAAACATGGTCCATTTTTTGCCGGATGTGGAGCTGAAGTATTGTTAAAACCAAATAATTCTGGTGGTGGGAACAGCTGAACTTTATCAATAAATCGAGTTGTTTTTCCACAGCCAGCAAACGAACGAAACTTTAAAAATGAAAACAATAGAGACACGTGGGTGGGTGGGGCGAGGGTCAGTTTCCTTCGTGTTTCGTGTTTAACTGAAGGAAGAAGCAGCTTTTTGAATTGAGACCAAATCAAATCAAATCAGACTAAAAACTATATTATACAAAACAAAAAAAAATTGTTTATGGGAAAGACTACCGTGGTGTCACTTCAATTACTAAATAAAATCAAAAGTCTGAAAATTCTTGAAAAATATTATTAATGGCGATTGACTCTACAGAAAAGGAATCAAATATTAAGGTATTGATGCTGATGTCCAATTAATTAATATTATAACCGGTAATAATAATGACTCTTTTTCACTTCACTCGAACCAGAAACTAACGTACAACAGGGTATTATATATATTTTTTTCTGTATTATTATTTTTTTCTTTTCGGAATCGTGGCCAAAAGTGAAATGTACGAAGTGTTGTTTTCGTTTTGTTTCCTTGCATTTTCCACACTAACAACGGATTTCCATTGAGTTTCGTTATATTTTTTTACTTCTATTTTCAGACTCTCCAAGTGACAGTTGGGGGGGAGAGAGAGAGAGAGAGAGAGAGAGAGAGAGAGAGAGAGAGAGAGAGAGAGAGAGAGAGAGAGAGAGAGAGAGAGAGAGAGAGAGAGAGAGAGAGAGAGAGAGAGAGAGAAAGAGAAAGAGAAAGAGAAAGAGAGAGAGAGAGAGAGAGAGAGAGAGAGAGAGAGAGAGAGAGAGAGAGAGAGAGAGAGAGAGAGAGAGAAAGAGAAAGAGAAAGAGAGAGAGAGAGGAGACAGTGATTTCAACCATTAATCCTTGCTATTAATACTGGATAAACACTGCATGAGATAGAAGGAAAGCGCATATGTAGTCACACACGCGTGGAATCGAATATACTTACATACATGAATATATACTAAGACTTTTATCTGTCCGGCTTAAAGATGTGACTGACAACAGAATTCATGTTTCATAAGTAATGTTAAAACCAAACCGATATAAACACACAAACATATAACTAGGATCATTCTCCTACACGTTACTATAACCAACAAATGTTTCTCAAAACCCAAAACAATAGACATGGAAAGAAGCTTCATATTTTAATGAATGCGTTTTCAATACCAGCGAAATAGACTGAAATAATTATGATAATAGTCTTTCAATCCACAACCATCAGAATACACAACACCTTCGACAGACTGCCACTCTTGAGATGAAATAAAGATAACCATCGAAGCAAAATCAATAGAAAATCACTACACAAAATAGTAATAGTAGTTTAGAAGAAAAAAAGAGACGAACAAGACGGAAGTGAGATGTCCCAGGGAAGAAGGTGCCTCGTGTGGGAATCAATGATGTTATGGAGTGGTTGAGAAAGTCTATTGCCGTGGAGGAAATGATCAGATCAATGTACGTATGTATTTGTGTAGGCAATACTCGTGTATGTTAGTGTGTTTGTAAGTGTGTGTGTGTGTGTATGTGTGAGGTTAGCCAGTATCTAAATTTACAAAACCATCCATGTCTTCACTAACAAGTACAACCAAGCGTGCGTACGTCCTTTACGTCTGCACAAACTTATGGAATGGTCCCCTGAGCCTGACTAAGCCTGAGCCACAGCTTTAAAGACTAACCAACCACCCACCCACACATTCAACTGGCGCCATATATGGTGGCAGCGGTGCACCATTTGGGAGGCTGAGTCTGACCCATTAGTAACCTTAAGGAAGCAAACATTTGCTACTGAACTAACTCCTGCTGTTGCTGTTTCCTTCCGATTCCTCTTTCTGGCGAGTTACTGACACTGGGATTCCATTGTTCTGGTGAATTTATGTTGAACTTATGTAAAGGAAGCTGGAGGAGATGCAATTGGTATTCAGTATGCAGATTAGATAACACGATGGTACTGATTAAAACTTTAGCATTATCTGAGAATATCTTGATAGAGAGATAAATAGATAGATAAATAGATATAAATCTGTGTATATATATAATGGTGTAGAGCAAAATATTAAGAAATTCTGGCCAGGATTTATGATCTTGTGCAGCGCTACCCTAAAAAGTCAATCAGAATGTATAAATCATGCAATGTATCTCCACTGAGCCTTTAAATCGCACCATCCCTCACAGCTTCATGTTTATTCCGGCGCCGCCATACCCCGACCCTGGCCTGTGTGTGTGTGTGTGTGCGTGCGTGTGTGTGTGTGTGTGTGCGTGTGCGTGTGCGTGTGTGTGTGTGTATGTGTGTGTTAGTACTTTTCATTATTGTTATTTTACTCTTTACTTTTGTTTTGGGGGGTGTGCTTTCTATAATATTAACATGTGTCCCAAAGCCTAACAAACAAACAACAAAGGAACCTAACCTAACCTAACCTAACCTAACCTAACCTAACCTAACCTAACCTAACCTAACCTAACCTAACCTAACCTGACTTAACCCTGAAGGAAAACTATAAACGGGCAGAATGAAAAAAATATTACCCATTAGCGCATGACAACATTCACTTGTTTATTTATAAATACGTGCTAACATGACCTAACACTACAGGAAAACTATAAATGGATAGAATTAAAGAAACATTACCCATTAGCGCATGACAACATTCATTTGTTTACTTATATATAAACATGTTCGTTTGATTTACACTCGACCGCAGTTCTTTTGGTGTGTTGTTCATGCAAGTACTCCCGCGGCAGTCTCGTATTTCACTCCCACCATAAACTACATCAACGGTTGGTGTGTATGTGTGTGTGTGCGTGTGTGTGTGTGCCTGTGCCTGTGCCTGTGCCTGTGCCTGTGTCTGTGTGTGTGTGTGTGTGTGTGTGTGGGTGGGTGGGTGTGTGTGACTGTTGTTTGGTGTGGCTTTCACTGTTGTAAATATTGTAAAAACAAGTTGATGGACAATATTTTGTTCTACATTTTGACATGTTAAAATTTATATCGTCATTATTTCTTTTAACACCATCACTAGTAGTAGTATATTATTCACAAGGTATATAATCACTATTTGTAATATGATAATTGCCATAAAACAGAAGATAAAGTTCACGGTATGATGAGAATAAGAAAACATTAACTACATATACATTTGATACTGAAATTCTAGTGTTACTTTCCTTTGCAAGACATACATTCGTTAAGCGCGTGTAGTAGTAGTAGTAGTAGTAGTAGTAGTAGTAGTAGTAGTAGTAGTAGTAGTAGTAGTAGTAGTAGTAGTAGTAGTAGTACCTGTCTTTCCTGAGGCTTTTAAACACAAGTTGAAAGATGCGTACATCTGTGAAATAAATAAAAAGGGGGAAAAGCTCACTGGATGCCGCTTCATAAAGGGAAAGTAGGAAAGTTTAACAAAAAAAATTGATTTACTACTACTACTGCAGGGCAACGCAAAAAAAAAGGCAAAAAAAGGCAGAAAAAGGCAAGGCAAGGCAAGGCAAGGCAAGGCAAGGCAAGGCAAGGCAAGGCAAGGCAAGGCAAGGCAAGACAAGGCAAGGCAAGGCAAGGCAAGGCAAGGCAAGGCAAGGCAAGGCAAGGCAAGGCAAGGCAAGGCAAGGCAAGGCAAGGCAAGGCAAGGCAAGGCAAGGCAAGGCAGGCAGCTGACCAAAAAAAAACATGCACCTTCCCTTTACAACACCAGAAGTCTCTTATAGCAAAGCCGTTTACGTGGTGTTGCTTTGTATTGTATCCGATGTACGGACGCCAAGTATCACGGACAGCTTCAGTCACGCTACATAAATCCCCCAAAAAGAGTGCTAGTGGCCTTAGTAGCGGCCATTCTGTACAGGGTTGTCGTGCAGTGTAGTCGCAGTGCAGTCAATGTAGGTGGAGCACATGTTGGTATGCATTTTATGAACCCGTGGTGTGTTTGTTTTGTTTAGCCTCGTCTACTCTTGTCTGTCTGTCTGTGTGTGTGTGTGTGTGTGTGTGTGCGCGCGCGTGTGCGTGTGCGTATGTGTGTGTGTGTGATACGACGTCAGTAAAATCGAACTATGATATGAATTTAGAAAAAGACATAAAAAAGGTAATAATTTAAAACACACCGAGAGATGCCAAACAGCACCAAGCGAGGTTGGAAATATGTCCTCGACTGGCCTTCCCGTGTGTCTCGTAGCATGACACACCTGCATTAGTTTTGTTTTATTTCTTTGTATCATAATTCGTAGAAAGAATGCGGAAGCTTCACTGACTTTTCTTTCATTAATATTAACTCATGTGCAATTTAGACTTAATTGAGTTGAGTTCAGGTATTGAAACTATGATCACTTTTTATGACAACTGAAATCATGTATGTACGAAACTGTGTATCATTACAGCGTCCTTCGATTTTTTTCTTCTTTTTTTATGTATACGTGATGCAGTTTTTTCGTTCAACAGAGCAACGAAACCACATATCAGAAACACAATGTGAACAAACTTTTTTTTTTATTGCCATCTTCCAGTATTATTGTAACCATAAATACACACACACACACACAGACACAGACACAGACACAGACACACATACACACACACACACACACACACACACACACACACACACACACACACACACACACACACACACACACACAGACACAGACATACACGTACACACACACACACACATTTATCTGTAGTTACTTATATTTTTAAGAGAGAGATAATGATTTACCTATAAAAATGACTGCCAATCCCAATGCTTGATGACAGGTTAAAATATCATAGTGACTAATGGTGTGTTTCAGGGTTTAAAAGACTGCCAATGTATTTTAACAACCCCCATTTGATTTTCATCTCTATATTTAATTTTACGAGTGGATTAGATAACTAGATGTCTGATACGAAACACACATTTGTTATTTTTTTTTGCAAGCATACAGAAATATTAAAATGCCGCTAAGAGTAAGCAAAGTAAAATAACAAACACAATTAGGTGATAGAATAAGTAACAGGCAAGGAAGAAAGAAAATGAAAAGAAAGTAAATGAAAGCCTCTTCATTTTTACTTTTTCTCCAGGACGGAACAAAACAAAAAATTAATAAAATAAAAATCGCGAACTTTTACGAATGTTGCGCAGGACACTTCTAACTTCATACATAAAAGACAATCTTACTGGAACAACAATTAATGAGTTAGTTATTTTTCAATGTAACGTAACTATGGAAAACTGAAAACAAAAATAAGTATGGGAAGACCTTTTTATGAAAAGCTAAATAAATGCTGAGCTGGTGTGTTGAACTTATGCCGATATTCCTACGAGCCTTAAATCCCGTGACCCTTGCTTATTGACCGCTAAATCACATGTTATTGCACGTTCGGATACTTTAGCATCAGTGTTTGTCTCTCACGCAACAATAAACCAGCTGCAGGTAGCGTGTGGCACCCTCTGGACCCTTGTGTTCGCAGCCACTCCATCGCTATACGGCCGGACGTGTTCATCTAAATCTGAGGTGTCAAGATACAGCTGTCTTGGGGTTGTGTTTAATGCGGTCTGTTCTGTGTTCATTGGGTGTGATACTGTAATGAAACCCGTGGAGAGATCAGTAAGTTAGTCCTGCTCTGTGTGTGTGTGTGTGTGTGTGTGTGTGTGTGGGTGGGTGTGTCTGGGTCTGTGTCTGTGTGTGTGTGTGTGTGTGTGTGTGTGTGTGTGTGTGTGTGTGTGTGTGTGTGTGTGTGTGTGTGTGTGTGTGTGTGTGTGTGTGTGTATGTGTGTGTGTGTGTGTGAGAGGTAGGGTTACCTGCTTGGTTGGTTGGTTGGTTAGCCCCCAGGACACTGATCACCCGTCATCCGTCACCTTAATACCTTGAATCCTGAACGACCATTAATGATCTAATCTCCAAAGTTTGCAGCGGCTATGATTTTTTACGCTGCGGAGTGTGATAGGTAGCATCGGGCAAACGACGGGAGGGAGGAAGGAAGTTTTGTGTGTGTGTGTGTGTGTGTGTGTGTGTGTGTGTGTGTGTGTGTGTGTGTGTGTGGTGTGTGTGTGTGTGTGTGTGTGCGAGCGAGCGTGTGTGGGTGTGATGCTGGTGATCCCATGTGACGTTTGTAGATAGATGTTCGTCTCCATTCTGAGTGCTGCGTCCACTCCAACGAATTTCTTTTGGGTGTTCTTTGAAGTGTAAGAGGAGCGTCATGGCGGATGGTCCCAAGAGTGCCTTCACACCCTTCCCACCCTCCCTGCCCTTCCTCGACCTTACCTTCAGGCAGAGGGGCAGGAAGGCCGCAGGAAACGCTATATTGATTGATGTAGTGTAAGGTTTTGAAAGTTAGCAAAGGTAGTAGCAGTAGTAGTAGTAGTAGTAGTTGTAGTTGTAGTAGTTGTTGTTGTTGTAGTATAAACCAAATTAATCATAGCAATGTTTATTCTTATCTTTGAAAATAGTCTTTCCCTAATATATGTAAGATATGCACCAAGGGAAAGGGAAAGGGGAGGGAGAAGGGTTAAAGCTCCTTTAACGACCTTTTAAGAATACTTCACTCAGACTCACACTCGTCAGAAGCAATAAACGGCCTCTAATTCCTTTTTCCAAACTTTGTATACTTTATGCAAAGGAAGAAAATTTGCAATACCTCACCGCATGATAAATTGTTGAGAATGAATGATCGCGAGAGGAAGAAGAGGAGGAAGAGGAAGGGGAAGGGGAAGAGGATGGGGAAGAGGAAGAGGAAGAGGTAGGGGAGGGCGGGGATATCAGGGAAGGGAGTTTGTACCACCACCACCACCACCGTCACCACCACCACCACCACCAGTTTAGCCAAGATGTAAATAAATAATCATTCATCATCAACACAGTCATCAGGACCATAATTTCATCTCCACAGCATTATTACTGGAAGACAGTCAATTATTTATAGTAAACGTGTAATTTGTAGCCTACACACATAATTGCATTTTACTCGCAGTGCATTATGATGATGATGATGTTTAATTAAATGCATCAAGCTGAGAGAGAAAAAAAAAAAGAGAAAAAAGTTAAGAAGAACCAGTGAGTGAATGAATGACTCGTAGAATTGCCGGAAAAATAGGAAATAGCATTAAGTAGGAGAAAAAAATGCTTGGAAAACTATGGGATTCAAGCAGTAAAAAGAGTAAAAAAAAAAACGTGGAGGCTCCTGGTGGACAAAGGCAGAACTATAGATCCATGTTCTATATAGACAGAGAGAGAGGCATAAATTTTGTGGGTGTTGAGTTCCGGTTTGACTGTTTTTTTTAATCGAATAGCACTGCACACATTGACTCATTCCAGGCTGTTCATGTTCATAGCTGCAACATGTTATAAAAGGTTGACTAACAAGCTAAATTAGGCGGATTTTTAGGGATTTCACGTCCAGAATTTGTTGATTTGGCACACATGTGAATGAACTGAATTGCGTCACAGCGTGGGTGTTGAATAGAACGAAGCAAAACAGTACGAAAATAGATGAAAATTAATTTTTAAAAATGTAAAGCAATATATGTAAAATGGGAAAGAAAAAAAACAATAATAGTGACGTTGCATTAACCAATAAGTAAAAACCAGTAAAAAAAATAACGGACTCTCCTAGAAATTTGAAAAGCCAGTGAAACAGAGCAAACATCTGAGGAAGAAACGTAATTAATTTAAAAGGAAAATGTATAGAGTGAAAAATTATTTACTTGACTGACAAGAAAAAGGTAGAGAGTAAGAAAAGTGTTGGTAGAAAACTAAATTGCTGAACCTTTGAGAAATATTGAAATTAAGTTACTTGTACAGTACCTCGAGGAAAAGGAAGAAAACACGTGGAAAGGAAAAACTACATAGAGTGTTTAGGAACAGGATGCAGCAGTATAGTATGAGAAAGTTAATATTCCTAATAAGTATTCCAGGAAGTAAGAGGAAAGAGATTTGCTTACGAAGAGGAGAAAGATAATGAAAATTATTCAAAATACCAGAGGACGAAAGAAACTGCAAAATACAGGAAACGAAAAGTGTGTGTGTGTGTGGGGGGGGGGGGTTTTTTTTGCGTGTGCGTGTGCGCGTGCGTGCGCGTGCGTGCGCGTGCGTGCGCGTGCGTGCGCGTGCGTGCGTGTGTGCGCGTGCGTGCGTGCGTGTGTGTGTGCGTGTGCGTGTGCGTGTTTGCGTGCGTGTTCGTATGTGCTTATAACCCTACCTACCTACGTCCATGTAATTTATATGCGTGTTATAAAAACGTACTTGAGAAAGAAAAAAAAATTATAGATGGGCGGTTGGTGAAGAGAATCAGCACATTTTACAAGGAAGCGAGTGTATATATATTCCCAGGGTCTCGTAGGTGG
>JAPQNM010000003.1:35963235-35998235 GCA_029783475.1 Metacarcinus magister | reverse complement strand
CATTTTCATACTACACAAAAAAAAAATTAATAAAAAAAAAGCTTATTGAACAGTAATTCGAGAAAAGCCTTTAATGTCTGTCTCCCTTTTTTCCTGATACAAAGTGATTTATTAAACATTTATTAAACTTTACCTGTGAATTATCAGGTCAGGTCAGGTCAGGTCAGGTCAGGTCATTATAGTTGATATTATTATTATTATTATTATTCCTTGAAAAAATTCATTATTATTTTATTGACAAGATATACTTACTTAATCCTTTGTTAATTTTTTTTTGTTTTTTCCAGTACTTGTATTTTCTGGATTACTATAGATATGTTGTTTTTTTGTTTTTTTCTGTTCTGAATTTTTCATCCTAATTGTTAGTGATTTTGCAAGTTGGATTATCTTAACTCTTCCACATACATACTCCTTTATAAAGGATTATTCATTTATATTATTCAGTTTTTTGGTGATATATTGAAAAAAATATTTAATTACGAATTCCTTTATTAAAAAAAAGTTTTACAAAATTAAAAAATTTCACATTATTGCCTCCAATTTTGTTTTTAACATTTTTTTTTTTTTGTCACATTTTCTTTCCACAAAACAAAGTTATGAAAATATTGAACTATTAACTTAATTCAAATTTCAAAAAAATTTCACCATCTCATTGATATTTTGTGTAAAACTTGATTCCATTCTAGATTACAAAACTATACTATTTCCATAAATTTGACCATATATACAAATAAATAAAATCTTGTACTTTCCATTCAAACATTGAAATAAATTCAAAAAATCTCCTTGTACATACATATTAAAACAATAACCTTTACACATATTCAAACACTTATAAATATTTGAAGATGATTGAATTAGACGACTGACTGTCTTCTCTACTGAACGCAAACTTATCTATTTTTGCTCTCTTAGGTGGTAAGCTATCTCTCCTTCTTTGACTGACAACAACTTTTTCTTCTTTAATGTCATCTTCCAACTCATCAGTAGAAATCTGCTGGAATACAAAGTTGCCTCCTTGCTTAGCACCTCCCACAACATCCCTCCTGTCTTTAGTGAACTCTGCAATGCGAGCCAATGTTGACCTGTCTCGATTCAGGAAGGAACCACTCTGCTTCTGAAAAAAAAGGAATAAATTATGCAACTAATGAGCATTGAAACATTAACTAACTCCTGTGAAAGAATGTAACTAAATAATCTCATTTTGTGTGTGTATGTACTTGGTTAGAAACGTTACTTGACCAAATGACTGATTTTGGTAGAGTCATATAACACTGTAACAAATTTTTTACATACCAATCTTCATCATTAATGTTCTTTCTTTCATCAGGAGGAAGATAGGATGACTGAGATTGTTGCAGTTGGAAGGAGGAGCAAGAACTACATGTGCTACAAGAATTCAATGGATTCAAGATTTCCAAAGGAGAACATGAAGGAGCAGAGAGGAGGGAAGGGTGTGCAGTATAACGTTTGAAAAAAAGCCGCAGAACCACTGTTGTTGAATGGTTGATAAGATTGTTGAATGTATGCATGTATGCATTATGATGCCATGTGTAGTTAGTTAGCAAATGCAAAAGGATCAAGTGCAAGACATCTAAGGTGATATGGCGCTATGTTAATCTAAAAGGTAGACGGTATAGTAGAGATGATGGTGAGGCAAATTATGGGGAAGGAAAGAGCAGTTAGTTATAGTCAAAGGATTAGATCAAATGAAGGATGTGTATTTGTTGTAGGAAGGAAATTGTTAACAGAGGTAATTTGTATGGGTTAGGTTGCGGAGACCACAGATATTCCAGTGGAGAAGGGACATTGTTGAATAATAAAAAAGTAGG
This sequence comes from Metacarcinus magister, assembly GCA_029783475.1. Classification (NCBI taxonomy): domain Eukaryota; kingdom Metazoa; phylum Arthropoda; class Malacostraca; order Decapoda; family Cancridae; genus Metacarcinus; species Metacarcinus magister. The sequence continues at coordinate 35,996,403 of JAPQNM010000003.1, read as the reverse complement.
AGTTGTAGAAGGAAGGACAGTATCTGGGCAGGAAGGATTTTGGATTGAGGAATTATGTAACAGGGATTCACAAGAGACTCCAGGAGGTAAGGGATAGTCAAGAGGAGATTTTCTAGTAGACGTAACTGTGAGGGTGGGAGGTGAAGAGTGGGAAAGGGGTGATGGGGAAGGAGGAAAGGAAGACAGGAGGGGAGTAGGGGGACGAGATATAGGAGTGGGAGGAAGGTTATTGGGTGGTTGAAGAACTTCTGCTGAAACACAGAGGATGTTCTCGGAGGTGGTATGTGGTGGGGTAGAGGATGGAGAAGGGAGTGAGGTATCAATGAAAGGTTCTGCTATGAAGGCTTCAATGTCAGAGATGGTCTCACTAAGGGAAAAAGGGGATGAGAGAGTGGGAGTAAAAATTTTCTTGGCTGGAGGCTGTAGCGAAGAAGTTTTAGTGATTAAAGAGGAAGTAGAATCAGGAGAAGGTTTTGGAGGAGAAGCACAGGAGCGACGCTTGGTGTTAGGTACTGGAGTACAATGCGGAAGGGGGAGAAGGTTTGAAGTTGAAGGAGTAGCAGAAGTTCATTAACCACCCAATAACCTATATATATATATCTGAAAATATTTATATTTTTTTATTATTATTATTTTAACACACACACACACACACACACGGTGGGGGGACTGCGGTGTCGTGACAGTGGTGTTGATATCCTGCTCTCTCTCTCTCTCTCTCTCTCTCTCTCTCTCTCTCTCTCTCTCTCTTCTCTCTCTCTCTCTCTCTCTCTCTCTCTCTCTTCTCTCTCTCTCTCTCTCTCTCTCTCTTCTTCTCTCTCTCTCTCTCTCTCTCTCTCTTCTTCTCTCTCTCTCTCTCTCTCTCTCTTCTTCTCTCTCTCTCTCTCTCTCTCTCTCTCTCTTCTCTCTCTCTCTCTCTCTCTCTCTCTCTCTCTCTTCTCTCTCTCTCTCTCTCTCTCTCTTCTCTCTCTCTCTCTCTCTCTCTCTCTCTTCTTCTCTCTCTCTCTCTCTCTCTCTTCTTCTCTCTCTCTCTCTCTCTCTCTCTTCTTCTCTCTCTCTCTCTCTCTCTCTCTTCTTCTCTCTCTCTCTCTCTCTCTCTCTCTTCTCTCTCTCTCTCTCTCTCTCTCTTCTTCTCTCTCTCTCTCTCTCTCTCTTCTCTCTCTCTCTCTCTCTCTTCTCTCTCTCTCTCTCTCTCTTCTCTCTCTCTCTCTCTCTCTCTCTTCTCTCTCTCTCTCTCTCTCTCTCTCTCTCTCTCTTCTCTCTCTCTCTCTCTCTCTCTCTCTCTCTCTCTCTCTCTCTCTTCTCTCTCTCTCTCTCTCTCTCTCTCTCTCTTCTCTCTCTCTCTCTCTCTTCTCTCTCTCTCTCTCTCTCTCTCTTCTCTCTCTCTCTCTCTCTCTTCTCTCTCTCTCTCTCTCTCTCTCTCTTCTCTCTCTCTCTCTCTCTCTCTCTTCTCTCTCTCTCTCTCTCTCTCTCTCTCTCTTCTCTCTCTCTCTCTCTCTCTTCTCTCTCTCTCTCTCTCTCTTCTTCTCTCTCTCTCTCTCTCTCTTCTTCTTCTCTCTCTCTCTCTCTCTTCTTCTTCTCTCTCTCTCTCTCTCTCTCTTCTCTCTCTCTCTCTCTCTCTCTTCTCTCTCTCTCTCTCTCTCTTCTCTCTCTCTCTCTCTCTTCTCTCTCTCTCTCTCTCTCTCTCTCTCTTCATCTCTTCACACTCGTCTATTCCTCCTCCTGTACATCACAAAGTCTAATTAGGGAGAATATTCATGACAGTAAATATAAATAGTCAAATACTTTGCTTGAGTCTCACCTTAAAAAGAATATTGGAATTGGTCTTGGTTTGCAGAGGAAGAACAGGAGGCGGCAGCAACGGCTTCGGGTTTTCTGGCTCCTCTTTTGGTAAGTTCAGTTTTAAACCTGGCCAGCTTTCCATTTCATAAAGTTCTGCTGCTTCATCCGCAATCTAAGAGTGAATGAAACAAACATAATATATTAATAAATGCCTCAAGATATGTTTGTTGTTAAGAGATTGGTAGAATATCTTTATAAAGGATCTGAAAACAAAGTGTGTGCGTGTGTGTTTTTTGTCTCCGTTTGAACAAGCCATTTTCTCGCAACGCTTCAGTTTCCATTAAGCTAAATATTTACTGCATTTGTGTAAAAATTATGTAAGTAACAATAAATGACTTTTTTCCATACCTTGGTTTTTTGTTCATGTATAAATTTTTCTCTCTCCAGCTTTAGCTTCCTCCATTGAGTATCATTTTCTATATTATTATCATCACTTCCCTCGTCATCAGAAAATGCCCTTTTTTCATCATCGTCCATCCTTTTATCAAGATTCTTCCATCTGCAATCAATCAAGACTCATCATCAATAATTACATTTCACACACAGTTGTTTTTTTCACAATACAAACTATATATATAACCATTTGCATACCATTATGTATCAGCCTTCCATGTACAAAATATAACAATATTCTCACAAAATAAATCTCTAGTTAACTATTTCTATAAATTTAAAACTCGCATAACAGACCAAGTATAATTATAGAGTGATGAGCTCACCTGAACTGCCTGCTCCGGCCTTCTCCATGCAGCTCCCCATCTTCCAGGTACATTTCTTGTAGCAGCCGCACTTCACGCTTGTCTGTATCCAAGAGACTCCTCAGATGAGCCTTCCCAACCTGAAGAAAATAACCGTTCACAGAGGCGTTTCACTACCTTTCACACAACACACAAACACTTTTTTTCAACACTCAAAAATAACTTTCTCGATCCTCATTTTCAATCCAAAGCTGGCTGTTGCGCATATGTGCGTAACGACATTGCTTGCTCTCGTGCCCACAATCTTGAATCTTCACAATTTTCTACCATATAGCAAGACTTCAATGTCACTCTCTAACTAAATACATCTGTGCTGTATATCTCTCACCTAATTCCTCTGACTATGTAAAATTCTTGACAATTTGACTTCCAAAGTGGAGTACATCCTATCTTGCTTTCCTTATGCTGAGATCTCCATTTTAGGGGATTTCAATGTTCACCACCAGCTTTGGCTTTCATCTTCTTTCACTGACCAACCTGGTGAACAAGCCTTCAACTTTGCTATCCTCCACGACCTAGAGCAGCTGGTGCAGTTCCCTATCCGTATCCCTGACCGCCTTGGAGACACGCCCAACATTCTTGATCTTTTCTAACTTTCAACCCTTCAACTTACTCTGTTAAACTTTCCTCTCCGTTGGGCTCCTCCAATCACAATCTTATTTTCGTTATCTGTTCTATTACTCCAATGCAGCCTCAGGACACTCGGTCTATCCTTTACTAAAAATCTAAACTGGCAATTTCATATCTCGACTCTTGCTAAATCAACTTCTAAGAAGTTAGGTGTCCTATGGCGTCTGCGTCCATTTTTCTCTCCCTCCCAGCTACTTGCTCTGAACAGGGGCCTTATCTGCCCATGTATAGAGTATGGTTCTCATGTCTGGGGGGGTTCAACTTTGTTAAACAGGGTGGAGTCTAAAGCTTTTTGTCTCATCAACTCTCCTCCTCTAACTGACTGTCTTGATTCTTTAAGTCACCGACGCAATGTTGCATCTTTATCTCTTTTCTACCGCTATTTTCATGCTGACTGCTCTTCTGAACTTGCTAACTGCATGCCTCCATCCCTCGCTGCACAAGACTTTCTACTTCTTCTCATCCCTTGCTTCTATTTCTCCTACTGTCCTCTTTCAGGGTCTGGCCACAAGCGGGATTTTTTTTTAAGTAGTTTTGTTGTCCCTTAGCCAGTACCCTTTTAATGTTAAAAAAAAATTAAATTTAAATAAAATAACTTTGCAGCAATAATTTCTCGTCTCTTTCTACCTGCAGACGCCGAGGCAAATAATCATACACATCAACAACACAACACATACTCCATTTCCCTGTGTGAAAACCCGGTTTCAGGAGCTCAGAAATGTTCGACCCGGCAGCTTGAGTGAGAACCAACGACAACAACAGCAACAATCTAATATAGTCTACACAAAAAAATTTGTTGCTGTTTAACCTTTCAATGTGAATAACTGTGATTCACTTAGGTTATATACACATGACTTTATAATGTCAAATGTTTGATTAAATAAATATCTGCTACAGCCATGAAAAACAAAAATGATTATTTTCCTCTCCTAAACAAGTCGGTTGGCACATAACAAAAAATATAAGGATTAGAAACATTTCAAATAATTCATCTTACCTGGTCTCTGAGTTCATTGGTGTCAAAGTGTTCCTTGTCCCCTTCCTCCTCCTCCAAGGCATCATCACCACTATCATCAGCTTCATCTCCAGAGTTAAAGTCAGACCCAGATAACTCAGCTTCATTCTCCAAGAAGTCTGCTCTTATACCACTGTGGGATAAAATGTTATGAATATAAATCATCATATATTGTGACTACCTTTTCTTATAGGATTACATTTTCCAAGATATAAATAAGAACATAAGAAAATAAGTAAGGAGGCTGCAGAAGGCCAGTTGACCTACACAAAGTAGCTCCTGTATAAATAAATCATCATATATTATTACCCTTTCTTATATGATTACATTCTACATCTAGGAATTAGTAAGGGTAAGTTCATACACTTGTCTAACAGTAAATATTTAAACTAGGCATCCTTTCTCTCCTTCAAAACCACACTGACTGCTCATTGCAAATTACTCCCCTTATATCCTCGCTAATCCTAATACTCAACATCCTCTAACATATACTTTAGCCTACAACACAAAATATACCTTAATATACCACTAAAACTAATACATTCATATGTCTCACCATCACCTTTGTATAATAAGGTCGCATTCTATAACGTGACAAATGCTGGGTTGTGTTATGTATTCTATAAAATTTTCCACCACAAAAAACAACACACAAGTTTTATAATCCATTAGGTTATGTATTCTAAAAAAAATTCTACCAAAAACAAGTTATTGTTGCGGCGACGCATTGAGCATGTAAATAGTGTTGTGTAAATAGAGTTATTGTAAGTGTAGTAGTGTGGAGGCAGGGAGCGGTGGGTCACTCAGGCCTCCCTGGGGATGTAGAGGAGTGTGAGAGTTGACATGTGTCAAGATAAGGTGACCTATGTATCGGTGTTTTCAGCGATACGCAGTCGTGGTGGGGTGTGTTTGGGGAGACGTGGCTGGTTGTTGGAAGGAGCGAGGGAGTGAGAGAGTGAGGAGTGTGAGAGAGACAGAGACAGAGGGACACAGCGGAGGAAGGCCGATCCTGGGCGAGTGAAGGGCAGGGCCTTGGATGGAAGTGGACAGGGTGGCCGGAGAAATGGCATCCCTGGCTTCCTTAGGTCTGTCCTCACTAAGGGAGTGGCTGACTGGCTGTGTGGAGGTTGTTGTGTGCATCCTGGGCGAGTGAAGGGCAGGGCCTTGGATGGAAGCGGACAGGGTGGCCGGAGAAATGGCATCCCTGGCTTCCTTAGGCCCTGTCCTCACTAAGGGAGTGCATGGACTTGTGGAGGTTGCTGTGTGTGGACTTGTGGAGGCTGTGTGTGTTCTGGGTGAACCTCTTGTGGGGAACTTTGTGCCCTGAGTCTGTACTATTGTGCTGTACCCTGTAAGCGTGTTGTTTGTAAATATACCAGGAAAGGAGAAGTGTTGTCTGTGTGTGATTTGTTTTAAAACCCCCTTTTCCCGTCCCGCCAACCCGCGCTACACGAGTCCCAGGAGGGCGTTACCTCAGGTAAAGGAGAGGTAACGTGTTTTGCGACATCCTGCCTTGGAAGGGAAGTGAAAAAGGGGGGTGTGCCGTAACATTATAATTAATTAGGTGATATATACTAAAATTTTCCACCACAAAACAACACCAACACACACGAGTCATAAATAAATAATCAGTGAATCCGTTACTTGAATACGAGAAATACATATAATAACTTACCCTCTCGCATTGTCTTTGAAACCAGTGAACACAGTCGCCGAAACTAGATTTTCCTCATCATCAAATGCTAAAGGTTCTTGTGCATCTTCATCATCTGTAAACAACACAAATAAATTATCATAAAAGTAAATAAAGAATGAAGCATAAAGGAGGAGGAGGTGGATGGGTGGGTGAGTGGAAGTGGAGGTATTTTCAAAACAGCATTGACATATAACTGAAATTATCCCTGTGTCTATAATAATGAAAAGAGAAGAGACAAGTGGAGGAAGGTAAACTACATTTCAAGTCTTATTAATTCTGTAACAATTTCCACTGCAAGACTTTATAACAGAGACAAAACAATGACACAAACTCACTTCCAACTTCTCAGGATCTCATTAATATATACAATAAGGTTACTCTATAATCTATAACATACCTGAAAATTCAATGGGTCTCTTCCTTTTCTTTCTTCTCACAGTTCTTCTTTTAACGTCCATTGAATCATCATCATCATCTGAAGAATATATAATCATCTGGGAAGAAACTGGTGCTTGATTTTCCTTAGCAGTATTCTTAGCTTCCCTTTCTTCCAGGTAGGTTTCCGTCTGGCTGTCAGCAGACCTAGGTAATCATTAAAAACAAAAGTATAATTACTAATCAAATCAATGCACTCTAATTTCTTGAACCTGAAAGTATGAATTCAGAAAGTAATGAATTAGGCATTATATCACCTTGGTTTGTTATATAATTAATATTTCCACGATGGTGTAAGGAGTCCTAGATTTGTACGTCATTTAACTCAAGCCTATCACCTTTATTATATTTATACAAGGGAACTACACATGCAATCACAAAACACACACACACACACACACACACTTACCAATCTTACTAACCTCTCAATCACACTCCCACTGGCACTTTCCAAACAATCTACAGCACACCCATCCACACTTGCTTTCACATCTCCTTTACTGCCCCTTGCACATCCTCCTTTATGATTTGCAAGTCATCTAACTCTCCTAACACATTACACTCCATTTTCCCTTCAACAACTGCAACAATCTCAGCCTCTTAACCCACCCCTACATTTAGCTGTCCTTCAAAATACTCAAACACACTGCATAATAGAAAAAAAATATTTAACTTTCCTAACACATTTACTTAATTCCTCTTCCAAAACTGCATTAATTAATCCCAGCCTCTTTATCCTCCTCTAGTCCTTCAAAATACTCAAACACATGCATAATAAAGAAATATTACACATACATAGTAAACTTCGCGGTACACAGTCCAAGAAGTTCATCATCTGCATCTGCATCATTTTGCGACACAGGTAATGTTTTGGGACCACCTTGAGTTGTCTTCAGGTGGGTGTTCTGTCCTTCCTTGGGGCCAGCAAAGCGCCCTGAACACAAGCCTAGCAGGTCACTTATCTCCTGAGTGGAACTGACTTGCTCCTCCTCACACAACTCCCTCATTTGTGTGTGTGCTTCTCCCCGGCCTGTGTCAAAAGATACTACTCATTAAAACATTTGACTTATATTTCTAATCAAGTTGTTGGATGCATGATTCTTAAGGAAACTTTATTTGTTCTGGTGAAATGGCTCCTCACTGAATCTTACTTTAATAAAATGTCAGTAGCATTAGAGTGTCATCTTTGGACACCCATTTAGACTTACAAAACCTTGCAGAATATAAATTATTAAAAGTAAAATACATCTTATGGAGAAAATAAATTTGAGTCTAGTATTTTCAATGTTTTTTTAGATCTTATTCTTTTTTATTTCATTCATTTATCATCCTACTTATATAACAAATTATACCCTTTAGTGGTGAGGGCAGCAATAATACTAACACTGTATTCCCAGCAGAACATAGGCAGAATGTTTACTTTCCACACGTATATATACCTTCTAAGATGGAAGATTTCAACTCCCCGACCTTCTTCCAACCACTAATAACTCGTGCTATAAAGCTACTTTTCTCTTCCACCTCTGCACTTAATCATAACCACAATGCAACACTATCAATGCACTGCTAAGACTCATTTAAACTATCAATACTTTCCATCCTTGGTTTCATTATTCACTTTTCACAGCACACATTGCAAGTAATAATCAATTTACATGACTATATACAGCCCATGACATTGCTAAGTTACCTTTTCAACTTACCTGAAAATTGACCCGAGCAAAGACCAATGAGTTCATCTTTATCTTGTGTGGCATCTATTCTACTGAAGTCAAGTTGGAGTTTTGCAAATGGTTCCGCTTCCTTATTAGCTTCGTGAGGTTGTTGTGTACAGTCCAAGGAAGAGAAGTTCAAGTCAACCCCAGCTGGGGAGGCACTGGTGGCTTCAGGGTTAAATACGTCAACCGAGTCTTCTGCTGGCAATGAAAGCTCTTGAAGTTTCTGAGGGGGAAAAAATCATAAGAATTATTAGGATATTAGAAGGCACAAGTATTTTGACAATTGTGTTTTTTGTTTTGTTTTTAGTATTCGATATGCTCTCTCTACCTACTGAACAATCTTTCTATTGTATCTATAGTTTCTGATGCTTTGTACCCTCCGGAAATGTCACCCCAAGAGGATGGCCACGACAGAAGAGCCTCCACCTCTACCTATCCACACACTCCCTCCTTGCTTGTTCAAACCCTCCACCTCCATCATGCATGTATACTTCTATACCTTATCCTTCCATCTTACAACTGATCTTCCTCTCCACCTAGGCCCAAAAATTTCAGTCACCTACACTTTCTTCACAAACTCTTCGCTCTTTCTTGATCTCTATATAACCAAACCACCTCAAACTCATTATTTTCACCCATTCCACTACAAACCAATTGAACTACTTTTCATTTTCAAAGATATCAACAATCATATGACCAGACCTGAACTATAGAAACACAGAACTAAAAATGATAGTGATAATGATAATAATAATAATAATAATAATTTGCATTACCCTGGAGTAAGTGCTGATGGAACTACCGAAGTTGCTTGACTTATTTTTGGTGAGTGAAGAAAGGCCATTCTCAACATTAAGCTTCATGCCTCCTCCTGGCTGGTGGCCGGCAATCATTGACCCGTACAACTCAAAGCTAGAGTCGACAGAAGCAATACTCGTGTCCTTGTCCAAAGTCTCCCCTGAAAATTCACACAAAATATATTCACCATATTATGTATGCATCAACTTTGCAAAATCTAACTCTGGACTAACTCTATAATTTTGGAGGTGTTTGACGTATCACCTTCCTGACATATAACACCAATTATTCATAAGGTATATCTACTAAATTTATAGCATACATATATAACCATACACTGAATTTCTGGGGGAAACTAAGAGGAGAAAATATAACTATTACACTGTCCAAACCAAACCAAACTGTATCTATTTATCTATCAACTACTAATGAACTACTAATGAATTATGACCCACAATACAATTTAGCTTTTGCATTATACATTCTTATGAAACTTTTTGAAATTGTTGCGTAACTTTACCCTTCTTGAAGGTGAAGGAGGGGGAGAGGTCATCTGTGTTGGAGCGAGACATAGCCACAGGATGGGCCTCAGATAAGTCCTGAGTTTCATCCCAGTTTAATGTAAGATTTTCTTCACGATTTTCCTTCTTTTCTTCTTCTTCTTCCTCGCTATCATCAGTAAGTTTGATAATTCTCTTCCTTTCTTTGGTGGGTTCTGAAGTGTCAATCTCATTGTCGCTATCAGAGGGTGGACTGTAATAGATTTTTGCTGCTATGTAAATTCCACCTCTCACTTCCACAAAAGAAAGAGTATAATCGTAGGAAAAAATAACATACGACTTTTGTAAGAAATAATTGAAAAGCTGCAGGTTAGAAAATCTATTTATACACCTTAGTTATGTTCAATATAATCTCTCAACACAAAAATAGCAATCGTACTTACCCTGTCGCCTCTTCCACATCATCATTCTCAGGCTCCACATCCCCACCATCATCCTCCTCCTCCACCTCCTCCTCTGCTTCATCATCCACATAAGTGTTCTTCTCCCTCTTATTATCAGTAATTAGTACATCATTTTCCTCAGGTTCAGATTCAGTCTCATAATCAGTCTCACTTTTGTCTGTTAAATCTGCTTCTTCATTAGGAAGGTTGTCATCTAAGTAATCTGGAAATGAGTTAATTTTCAGCTATTAAAAAAATTCACACTTAACATAAATACCAAATAAAATGTCACAACTGGAAATAATATTCAATTCTCAGCTATTCATAAATTTACACTCAAAATATGTACCAAATAAAATGTCACAACTCTAAGAGGAATCACTAAGATTGTATTGTTAGTTAGTTGTGAGATCATAAATAAATTCAAAATAAAATAATAGGTTATTTCTTCCGGGACAAATCATATAAAAAAAAAACTCATTATATGCCATTTCACTCATACATACATACACACACACACATTAACATACATAAACATAACCACTTTCTCTCCTCCACCTCTACTACCTTCTCGCCTCACAAACTGATCCTTTCAAACAAAAATTTATACAAAACCATACAGCTTTCCATTCATTCTCACCTTCTGGGATTTCTTCAGTTTCCATAAATTGCTTTTCCTGGACTCTCTTCAGCCTGTGTATCTCCCTTTGCTCCTTGATCTTGACCTGGAGAGCAGCTTTGAAGGAGTTATTGCGGTACCTTCGCACACCTTCCTTTAACGGCTGGGGGGACGACAACGCATTACACATATTAATTCACTTGTAATAATATAAGGAAGATAGAGACAAAGGGAAGAGAGAGAGATAGATGATGGAAGCAAAGGGAAGAGAGATAAAGATGAAGGAGATAAAAGGGAAGAGAAATAACAGATATACACAAAAACAGAGGAATAACAGAAACATTAAAAGAATATTAATACGAGCATGAAAAATCAAGGAAAGTCTAAATTTTACTTACGAGACAACACAAATTAGCAATACAAACTCTTTACTACGTACTTGGTTTTCTTTACCGTCAACAGTCACCGACACAGTAGAGGATACGAGCTGTTCCCTTCCTGCACCATCATCCTGTTTGCTGACTATGCTGTGAAGAGAGAGAAAAGAACATAAGAACATAAGGAAGCTGCAAGAGGCTATACAATTGACCTACACAAGGCAGCTCCTGTACACCTAACACTTACCATCTGTAAATAAATGTTGTATCATCTTTATCGTAATGTTTTTTTTTATTTAGTTCATTTTCCGTCACCTTTTGATATATTAATGTATAGCTATGTGTCTGTTTTCTTCATCTATAGAAATGTCTAACCTTATCTTAAAAGTATCTATGGTTATTATACTTACCATTAGATGCGTTAGAACAGTATGTAATGTAATGTACAGTAGTGTCTTTAAAATGTTACATAAGGGCTACTAATGATGATGATGATAGACATAAGTTTGGTATAGAGTAATAATGGGAGTGGTTCAAATAAATGATGCATAGGAAATATATGTGTTGCTCTTCCACTATCTATTTCTATCCACAATATATCAATAAGGATTAATAGGTTTCAATCCTTCTTAAACTATTATTACGTCTATTGTTCGTGTTCTGTTTTCGGACAAGTGGAAATCTCTTTTTTTTTCCTTATTCTTCTATTTTTATCCACTAATTAACAAATCTCTATGACAAGGATGATTATGACTTAAATTAATACTAGTTAAGACGGAAAAATTTATAATCATCAATACTTACTCGAGATTAATTTGCTGTTTTTCTATTGGTTTCTGTTTGACGTCTGTATGTTTCATAAAACGCTTCATAAATGCAATCATTCCCGGGTTTTGTGACGGAGTAGAACATTCGTCTAAATCAATGAAGTTGTCCATCTTCCCCGAGTTTAATTTCGGAGTTAACGACATAATTCTTTTCATCTCCTCCTCTGGTAACTTTGAAGCAAGGAGATTTAACTTAGGAGTGGAAAGTTTTGCTGTGCCAGTATTGCTGATTGTAGTTAGTGGCTCTTCTGACAATGTCTCTTCTCTGTCACACAAACCTTCAGTATCAACTAATGTCTCAGTACGTATATTTTCCATTCCCTCATCTTCAGAGGGTTTTGTTACAGGTAAGCTGCCTTCTAAGTCTACTAATTGTGATGTATCTAAGGGACTGGAGAGCTCATTTAATATACTTTTCTCAGAACAACCCAACCCTTCGTCTTCTGAAGATATGGCAGCAGTGTGGTTTTTCAAGGGGTGTGATTGAGGACAGCCTTCCAGTGACTCTACTTCTCGTGCAGATGATTCACGTTCGCTCAAGTCTGCGTTAAGATCTGGGAATGTGAAGTCACTGGCTAAATGTTCTGTGGCTGTACATGGATTCATTTCCTTCTCTGTCTCTGTTGGTGTCTCTGTTTTGTCTGGGGTCCAGTCTTGATCGTCTGGGTCCTCGGAATCTGAATCAGACTTGTAAAATTCTGCAACATGGTTCTTCTTTTCCTCCAACAACCTGGAATCATAACACAATTTAGTCAATAATATAATGCACATTTTTTCCCAGTTCCACTATTGATTGATCAGGAAGACAAAGGTGCAATGGAGTGAATGAATGAATGACTATAGGAGAGAAAGCAAGGAAGATAGTCATTGAATTACACACTAGAATATAATATAACTTGTTTGCATACTGATATCGTGACTGCACTAATAATAAATACAATAATGTGTTGGGAAGGAGGAGGAATACAAAGGAATACAAAGGAATACAAAGGAATAACAGGCAACAACAGCCCTGGTGGGCCTTACAAGGTTGCCTGTGTAGCTACTCTACTTCTATAGTCTCTACAAGTCTGAGGTAAAGGATAGTAAAGTGGAAGGCTCCTCCCCACCCACCTCTCCCTCCGGCAAATGCCGGCAGGAAAAAAAAGTGGTTAAAGAAACACCTGCGCAGTAGTAGTAATAAAAACTGCGCAGGAAATTTGATAGTATAGTGTGAAAAAGAAAGAAAAAGGCTATCTATCAAAAAAAATAAATAAATAAAAAAAATAATAATAATAAAAAAAATAATAAATAAATAAATAAATAAATAAATAAATAAATAAAAAAAATAAATAAATAAATAAAAAAAATAAATAAATAAAATAAAAAATAAATAAATAAATAAATAAATAAATAAATTATATTAACGAAGCGGGTAATAAGTTAGGTTAGGTTTTGTCGTCAAGTACTTATCGAGTTTAGCTTTAACAGTTTCAATCGTATTACTGTTGACTACCTGTGCTGGGAGAGAGTTCCCTACATTAACTATTCTATTGAAGAAAAAGTGTTTAGATTCTTCCGATCTGAAGGCTTTACCGATTATTTTGAATTCATTGTTTCTTGTGATTCTTTCCCGATCAACAATTACGTAATCGCTTATATTGACGTTATCGAAACCACGAATCATTTTGAAAACTTCTATTAGGTCTCCCCGTAATCTACGTTTCTCTAAACTGAACAGATTGAGCTCCTTCAGTCGTTCCTCGTATGGCTTCTTGCGCAGTCGTGGAATCATTTTTGTGGCTCGTCTTTGGACTCTCTCCAGCTTTACAATGTCTTTTCTATAGTAAGGTGACCAAAACTGAACGCAATATTCGAGATGCGGACGTACGAGGGAATTGAACAGTGTCAGGACGACTTTATCAGATTTAAACTCGAAGGTTCTGCCAATGAAACCAATTAATTTGTTAGCGGTTTTAACGGCTTCTGAGCAGTGTTTGCCTGGTTTGAGGTCGCTACTAATAGTTACGCCCAGGTCTTTTTCTTCATTAACTTTAAGAAGTTCGGTACCGTTCATTGAATAGTTAGTGCGATTATTGTTACTCCCAATATGCAAAACTTTACACTTATTTAAGTTATACGTCATCTGCCACTTCTTTGACCAATTTACTAAGCGATCGAGGTCGGACTGTAGTAGCGCTTTTTCGGCAGTAGTAGTAACTCTTCCAGTTATTTTCGTGTCGTCAGCAAATTTGGATATCTTACAGGTGAGGCCTTCATTGATGTCGTTTACGTAGATTACAAAAAGAACGGGGCCGAGCACTGAACCTTGCAGCACTCCACTTAGAACGTTTCGCCAGTTTGATGCTTTACCGTTAATAACGACGCGTTGTTTTCTCTCGTAGAGCCAGTCTTCGAGCCACGAGTGAATTTTACCAGTAATGCCGTGCGAAATTAATTTACTTAGAAGGTGCTTATGGGGAACTTTGTCAAACGCTTTTTGAAAGTCCAGATAAATGACGTCTACCGCTTTGGATTCGTCGAATATGTTAAATACGTCGTTGTAGAAGTCTAGTAGGTTAGTGAGGCATGAACGTTTATTACGGAAGCCATGTTGGGAGTTTTTAATGAGACTGTTCTCTTCCAAGAAGCTTACTAGTTTGTTACGCAATATGGTTTCCATTAATTTACTGACTACTGAGGTGAGGCTGATCGGTCTATAATTACATGGAAGAGACTTGTTTCCCTTCTTTTGAATGGGGGTAACATTTGCAAGTTTCCAGTCTCGAGGTACTTTACCGGAGTTTAGTGATTTATTAAAAATTATCGAGAGGGGTTTACATATTTGATTTTTGGTTTCTTTTAATACACGTGGCGCTATGCGGTCAGGCCCAGGAGTTTTGTTTACTTTAATATTATCAAGTACTTTTATTACGATATCCTCTGTAATCTCGCAATTATTTAAAAGGATGCTATTGTCTGTGACTTGCGACGTCTCTATGAAACCATTTGTGTCTTCACTTGTGAAAACTGAGGCAAAATATTCATTTAATGTTTCGGCCATATCGACCTCGTTGTTAACGTGTTCCCCATTGTCTAGGCGAAGTGGACCGATGTTACTAGTTTGGACTTTTTTACGGCGAACGTAACTGTAGAATTCTTTAGGGTTCGATTTAATTTTACTGACGATAAGCGCTTCACAATTTTTTTTACTTTGTCTAATAAGTTTATTAGTTTCGCGGCGAAGTCTTTGAAATAATATCTTATCACTTTTGAGTTGACTTCGTTGGTATTTACGGTATGCACGTTTTTTGTTAGACAGGCCCGTTTTTATTCGATTATTCCACCATTTTGGTTTAATATTATTACCTGAACGTCTTTTACAGACTGGAATACACGATTTTACCGCATTGTTTAAGATGTGAGTGAATTTATTCCATGAATCATTTACGTCGGTTTCACATGATAATTGGCTCCAGTCTGTTTCTGAGAGAATATTTTTAAGTCTTTCGTAATTACCTTTACTGTACACGTAAACTAATTCTTCACTAAAGTTTTCATCGTAAATCTTGAGATTTGTCAAACTTAACAATTTTATGATCGCTCGTGCTGAATTCTGGGCCAACAATGACGTTACTTATTAGCGTTTCGTTTGTTGAGAATACAAGGTCTAATATATTATCACCTCTCGTTGGTTCGTTAACATGTTGACTTAGAGCACTTTCTAGTAAATTATCGTATAAATTTTGACCAGAGTGGGACGATATTGGATTTCCCCATGAATTTACGGGTAAGTTAAAATCTCCGAATATGACACTTTCGCTTGAATCGCTTATCTCAGTTATCTGGTCGTATAAATCTTTATCGGTGTTAGCGCTTTGGGCTGGAGGTCTATAAACAAGTCCGATAACAATTTTTCTTGAACTAATAGTTAAATTTAAAAATACTGTGTCCACGTTGTTTATTTTTTTCTTGTCGGTTAAAATTGGTCGAAGACTGGCTTTTACGTAGAGAAGAACTCCTCCACCTAACTTATTTTTTCTTTCGCAGCTAAACATCGAGTAACCGGGTAAGTTATATTCAGCTAAAAAGTCTCTGTTTTCCGTATCGAGCCATGTTTCAGTAATGCCTAAAATGTGATATTCGTCCGACGCTGCAAGGGCTTCGAGATCAAGGAATTTATTACGTATACTGCGCGCATTGATCATGCAACAACTTATGACGTTCCGCTTACGACAGAGAGAGGAGGAGGAGGAGGAGGAGGAGGAGGAGGAGGAGGAGGAGGAGGAGGAGGAGGAGGAGGAGGAGGAGGAGGAGGAGGAGGAGGAGGAGGAGGAGTTGGGTAGTATTAGTGGTTGTGTACTTACTTCAGTATTTCCATATTACGCATAGTCATTTTGAGGCTCTGGTTATCCAGTATTTTAGGAGGTATAGTTTGCTTCCTCCTGTAATATAAAGGTAAGTAAATATTCCATAGTAACGTAAAATATAGTGAGAAAATATTCACATTACTACTCAAAAAAAGTTACAAATCTAACCTTACCACTTACAAAATTAAATGCGTATCACTATTATTATTATTATTCCTGTTATTATTAACTTTTCAACCCCATCAATAATTAGTATACTCCCTACTATATATTTCCACCTTTTGGGTTGCACATCTCTTACCAATAAACCGTTTATTACCATTATCATCATTATTATTATTATCATTATTATTGAAGCATAATTTCTATTAGTCATACTTTGCAAGAAACTCAGCTAATGTCCTCTGCTTGGGCCTGTGGTAAGGGAGGGAGACCCGGCTCTCTCTTACCATGCGCTGAGTTTCACTGTGAATGTCTCGAAGCACCTGCTGGGACTTCACATTCGACGGTCTAGCTTTCTTAACCTGCAGAAACATTACACAAAACCCTTAACTTGTGATGAATTGATGATAAATGAGGAGAAATTGATGATAAATGAAGAGAATTTAACTTGGATACATTCAAATTTTACAAGGTTATTTTTCACTAATTTAGACATTTCTGATGATTTCCAATTAGATCCTCAAAACATTATGAGACAATACAATATCCTCTACACCATGTAATGTGCACCTGCTTCGATAATAACCATTAAAAATTTTATTGGCAAAAGAAGTTTAACATTTACTATCACAAGACATTCATTGATATTTGACAGATTAACTGGCAATTCAATTCTACTGCAACACATACAAGAATCTATATTGTCTGAGATGGATGTCCAGTTAATAAATCACAAATATATAGCAATAATCTATTAGAAAAAATATGGATGAGTTTTAAACTAAATACCATTACCTACTTCAGCAAACACTTAACAATGAACATATAACTACAACATTAGATTACATTATTATATTAGTATAAGGTACCTGTTTCTTCCCCTTCGGAGGAATCGCTTTTTCACTCCCTAGAGGACTTGATGGCATTGGGTTAGGTTCCTCGCGTTGTGGTGGAAGGTCGTCATCAGAAAGTTCAGTGTCAAAGATGTTAGGATTGTACACAACCTAAGGCAATTGACAAAATATATAATACACCCACACACACACGTATGCCTCGGAAATATGGGTATGAAATGAAGGAGACTTCAAATAGGATAAATAAACTACCCTAGAAGAGCATATTGCATGCAGTACAGTCAGTAAATGTAATATATATACCTCCTCTTTTTCTATCAAATGAATAAAAGGTATGTTTATTTTTTTTTTTTTTTTCAATAATGCAGTCAAGGCTCGTTGTAAATTTCTTGTTCATAATAATAATAACAATTCTAACAATACATTAATTCTAACAATTTCTATATCTATACAATTCCAAAAAGGATAACTTACACTATATATATATATATATATATATATATATATACTATATATATATATATATATATATATATATATATATATATATATATATATATATATATATATATATATATATATACATATATAAAACATAAAAAAAATAATTCAATTCACCTTTGCTTTCTGAGTGTCTATCTTCTTACAGAACAGGACATCATCATCATCACTTTCCATGTCCGATCCAATATCTATCATCTTCCTTCGACTAAAACCATCTTCTTTCTCCAAGAGACAGCTGGTTACAGGCACACTCGTTGGATCATCATCATCATCATCATCAGAAAGGATAATTAATTTACCTCTTCGCATTGACAAATTCTGATCAACATCCTCCACACTATCCTCATCTAGGTCTTTCACTGTATTTTCATTATCATTGGTTCTGTGAGTGAGTTCTTTTTCAGCATCAGAAAGCCCAGCATCTTGACTCTCACCACCTCTCCTGTCTTGCTCTTGATGATGCTGTGTTATTATCATAGTTTCTGTTAATGTTCTGTCTTCAAGAGGATTATTTTGTTGGAAAGTATCAATACATTCCATGATTAAGTGGAAATATTTTTAGTTTTAGTCCACTTTCCTTATTTGTAGATCTGTAAAGGTAAAAATAAAGCTAGTTAATACTAATGTAAATGTGTATGAATACAGATTTTTAAAGTTATAAATAGTTTTGGAAACATAATAGAATACAGGCAATTCTCATGTTATTAAATATCAAGAATGCATCTGAAATAACAATTCAAAAAATTTATCAAAGTAATAAACATATTGTCTCTCACATATATAAATAAATTACATGCAATACACACAGATTACAATCCTTCAAAGTGTTTATGATGAAAAAGTTAGTGTTGAACTGTTATTATTTAATATTGTTCAGTGTCCTACGGTGTGGGACCCACACACACGCAGAAACATTGTTAGGTTAGAGCAAATTAATACCAAGGCGGCTAGGTTTACAACAAACAATTACACGCAAACGCCTGGTATCACAACACGCTTAAAACAACAAATACACATGGACGCACTTCACATCCGCAGACAAGCACACAGACTTACATTTATGGGTAAAGATTCGGAAGACGACCCAGTCTGTTTTTTGGACAAAGCAATTTTTTTCTAATAGATTTTGATGTGTTATGAATTAATCTGACTTTTGTGGCAATTTTTACCTTGGGGGAAAAAAAAATTGCCTGGCATAACAAACAAACATCAGATTAATTCAAAACACATCAAAATCTACTAGAAAAAAAGGTAAAGATTCGTAAGACGACCCAATAGGTTAGGTTAGATTAGGTTTAATTAAATGATTCACAACATGGATTCAGTAAGGGTAGGTCATGTCTCACTAACTTATTAACTTTTTATAGGAATGTTTATGAGGCAGTTGATAAGGATGATAATTATGACATTATATATCTTGATTTCAGTAAAGCGTTTGATAAGGTTCCGCATGATAGACTATTAAGTAAGGTTAGAGCTCATGGGATTGATGGGAAAGTTCTTCGCTGGATTAGGTCATGGTTAAGCAATAGGCAGCAAAGGGTTACAATTAATGGTTCTAAGTCTAATTGGGAAGGAGTAACAAGTGGAGTGCCACAGGGATCTGTATTGGGGCCATTATTATTCATAATATACATTAACGACTTAGATAATGGGATTAGTAGTTATTAGTAAATTTGCTGACGATTCAAAGATAGGTAGGATTATTAGATCAGAGACTGATGTAGAGGACTTACAGGGGGACTTAGATAGGCTAAACGAGTGGGTGGTTAAGTGGCAGATGGATTTTAATATAGATAAGTGTAAAGTAATGAATATTGGAAGGGAAAACCCTCAAAACAGGTACAAAATAAACAGGATAATGCTCAATAGGTCAGAATGTGAGAGGGATTTGGGTGTACAGGTAAGCTCAGACCTCCGTCCCAGAAAACAGTGTATTGAGGCTAGAAATAGGGCCAATAGGTTGTTAGGATTCATTACTAGGAGTGTTAAAAGTAGAAGTGCTGAGGTTATTTTGAAGTTGTATTTAGCGTTAGTCAGACCTCACCTAGACTATGCAGTACAGTTTTGGTCACCGTATTATAGAATGGATATAATTTTGTTAGAATCAGTGCAGAGAAGGATGACCAAAATGATAGAAGGGATTCGTAATTTCAGCTATGAAAGGAGACTAAAACACTTGAAATTGCACTCACTGGAGAGACGTAGAGTAAGGGGCGATCTGATTGAAGTATTCAAGTGGGTAAAGGGTTTTAATAAGGGGGATGTAGAAAAAGTTCTTACGATTAGTAGTCAGGATAGAACAAGAAACAACGGGTTCAAACTAGAAAAATGTAGATTTAATAAAGAAATAGGCAGAAATTGGTTCACAAATAGGGTGGTAGATGATTGGAACAGACTGAGTCAGCGGGTAGTTAGTGCACAGACAATAGGGAGTTTTAAGAGAAGACTAGACGACTTCATGGATAGGGATGAGAGGTGGGTGTAGGTAATAGGGGGGTTAAGTTAAACAGGAACTACCTAGTGCAGGCCTCAGGGCCTTTTGTAGCTTCCTTAATTTCTTATGTTATGTTCTTATGTTTGCTTAGGTTAGGTTAGGTTTATTCAGGTTTGCTTAGGATTACTTAAAGCAATTTTTCTTTTATTGATTTTGATGGTTTTGAATTAATCTGATTTTTTTTTGTGGCAATTTTTACCTTGAGGAAAAAAAGAAAAAAAATTTACATGGAATAACAAACAAACATCAGATTCATTCAAAATCTATCAGAAAAAAAACTGCTTTGTCCAAAAAACAGACTGGGTCGTCTTCCGCATTTTTAACCATTTATGTCCAAAATCACACACAATCACATTGACATTGACCCACATACATATTTACACAACACAAACAATCAACGTACTCGTAACACACACAACCAAAAAATACCAAACATATCACACTAACACACACGCATACAAGCATTCATACTTCCCACACACCATACCGAGTGAAATAGGCTCCCTCAACGTATTTCAGACTCCAAAACAATACTCATTCACAAAACAAATTCACACACGTCACCACAGTCCACAACACAACACCCTTACAATATCAATTATACTTGATTTACTCCCCTCCCTGCACACTCGGTGCTCCCCTCCTCACAACAACCAACTTCATATATATGAGTAATATGTACCACAACTGGTGCCCTACATTATTAATCAGTTAGGATTAAAATCCAGTTTCTCTTTCTTCATCACTAATTACCTTAATCAATATACATCCATGACTCATATATACTCAATATTATCACTAAATTGTACCTTAAAAATGGTTTAATAAAGTTGTAGTATAATACTTAATGAACTTACTACAGAGCATAATTCTTCCTCTACTCGTCCCTTTTGGCGCCAATTGTATGTTTACATCAAGGACTTGTTGGTTGGTTCTATTCTTTTTCCCTCAATTGTATTTTACTTTTTCTCTCCACAAATTATGATCTATATCAATGTAAATCAATCATTTTTCTTTTATCTTTATTTTTTAGAATGTGATATGATATGCATAGTACAATTTAATAGGGTGACCACCTGTCCTTTAAGGTACGGAATCGTTCCGTATTGAAGAGTGAAATGTTGCGTTCCGTTTTGAACCAATACGGAACGCTATTTGTACTAAGAGCCCTTCAGTGTATATTCATTATGATCAGAGTCTCTATCGAGGTGGTGGGTAGCTTGTGCATATGTCGAGCAGCGTTGGTAGAGGTGAAGGGGCGACCACTCGTGCAGCCTGCTCGTACTCAGGATGATGAGCAGGCTCAACATAAACATGGATGAGTTGTATGAGTTGACAACCATTAATGTAACTGTGGGAAGACTGCGCAAAGAAGACTGGAAGTTTAAATGAAGACTCAGCTGCCAAGTGGATGCCTGTTTTTCAGACCCGTGACCTCCCCAACATGTTGTCTGTCGTCTTTTATATATTGAGTGTACCATCCTCAACTGGATACGTGGAAATAATATTCTCAATCATGCAGAACAAGTGGAGTGACACTAGGAACAGATGCTCCGTTCAACTCATTAAATGTCAACTGATTGTTGCTCTAAATTTTTAACAGAGCTGTGCTGAATTTCTCACTAACATTGGGAAAGATAAAATGCTTGCTGCAGCAAGAAGCAACACAAAGTATACATGGAAGAATATATAAGTAGTGACTAATGTCCATGATGTATCCGTATTCCAGGTACTGTTTTCTCCAAATAAGTTTTTTTTTTTTTTAAGGGAAATAATTTTTCAGTGTCACGTTATTTAGAAATTATACAGAGACGTGTAACTTCAATAATATATTACTGACAACTCAACTGATAAATGTGTTCTGAAATATATCCTCGCATTTAGTCCAAATAACCTTAAATTCCTCCTAATACAGGGTACTTATAATAGAACTTATATCTTCAAGCCCCGCTGATAAATGGACTCTATCCACTCGCCATCACTATTCCAACTTTAGCTACTGCATCCCGTATCTTTTTTGGATGGAGATGGCAACCCTAATTACAAAGGATTGTGGAGCTTTTGCTGGAGTGTTCACACAAGGATAAACAGGTGCAATATGGACGTTGTGGTGATTTATTTGGAGTTCAGCCACACATATGTACACAGGGTGGCGGAAGCGGCCGTGTTGTCTGTGCGTCTGTATGCGAGCGTGGCTGTGCGTTTACTGACCTCTTCCCACCTTGACCGAGTCCGGGCGGAGTTCAAGGTGGGTCAGGGGATTAGCCAGGTGTCAGGTGAGGTGAGGTCAAGTTAATCTCGACCTCAGCCGCGGTCTCGAGGGAAGTAATTATAGGCTCAGGCTCTGGGTGTGGCGTCAGGTCACAACGGCTCTGTGTGTGTGTGTGTGTGTGTGTGTGTGTGTGTGTGTGTGTGTGTGTGTGTGTGTGCGTGTGCGTGCGTGCGCGCGCGCGCGCTTGGAAACAAGGGTGAGGTGGGTGGCGTGTCATACGTCTGGCAACGCGCTTCCCTCGTATCATGGCCTTGAAATCGTTTTGTATTCAACTTCAATGCTGTATGACTTTTGTAACTTAAGACTAAACGATGTGTTGATGCTACTGTTCAAATCGGATAAACCAGGAGAAATTTACTATTCTAAGCATATTATTCAATGTATAGATTGAAAAATCATATATTATTAGATCACAGGCGATACAAGAAACTTTTTGCATTATCACGGTGAATGGGTTAAGAAAGCTAACAAACTGATCGGTTTCATCGGAAGAACTTTTGAGTATAAAACTGAAAAGGTTATCTTTACACTATATAATGCACTCGTACGCCCTCATCTAGAATATTGCATTCAGTTCTGGTCACCATACTATAAACAAATATATACACTGATAAACTAAAGAGAATACAATGAAATGTTACTAAAATTATCTCTAGATTGCGAAACAAGCCATACGAACAACGACTAAAGGAGCTGAACTTATTAAGTTTATCCAAAAGTAGGTTACGAGGGAACCTAATTGACGTATTTAATATTTTTCGCTACCTTGGCAATATCAACATAAACGACTGTTTTTTTCAAAAATCATTTACATGAAAATTTTTAGGAACGAAATTTTAAAGGATAATGATTAGGAATGATGCTTGGATTGTATCGGGGCCTCTGATACAATCTCCTATATATATATTTTGGAGGCCCCGGTTGTATACACATAGTACGTGATGTTATGAAAATATTTTTTTAATGCTATGAATGTTGTTAAGTGTCTTTTTTTTTAACTGTGATTACTATTGCGTTATTATATTATTGTACTATTATATTATTTGAAAATAAACTATATTTTATCTTATTGTATCTTCATCACAATTTAACTTGCCTCCTAAGGCAGGCTTCCTATGTTCCTTTCTTATCTTCCTTGAAGCAGCCTTGGCCTTCTAAAACATGTTGCCTGCTTGAATATTTTCTTGCTCTTATTATTAAATAAAATCTCTTCCTTTATGAATGAAACACAGATGCTAATTAAACATCTAGAAAATACGTATATATATATATATATATATATATATATATATATATATATATATATATATATATATATATATATATATATATATATCGATGGTATTAGTTACTGTAATATACAATAGCGATGATTAAAAGATGGTATATGGCAACAAGCTTCACTCACTACATTCTACCAGACGTAAAAATGTACGTACGTATAGAATTCATGTAAGTGATTCCGTGTTGTCAACAACATTCACATCCTTGGAGAACTTCAAAGGTGAGTGAGTGAGTGAGCGCAGACATGCACCTCCTAACTTGTACGGAATCACGGTGTTACATGATGTGATAGTGTTACTTGCTTGTATAAGAGGTGAGGCAAGTCCATCTGTGCCTCCTTATGCCTACTGGTGTCAACGGTTAATGATAAAGAAAAAAAAAAAAAAAAAAAAAAAACTCATGGCGAGCAATATGAAAGGGAATCACTGCGCCCACAATGGTGGCGGTCTGCTAGAAGCAGGTCATTCACTTCCTTCTCATCATACAGGGATAGTTTAATCTAAATATATCACCACAAAGGTGGCCGCTGCCAGTTGTCCTAGACCCGTGTGGCCGAGCCCTCAGACAACTATTCTCAAAACAAAGTTCCTCGTTCACAGATGAAGGTGTTAACACTGTGTGCACTAGTGACAGCCTTAGTGGGAGGCGCCGAGGGAGCACTACCGCCCCCTGAGAGATCCTACAAGTTCCTGATGCTCCTTCCTGCCTCTTTTAGGAGTCACAGGAATATCTTCATGGCCTTGTCCGAGGCTTTGGTTGACCGCGGACACAGGGTGGGAACTAAGTATTTGTTGCAATGAAGTAATGCATTACTACTAACACCTCAACCTTTCTTACTCATGTCACTTTTTTTTCCATTTATAGGTCGTTATGGTTACCAACCACCCAAAAAGTTCCACTAATCCAAACATCATCGAAGTCCATCATGGATTGCCGCATATGAATGAATCTAACCTTAACATGTTTAAGAGAAGGGTTGAACATTCCGGTAGCGTATCAGTGTTCAAGGATTTCCTACCAGCCATGGCACGGGACCTGTACAAAATACAGTCAATCAAGCAGCTTTATGAAAAAAGGAAAGAATTTGACCTCATTATTGTCAACCAAATGTTCAACGAGGTAAGTGTCAGCCCTCATATCATCTCTATCAGCTGCCTGTTTATTCCAGGTTACTCCAACAAAACTTCCTATCTCATCTTTCCTCTGTCTGCTCTGTCTTCTTTTATCATCCCTGGGTAGCCATTCTATTACCCTAACATCTATTATATATTCGTCGCATGATATGTCCTGCCCATGCCATCATATCGACTTTGTGTATTCTGCATGTTTTTTAACTACTTGATTAATGACATGGATCTGGTCAGTTGTTGAATAACCACTCCGGAATCCTGTCTGCTCTTTCGATTGATTTGAGTCCAGCGTTGCAATAATCCTATTCGTGAAAACTTTTGTAAAAAGCTTGTATAATACAAACAGGAGGCTTATTGGACGATATTTTTTTTTTTTTTTGTCTTTCAATGCTCCTTTCTTACGAATTAGAATTATTATAAATTTTTTCTAAGTACTTGGCACGGAACAGGCTTGCAAGCATTTGGTAAAAAGTATTGCGAGTTTGTCTAATAGAGCCCTAAAATACCAGACACCAAAAAACACGACAGCACCACCACAACCTCACCGACCACCACTGTCTTGTCCACAGATGGCGTACCCGTTCGTGCACGAGGTCCCATTTATCACTCTCGCCACAATCGGAATGGACCCCCGCCAGAGTGCCGTCTTAGGAAACATCCTCAGCCCGTCCTACGCCCCTAACACACTCGTCAGTTTCCTCTACCCTATGTCTGTGTGGCAGCGGTTAAAAAACACAGCTATTCATACCTGGTTACCCTTTTACTGGAGGAAGTGGGCTATTGTTCCTCGTATTCAGGATGAGGTTAGTAAACATTCAATGTGAAGCAAACTATTAGTCTATTTTTGGGTCTTTTGTGCCACCCAACAGACTCACGTTAGATCCAATACAGCTGGTAGGTTAGACTGGTTCGTTAATCACGTGTTTTATTTGTATACTAACATATTACCTAAACAATCCCTTAGATCTCAGCCCAGTTTCCAGACCTACCGCCACTGCTAGAGATCGAGAAGAACCAGAGTCTGATGCTGATGAATAGTCACTTCAGCATTGCTACTACGGTGCCCCTGCTGCCCTCACAGGTGGAGGTGGGCGCCATGCACTGCCGCCCCTCAAAGTCCCTGCCTCAGGTATTATGAGATAGTAGCCATTCTAATTAATTAGGAAAATACTTGAAAATTGTTAACAGTAAATAATTTTCAGCTCCTTTGTTCTGTCTTCAGTCTTGCACTTTACTTGCAGGATCTTGAATCGTGGCTGGCAGAGGCAGGTTCTGCAGGCGTCATCTACTTCAGTCTGGGTTCCGTAGCCCAGGGTACTTCCATGCCACCAGAGAACCGCCAAGCCTTCATTGAGGCTTTCCGCAGACTGCCCCAGCGGGTCCTCTGGAAGTACGAGGAAGAGCTGGAGGGCGTGTCTGATAACGTCAGGGTCAGCAGCTGGCTCCCCCAGCAGGACATCCTCGGTAAGTTGGTCACACCATTACAGTGAGAGGCATACACTGTCACTTGAAGTCTCGTGTTGTGTTTTAGCATAGGAGGACTTGCACAGCCGTTTGACTCACCCTTTGTGCCGCAGCTCACGCCAACGTGAAGGTGTTCATTACCCACGGTGGCCTCCTCAGCCTTCAGGAGTCCATCTTTCACGCCACGCCCCTCCTCGTCCTTCCCATCTTCGGTGACCAGCCAAGGAACGCCATGTTTGTGGAAAACTCGGAGCTGGGTCGCATGCTAGTGTGGGAGGAGCTCACTGCTGACAGCATCGTCGATACCCTCATTGACATTATCACCAACCCAAAGTTAGTTTCTCTCAACAGTCCTGTATTCACCACATAGATTATGACGGGCTCCGTGAGGCCATGCATGATAATATAAAGTCTAGGAAGGCTGGCAGTCGCAAGACAGTGTATTCTTATTGGTGTTTTCATTGTCCAGGTACAAAGACAACGTGGCCAGGATGTCAGTGTCTTTAAGGGATCAACTTACGACGCCACAGGAGCGTGCTGTGTTCTGGACGGAGTACGTGATCCGCCACGGAGGGGCTCCCCAGCTGAGGTGCCCTGCCGCCCAGCAATCCTGGGTGGAGTTCCTACTGCTGGACGTGGTGGGGCTCCTGCTACTGGCCCTGCTAGTGCTACTGCTTCTCCTGCACCGACTTCTGAAAGCAGTCTCCACCAGCCTCTTCAGAAGCCACGGCAAGAAGAAAACTGCCTAAAGACGTCAAGCAAGGAATGAAGAAATATATTGAACAATGAATTATATTGATTTTTTTTCACTTTTTTTTTATCTCGATTCTATGCCGCCGGTAGGCTTGTTGGAGGCTTGGATGGTCGGCCTCCGCCCGTTAGTAGCGCAGTCTAGATTTTTTTTATTTAAGTGACGCATCGTTTCTTGTTGGTTTCCTGTTAATTTTTTATTTAAGTGACACCTCGTTTCTTGTAAGCTCATCTGCCCGCGGAAGCTCCTCGATGCATCTTTACGTTACAGTCCCAGTCGTTTATCATCTATACTGAGCATCTACTAAACTTGTCAGTGTTAGCATTAGTGGATTTGCGATAGCGGACTGGCGAATCTGGAAAATTTGCGGTTTAGCGGAATGCCCAACAAAATTAATAATATTGCAAATTGCTGACTAACAAAAAAATAATGTATGCCCACCTACGTTTCTACCACAGGCAAAACATTTCAACCAATTCTACAAACACACACAACAGGTCCCAGACATAAAATCACAAACTGTTTACGTACTATGCTAATATGATACAATAGCCAATGGGGTATGCTACAGCAGCCAGTAGGTCTACAGGTGATATAATACACAGACAACTGTCACAATATATTATTTACCTACATGTATCCAATAGCGAACATTTTTAATTGCTTTGTTTTTGCCCTTGGTCTGGTTCCCTTGTACATAAACTGACCATCACAATATGAAATTCGATTAAATCCATCTCCAGTAATGTACTATTTTACAGGCTTAAAATAAAAAATGGTTTTATTTGGTTAAATTTAATTGTTTTACTTTCTTTTGACACTTATATAACAGTTAGCTTAGGTTAGATTACAATCCCTGAGGGGGATTCAGGGTGAGCGGCTCCCCGGATAGGTCAGATTAAGTTAGGTTAGATTACTATCACGGGGGGGGTGGGGTGAGTCCAGGGAAAGCGCAGCCCCATGGGTAGGTTCGGTTAAATTACTATCCCTGAGGTGGTTCCGGGATGGCACAGCCCCCCACCTAGGTCAGGTTGGCTTAGAAACTTAGGATTACCAACTCAAGCTCAAACGTTGATTTTACGCCCCTAAAATAGTACATTACCTCCATCTTCTTTTTCTCTATAGAAAAGATACAATAACTATTAGCTGTTCTTACAATATCGTGGGCTAGGTTAGGTTAGGATTAAGTGATGCCCCTGGGATGACTTTAGTGGAGGCCCTGGAATCACTTTAGGGCCGCACGCAAAAAGGGAACCAAAATAGTCAGGTAATCTAATGTTTCAATTAAAAAAAAAAGGTTATTGGAATCAGAGGAGCCCATGATTGCCTCCCATAGCTCGACACCCTTATCCAAGACTTTTTGCAGAATTTTCCAAGGTTTTGAGAAATTACAATGTATTAACCCACACACAGAGCTTCTGTGGTTCAATGGAACAACTCCCGCCTGTCACCTGGTGTAGCAGTGTGAAGTGTCCAGCCAGGGTGCATATTTCCGAAATCTAGTCATGCGTGCGTGCGTGTGTGTGTGTGTGTGTGTGTGTGTGTGTGTGTGTGTGTGGGTGTGGGTGTGGGTGTGGGTGTGGGTGTGTGTGTGTGTGGGTGTGGGTGTGTGTGTGTGTGTGTGTGTGTGTGTGGGTGTGGGTGTGTGTGTGTGGCTGTGTGTGTGTGTGTGTGTGTGTGTGTATGTCATCATTTATTTATATTTTTTCGTGCTGTCACATAATAATATTGGTAGTATTCGGTAATAAGTGTACAACATTTCAAAGTCACGCATCTCTCTCTCTCTCTCTCTCTCTCTCTCTCTCTCTCCTCTCTCTCTCTCTCTCTCTCTCTCTTAGATAGATAGATAGATAGATATAAAGATAAATAGGTAGATAAATAGTGTGTGTGTGTGTGTGTGTGTGTGTGTGTGTGTGTGTGTGTGAGAGAGCCGGTGATCTTGAACAATATATCATCATTTTATCGATACTTTTTTTTGTTCGTGCAGTTACATAACACACACACACACACACACACACACACACACACACACACACACACACACACACACACACATTCCGAGAACATTACAGAACGTACAGAAATAGACTAACCACTTTTAAAAGAAGCTAAGAAGAAGTATTACCAAGACCAACTACTAGCTAACCAAGGCAACCCAAAGTCTCACTGGAATTCAATAAACAACACATTAGGTAAATCTGCAGGTATGAAAAATAGTAAAATTGAGTTAAGACCAATTTGTAGTACCATTCCAGATACATTTAATGAACACTTTCTGAAAGCAGGAGGGCAAACAACAGAAAATGTAGGTAGTGGATTTTTGAATTATTTACACAACTCTCCCAATTTTTCAATGTATTTATATCCCGTTACAAACTTAGAAATTGTAAAATGTATTAAATCATTTAAAACTTTTTCCTCCGGATACGATGACATTTCCCCAATTGTTTTGAAAAATACAGCCAATGATATAGCTATTCCATTAACACACATAATTAACCTGACATTAAAAACTGGCATCTTTCTTGATGCACTAGAAAAAGCCAAAGTTATACCATTACTTAAATCGGGAAATAGATCTGATATTAAAAATTATAGGCCTATTTCAATTCTTCCAGCGTTTAGTAAAGTTTTTGAAAAAGTTATTACTTCCCGTCTTGTTAATTTTTTTGAAAATAATAATCTACTCACAGACTATCAGCATGGATTCAGGGCAGGTCGTTCCACAGAAACAGCTATTTTACAGTTCACCTCTAATGTATATCAATACTTAGAAAAAAAGCATCATTTAATAGGAGTACTCTTAAACTTATCTAAAGCATTCGATACTTTGAGTCATGAAATTCTGTTGAGTAAGCTTAGTCACTATGGTGTTAGAGGTACTCCCTTAAAACTGTTTGAAAGTTATTTGACCAACAGGACACAAGCTGTATACTGCAACTCCACGTATTCTTCTTTCAATGCTGTCAATAAGGGTGTACCTCAAGGATCAATATTAGGACCGATTCTTTTTCTCATCTATATAAACGACATTGTCAATGTAAGCTCTAAATTCAAATACACCATTTATGCTGATGATACAAATCTACTAATAGACAACATTAATATTAATGATCTTCACATAAATTTGATTTCAGAATTAGAAAAAATCAATCACTGGACTAAAATTAATAATTTAAGTCTGAATATTACAAAAACTAATTATATATTTTTTCATAATCGTTCAGTTCAACATAACATTTCGCCTGTAACCATTGAAGGAAATACATTAGACAGAGTAAAGTTTACAAAATTTGGGGGTGTTTATATAGATGAGAATATGAATTGGAATGAACAGATTTCTTTTATTACGAATAAATTATCAAAGATGTGTGGTATTTTGTATAGAGTTCGCAATAACCTCACAGCTGAATCCCTCACTAGTATTTATTACACACTTTGTTACCCCCACCTCACTTACTGTGTATCAATTTGGGCATGTACTTGGCAGTCTTTTGTTAAAAAAATATCAATAGCGCAAAATAAAATTTTTAGATGCATGTTTTATATGAATAGGTTTGAGGCAACACGAAACATAATATATACACAAAATGTTCTTACTTTTACAAATATTCATAAATATTTTTTACTGTTAATTATTTACAAGAACCTTACACAGTATTGTGGAGCTCAGCCTTTTAGTCTGGTACGCACATCACACAACATTCGAGGTAATAATGTCAATCTTATAGGCCCACAGTACAGAACGACTCTCTTTAAGCACAATGTACTTTACTCCGGTCCTCAAATATGGAATTCATTGCCTTTACAAATTAAGACTCTTCTTTATAGTGGTAATTTATCTACTTTTAAAAAATCTGTGAAAACATATTTATATAATTATCAAAATAGTCAATATCATGCGTAACAATGTCAAATCTTAAAACAGCTACATCTTTTTGTCCATACTTGATTTATATATTACCTTGTATGAATAAGACCATACTTTCTTTGTATATGTATATGTATGTGTATGTGTGTATGTATGTATATGTGTATGTGTATGTATATATATGTGTGCGTGTATGTGTGTGTATGTGTATATGTATGTGTATATATATGTGTATGTGTGTATATATGTATATATATATATATATATATATATATATATATATGTATATATATATATATATATATATATATATATATATATATATATATATATATATATGTATATATATATATATATATATATATATATATATATATATATAGAGAGAGAGAGAGAGAGAGAGAGAGAGAGATATATATATATATATATATATATATATATATATATATATATATATATATATATCTTTCATTCGCCTTTTACGACCTGTAGAGAAATGTAGGGAGCTGAGGTATTATATATATTATTATCATATTATATTTGTATCTGGCGCGCTCACATCAATAGTGTATGTTGGCAACTATCTTGTGACGCCTAGCAGCTACGCGCGTGACCCCACGTGACCTGGCCTCCCAGCCAGCCGCGGCAGTCGGGCACAAATCTTTATACGGAAAGGTCACGCTCATCTCCTCTGTCCAGGATCCATTGTTTATTGTTTAATAAACCCACAGCCACGTCTCCGAAGCCTTATTCACCCAGCTACGCTACCAAACACACCTTACAAGTGGTGGCAGCGGTGGGATTCAAAGCTGGACAGAGAGAGAAAATAAAGAAGAAAAACTTTGGCGTCTAAACCCGCATCCTTATCTCCAAGCCACCATTTTGGAAGCCTTTGTCTCCGCGACCCCACCAACAAGCTTTTCACCTGCCCAGCCCCGAACTCATCTAATTCTACCATGGACAAGTATATTCTACCCTGTATATATGCTACTGCTACATCATCCACGGTTTGTCTGTTGCTACTCCACCTGATCCACTTGCTGCTCCACCCACGTGATCATGCTTCGTTGACGATACCATCCTCACGCCCGCGGAAATACCATCATCTTCTAGCCCAGCAACACACACGTGGCCATCTATCATTGACGAGAGACTCCACTTGCTCGAAATCCACCGGACTCCACATACGAGGGACTCCACACCACTCCATCCACGAGGTCATCAATACAGGGTGTGTGTTGTACACCGTATAATAACTGAGTCACACAGAGGCATAAGACAGGGTGTGTGTAGTACACCGTATAATAGCTGAGTCGCACAGAGGCATTGGACAGGGTGGGTTTAACACCGTAAAATACTCAGTTCAAATCAGAGATAATACTCAGTTCAGATTAGAAATAATACTCAGTTCAGATTAGAAATAATACTCAGTTCAGATCAGAAATAATAATCAGTTCAGATCAGAAATAATACTCAGTTCAGATTAGAAATAATACTCAGTTCAGATTAGAAATAATACTCAGTTCAGATAAGAAATAATACTCAGTTCACCCAAAGGCGGATACGATATAAGATGTATTGGAACACCGTAAACATCTCCGTATACAATGTGTATATCGAACACAACAAGAGATAAGTAATTCAGAACCCGCTTTAAAATCAGTACAGACTCACAAACGTATAATAGACTCGTCCGGGATGTACGTAACTGCAGCACAGGTCTTGTACAGAAATGTTCAATCGGGTCTGGGCGTTGCTTCAGTTGCTGCAATGTATAGTAAACTTAGTACAATGTGCAAACATGTATGTATATACGCTCCACAGAAAAGTTATAAATAAAAGTTTCACTGTAAATAAAAATAAAGTCACATAAAAATAAAGTACAAGTCTTTTCCAGTGGACTCTATTGAGGCTCAAGTAATTTTCAAAATGGCCGCTATGTAAACAAGCAAGATGGCTGCTTAAAAACAAGATCAAGATCGTTTTCAGACCAAGACCAAATTTCAAAATGGCCGCTTTGAAAATACAATGGAGGTGGACCAAAATGGCGGACAAGCACACACAAAGGAAAATACGTAGTTTCCAAAGAAAAGAAAAAATAAATAAAATAAATATGTTAAGAAAACTTCAGAGTTATAAAAAATAAAAATAAAAAGCACTTCACAGACTCAGAGAACAGAAAAAAAGAAAAATAACTCAAGTGAATCCTTTGTAGTGGATTGGGCGTGAAGTGCAGTCCTCTTGTTGTGGATGTGGAGTCCAGCGTAGGTGGAAGTGGGTCCCTCGTATGTGGAATCCTCGTATATGTGGGCGTGGAGGTGTTGTCCAATGGCGTTCTCGTGTATGTGGGGGGGCCAGACAAAGGATGACCT
>JAPQNM010000003.1:35948235-35960735 GCA_029783475.1 Metacarcinus magister | reverse complement strand
GATTACTATTGCGTTATTATATTATTGTACTATTATATTATTTGAAAATAAACTATATTTTATCTTATTGTATCTTCATCACAATTTAACTTGCCTCCTAAGGCAGGCTTCCTATGTTCCTTTCTTATCTTCCTTGAAGCAGCCTTGGCCTTCTAAAACATGTTGCCTGCTTGAATATTTTCTTGCTCTTATTATTAAATAAAATCTCTTCCTTTATGAATGAAACACAGATGCTAATTAAACATCTAGAAAATACGTATATATATATATATATATATATATATATATATATATATATATATATATATATATATATATATATATATATATATATCGATGGTATTAGTTACTGTAATATACAATAGCGATGATTAAAAGATGGTATATGGCAACAAGCTTCACTCACTACATTCTACCAGACGTAAAAATGTACGTACGTATAGAATTCATGTAAGTGATTCCGTGTTGTCAACAACATTCACATCCTTGGAGAACTTCAAAGGTGAGTGAGTGAGTGAGCGCAGACATGCACCTCCTAACTTGTACGGAATCACGGTGTTACATGATGTGATAGTGTTACTTGCTTGTATAAGAGGTGAGGCAAGTCCATCTGTGCCTCCTTATGCCTACTGGTGTCAACGGTTAATGATAAAGAAAACTCATGGCGAGCAATATGAAAGGGAATCACTGCGCCCACAATGGTGGCGGTCTGCTAGAAGCAGGTCATTCACTTCCTTCTCATCATACAGGGATAGTTTAATCTAAATATATCACCACAAAGGTGGCCGCTGCCAGTTGTCCTAGACCCGTGTGGCCGAGCCCTCAGACAACTATTCTCAAAACAAAGTTCCTCGTTCACAGATGAAGGTGTTAACACTGTGTGCACTAGTGACAGCCTTAGTGGGAGGCGCCGAGGGAGCACTACCGCCCCCTGAGAGATCCTACAAGTTCCTGATGCTCCTTCCTGCCTCTTTTAGGAGTCACAGGAATATCTTCATGGCCTTGTCCGAGGCTTTGGTTGACCGCGGACACAGGGTGGGAACTAAGTATTTGTTGCAATGAAGTAATGCATTACTACTAACACCTCAACCTTTCTTACTCATGTCACTTTTTTTTCCATTTATAGGTCGTTATGGTTACCAACCACCCAAAAAGTTCCACTAATCCAAACATCATCGAAGTCCATCATGGATTGCCGCATATGAATGAATCTAACCTTAACATGTTTAAGAGAAGGGTTGAACATTCCGGTAGCGTATCAGTGTTCAAGGATTTCCTACCAGCCATGGCACGGGACCTGTACAAAATACAGTCAATCAAGCAGCTTTATGAAAAAAGGAAAGAATTTGACCTCATTATTGTCAACCAAATGTTCAACGAGGTAAGTGTCAGCCCTCATATCATCTCTATCAGCTGCCTGTTTATTCCAGGTTACTCCAACAAAACTTCCTATCTCATCTTTCCTCTGTCTGCTCTGTCTTCTTTTATCATCCCTGGGTAGCCATTCTATTACCCTAACATCTATTATATATTCGTCGCATGATATGTCCTGCCCATGCCATCATATCGACTTTGTGTATTCTGCATGTTTTTTAACTACTTGATTAATGACATGGATCTGGTCAGTTGTTGAATAACCACTCCGGAATCCTGTCTGCTCTTTCGATTGGTTTGAGTCCAGCGTTGCAATAATCCTATTCGTGAAAACTTTTGTAAAAAGCTTGTATAATACAAACAGGAGGCTTATTGGACGATATTTTTTTTTTTTGTCTTTCAATGCTCCTTTCTTACGAATTAGAATTATTATAAATTTTTTCTAAGTACTTGGCACGGAACAGGCTTGCAAGCATTTGGTAAAAAGTATTGCGAGTTTGTCTAATAGAGCCCTAAAATACCAGACACCAAAAAACACGACAGCACCACCACAACCTCACCGACCACCACTGTCTTGTCCACAGATGGCGTACCCGTTCGTGCACGAGGTCCCATTTATCACTCTCGCCACAATCGGAATGGACCCCCGCCAGAGTGCCGTCTTAGGAAACATCCTCAGCCCGTCCTACGCCCCTAACACACTCGTCAGTTTCCTCTACCCTATGTCTGTGTGGCAGCGGTTAAAAAACACAGCTATTCATACCTGGTTACCCTTTTACTGGAGGAAGTGGGCTATTGTTCCTCGTATTCAGGATGAGGTTAGTAAACATTCAATGTGAAGCAAACTATTAGTCTATTTTTGGGTCTTTTGTGCCACCCAACAGACTCACGTTAGATCCAATACAGCTGGTAGGTTAGACTGGTTCGTTAATCACGTGTTTTATTTGTATACTAACATATTACCTAAACAATCCCTTAGATCTCAGCCCAGTTTCCAGACCTACCGCCACTGCTAGAGATCGAGAAGAACCAGAGTCTGATGCTGATGAATAGTCACTTCAGCATTGCTACTACGGTGCCCCTGCTGCCCTCACAGGTGGAGGTGGGCGCCATGCACTGCCGCCCCTCAAAGTCCCTGCCTCAGGTATTATGAGATAGTAGCCATTCTAATTAATTAGGAAAATACTTGAAAATTGTTAACAGTAAATAATTTTCAGCTCCTTTGTTCTGTCTTCAGTCTTGCACTTTACTTGCAGGATCTTGAATCGTGGCTGGCAGAGGCAGGTTCTGCAGGCGTCATCTACTTCAGTCTGGGTTCCGTAGCCCAGGGTACTTCCATGCCACCAGAGAACCGCCAAGCCTTCATTGAGGCTTTCCGCAGACTGCCCCAGCGGGTCCTCTGGAAGTACGAGGAAGAGCTGGAGGGCGTGTCTGATAACGTCAGGGTCAGCAGCTGGCTCCCCCAGCAGGACATCCTCGGTAAGTTGGTCACACCATTACAGTGAGAGGCATACACTGTCACTTGAAGTCTCGTGTTGTGTTTTAGCATAAGAGGACTTGCACAGCCGTTTGACTCACCCTTTGTGCCGCAGCTCACGCCAACGTGAAGGTGTTCATTACCCACGGTGGCCTCCTCAGCCTTCAGGAGTCCATCTTTCACGCCACGCCCCTCCTTGTCCTTCCCATCTTCGGTGACCAGCCAAGGAACGCCATGTTTGTGGAAAACTCGGAGCTGGGTCGCATGCTAGTGTGGGAGGAGCTCACTGCTGACAGCATCGTCGATACCCTCATTGACATTATCACCAACCCAAAGTTAGTTTCTCTCAACAGTCCTGTATTCACCACATAGATTATGACGGGCTCCGTGAGGCCATGCATGATAATATAAAGTCGCAAGACAGTGTATTTTTATTGGTGTTTTCATTGTCTAGGTACAAAGACAACGTGGCCAGAATATCAGCGTCTTTAAGGGATCAACTTACGACGCCACAGGAGCGTGCTGTGTTCTGGACGGAGTACGTGATCCGCCACGGAGGGGCTCCCCAGCTGAGGTGCCCTGCCGCCCAGCAATCCTGGGTGGAGTTCCTACTGCTGGATGTGGCGGGGCTCCTGCTACTGGCCCTGTTAGTGCTGCTGCTTCTCCAGTGGCGACTTTTGAAAGCAGTCTCCACCAGTCTCTTCAGAAGCCACGGCAAGAAGAAAACTGCCTAAAGTCTTTAAGCAAGGTATAAAGAAAAATCTTGAACAATGAAGTGTTCGGTTGGTTTACATGAATGATTTAGTTGACCTTATTTGCTGCCCATTAGGTGCCACATATAAATCACTTGGTCTTTGTGCTAACAAATTGGTCGGTTTCATCGGAAGAACTTTTGAGTATAAAACTGAAAAGGTTATCTTTACACTATATAATGCACTCGTACGCCCTCATATAGAATATTGCATTCAGTTCTGGTCACCGTACTATAAAAAAATATATATATACTGATAAACTAAAGAGAATACAATGAAATGTTACTAAAATTATTCCTAGATTGCGAAACAAGCCATACGAACAACGACTAAAGGAGCTGAACTTATTAAGTTTATCCAAAAGTAGGCTACGAGGGAACCTAATTGACGTATTTAATATTTTTCGCTGCATTGGCAATATCAACATAAACGACTGTTTTTTTCAAAAATCATTTACATGAAAATTTTTAGGAACGAAATTTTAAAGGATAATGATTAGGAATGATGCTTGGATTGTATCGGGGCCTCTGATACAATCTCCGAAATATATATTTTGGAGGCCCTGGTTGTATACACATAGTACGTGATGTTATGAAAATATTCTTTTAATGCTATGAATGTTGTTAAGTGTCTTTTTTTTTTAACTGTGATTGCTATTGCGTTATTATATTATTGTATTATTATATTATTTGAAAATAAACTTTATTTTATCTTATTGTATCTTCATCACAATTTAACTTGCCTCCTAAAGCTACGGTCACACTGTCCAAGTATATGATGGGAAATCCCAGCGTATGGTTGTAAATTGGATTTCCAACCCAAGGGTAATGGTCACACTGTTCAAGGATACACAAAGCATAACAAACATACCGAACACAATGGAGAACGACGTGACAACGTGAAGGTGTTCATTACCCACGGTGGCCTCCTCAGCCTTCAGGAGTCCATTTTTCACGCCACGCCCCTCCTCGTCCTTCCCATCTTCGGTGACCAGCCAAGGAACGCCATGTTTGTGGAAAACTCGGAGCTGGGTCGCATACTAGTGTGGGAGGAGCTCACTGCTGACAGCATCGTCGATACCCTCATTGACATTATCACCAACCCAAAGTTAGTTTCTCTCAACAGTCCTGTATTCACCACATAGATTATGACGGGCTCCGTGAGGCCATGCATGATAATATAAAGTCTAGGAAGGCTGGCAGTCGCAAGACAGTGTATTCTTATTGGTGTTTTCATTGTCCAGGTACAAAGACAACGTGGCCAGGATGTCAGCGTCTTTAAGGGATCAACTTACGACGCCACAGGAGCGTGCTGTGTTCTGGACGGAGTACGTGATCCGCCACGGAGGGGCTCCCCAGCTGAGGTGCCCTGCCGCCCAGCAATCCTGGGTGGAGTTCCTACTGCTGGACGTGGTGGGGCTCCTGCTACTGGCCCTGCTAGTGCTACTGCTTCTCCTGCACCGACTTCTGAAAGCAGTCTCCACCAGCCTCTTCAGAAGCCACGGCAAGAAGAAAACTGCCTAAAGACGTCAAGCAAGGAATGAAGAAATATATTGAACAATGAATTATATTGATTTTTTTTCACTTTTTTTTTTATCTCGATTCTATGCCGCCGGTAGGCTTGTTGGAGGCTTGGATGGTCGGCCTCCGCCCGTTAGTAGCGCAGTCTAGATTTTTTTTTATTTAAGTGACGCACCGTTTCTTGTTGGTTTCCAGTTAATTTTTTATTTAAGTGACACCTCGTTTCTTGTAAGCTCATCTGCCCGCGGAAGCTCCTCGATGCATCTTTACGTTACAGTCCCAGTCGTTTATCATCTATACTGAGCATCTACTAAACTTGTCAGTGTTAGCATTAGTGGATTTGCGATAGCGGACTGGCGAATCTGGAAAATTTGCGATTTAGCGGAATGCCCAACAAAATTAATAATATTGCAAATTGCTGACTAACAAAAAAATAATGTATGCCCACCTACGTTTCTACCACAGGCAAAACATTACAACCAATTCTACAAACACACACAACAGGTCCCAGACATAAAATCACAAACTGTTTACGTACTATGCTAATATGATACAATAGCCAATGGGGTATGCTACAGCAGCCAGTAGGTCTACAGGTGATATAATACACAGACAACTGTCACAATATATTATTTACCTACATGTATCCAATAGCGAACATTTTTAATTGCTTTGTTTTTGCCCTTGGTCTGGTTCCCTTGTACATAAACTGACCATCACAATATGAAATTCGATTAAATCCATCTCCAGTAATGTACTATTTTACAGGCTTAAAATAAAAAATGGTTTTATTTGGTTAAATTTAATTGTTTTACTTTCTTTTGACACTTATATAACAGTTAGCTTAGGTTAGATTACAATCCCTGAGGGGGATTCAGGGTGAGCGGCTCCCCGGATAGGTCAGATTAAGTTAGGTTAGATTACTATCACGGGGGGGTGGGGTGAGTCCAGGGAAAGCGCAGCCCCATGGGTAGGTTCGGTTAAATTACTATCCCTGAGGTGGTTCCGGGATGGCACAGCCCCCCACTTAGGTCAGGTTGGCTTAGAAACTTAGGATTACCAACTCAAGCTCAAACGTTGATTTTACGCCCCTAAAATAGTACATTACCTCCATCTTCTTTTTCTCTATAGAAAAAATACAATAACTATTAGCTGTTCTTACAATATCGTGGGCTAGGTTAGGTTAGGATTAAGTGATGCCCCTGGGATGACTTTAGTGGAGGCCCTGGAATCACTTTAGGGCCGCACGCAAAAAGGGAACCAAAATAGTCAGGTAATCTAATGTTTCAATTAAAAAAAAAAGGTTATTGGAATCAGAGGAGCCCATGATTGCCTCCCATAGCTCGACACCCTTATCCAAGACTTTTTGCAGAATTTTCCAAGGTTTTGAGAAATTACAATGTATTAACCCACACACAGAGCTTCTGTGGTTCCGTGGAACAACTCCCGCCTGTCACCTGGTGTAGCAGTGTGAAGTGTCCAGCCAGGGTGCATATTTCCGAAATCTAGTCATGTGTGTGTGTGTGTGTGTGTGTGTGTGTGTGTGTGTGTGTGTGTGTGTGTGTGTGTGTGTGTGTGTGTGTGTGGGTGTGTGTGTGTGTGTGTGTGTGTGTGTGTGTGTGTGTGTGTGTGTGTGTGTGTGTGTGTGTGGGTGTGGGTGTGTGTGTGTGGCTGTGTGTGTGTGTGTGTGTGTGTGTGTGTGTGTGTGTGTGTGTGTGTGTGTGTATGTCATCATTTATTTATATTTTTTCGTGCTGTCACATAATAATATTGGTAGTATTCGGTAATAAGTGTACAACATTTCAAAGTCACGCATCTCTCTCTCTCTCTCTCTCTCTCTCTCTCTCTCTCTCTCTCTCTCTCTCTCTCTCTCTCTCTCTCTCTCTCTCTCTCTCTCTCTCTCTCTCTCTCTCTCTCTCTCTCTCTTAGATAGATAGATAGATAGATATAAAGATAAATAGGTAGATAAATAGTGTGTGTGTGTGTGTGTGTGTGTGTGTGTGTGTGTGTGTGAGAGAGAGCCGGTGATCTTGAACAATATATCATCATTTTATCGATACTTTTTTTTGTTCGTGCAGTTACATAACACACACACACACACACACACACACACACACACACACACACACACACACACACACACACACACATTCCGAGAACATTACAGAACGTACAGAAATAGACTAACATCACTTTTAAAAGAAGCTAAGAAGAAGTATTACCAAGACCAACTACTAGCTAACCAAGGCAACCCAAAGTCTCACTGGAATTCAATAAACAACACATTAGGTAAATCTGCAGGTGCGAAAAATAGTAAAATTGAGTTAAGACCAATTTGTAGTACCATTCCAGATACATTTAATGAACACTTTCTGAAAGCAGGAGGGCAAACAACAGAAAATGTAGGTAGTGGATTTTTGAATTATTTACACAACTCTCCCAATTTTTCAATGTATTTATATCCCGTTACAAACTTAGAAATTGTAAAATGTATTAAATCATTTAAAACTTTTTCCTCCGGATACGATGACATTTCCCCAATTGTTTTGAAAAATACAGCCAATGATATAGCTATTCCATTAACACACATAATTAACCTGACATTAAAAACTGGCATCTTTCCTGATGCACTAAAAAAAGCCAAAGTTATACCATTACTTAAATCGGGAAATAGATCTGATATTAAAAATTATAGGCCTATTTCAATTCTTCCAGCGTTTAGTAAAGTTTTTGAAAAAGTTATTACTTCCCGTCTTGTTAATTTTTTTGAAAATAATAATCTACTCACAGACTATCAGCATGGATTCAGGGCAGGTCGTTCCACAGAAACAGCTATTTTACAGTTCACCTCTAATGTATATCAATACTTAGAAAAAAAGCATCATTTAATAGGAGTATTCTTAGACTTATCTAAAGCATTCGATACTTTGAGTCATGAAATTCTGTTGAGTAAGCTTAGTCACTATGGTGTTAGAGGTACTCCCTTAAAACTGTTTGAAAGTTATTTGACCAACAGGACACAAGCTGTATACTGCAACTCCACGTATTCTTCTTTCAATGCTGTCAATAAGGGTGTACCTCAAGGATCAATATTAGGACCGATTCTTTTTCTCATCTATATAAACGACATTGTCAATGTAAGCTCTAAATTCAATTACACCATTTATGCTGATGATACAAATCTACTAATAGACAACATTAATATTAATGATCTTCACATAAATTTGATTTCAGAATTAGAAAAAATCAATCACTGGACTAAAATTAATAATTTAAGTCTGAATATTACAAAAACTAATTATATATTTTTTCATAATCGTTCAGTTCAACATAACATTTCGCCTGTAACCATTGAAGGAAATACATTAGACAGAGTAAAGTTTACAAATTTTTTGGGTGTTTATATAGATGAGAATATGAATTGGAATGAACAGATTTCTTTTATTACGAATAAATTATCAAAGACGTGTGGTATTTTGTATAGAGTTCGCAATAACCTCACAGCTGAATCCCTCACTAGTATTTATTACACACTTTGTTACCCCCACCTCACTTACTGTGTATCAATTTTGGCATGTACTTGGCAGTCTTTTGTTAAAAAAATATCAATAGCGCAAAATAAAATTTTTAGATGCATGTTTTATATGAATAGGTTTGAGGCAACACGAAACATAATATATACACAAAATTTTCTTACTTTTACAAATATTCATAAATATTTTTTACTGTTAATTATTTACAAGAACCTTACACAGTATTGTGGAGCCCAGCCTTTTAGTCTGGTACGCACATCACACAACATTCGAGGTAATAATGTCAATCTTATAGGCCCACAGTACAGAACGACTCTCTTTAAGCACAATGTACTTTACTCCGGTCCTCAAATATGGAATTCATTGCCTTTACAAATTAAGACTCTTCTTTATAGTGGTAATTTATCTACTTTTAAAAAATCTGTGAAAACATATTTATATAATTATCAAAATAGTCAATATCATGCGTAACAATGTCAAATCTTAAAACAGCTACATCTTTTTGTCCATACTTGATTTATATATTACCTTGTATGAATAAGACCATACTTTCTTTGTATATGTATATGTATGTGTATGTGTGTATGTATGTATATGTGTATGTATATATATGTGTGCGTGTATGTGTATAGCAGCAACAATCACATATACTACACACACACCTGCACACACACACACCCATAGCTTGAGCCTATAATGACCTCCCTCGAGACCGCGGCTCCCCCGAGACCGCGGCTGAGGTCGAGATTAACTTGACCTAA
The DNA here is from genome assembly GCA_029783475.1 of Metacarcinus magister. NCBI lineage: Eukaryota > Metazoa > Arthropoda > Malacostraca > Decapoda > Cancridae > Metacarcinus > Metacarcinus magister. Next base: position 35,951,318 of record JAPQNM010000003.1, on the reverse strand, counting down.
CCTCACCTGACCACCCGGTCGGCGAGCCCAATATAAGCCGCCACACACACTCACTCAGACTCTCACTCACTCAGTCAGTCAACCATCAACCACCACAGCTACCCATAGCTCACGACGGGGAGTCAAGCCTCGTGACTCCCCTCACACGTCATTCACCATCTCCAGGCTCTCTGTCCTTCTCTACAAATTACCTGTGTGTGCAACCAACGCTGCAGCAATAAACTAACAAAACCAAGTCAGGGTGTTGTTCCAATCCTTACGTAGCCGACAACCTCCGCTACATGTGTGTGTATGTGTATATATATGTGTATGTGTGTGTGTGTATATATATATATATATATATATATATATATATATATATATATATATATATATATATATATAGAGAGAGAGAGAGAGAGAGAGAGAGAGAGAGAGAGAGAGAGAGAGAGAGAACACATAGGAACACATAGGAAGAACAAACAACAACAGGCCTGCTGGCCCTTACGAGGCTGTTTGTGAGACTACACTATCTACTCTAGAGTGAAGGATACAGGATAGTAAGGGTGAAGGCTTCTCTCCCCAGCCATGGCTGGCAGGGAAAGGAAGGCCAACCAAGACCATACTGTCACCACTACTACTGCTACCACTACTTCCTGGCAAGCGATGTCAGGCCACTAGCGACGTCTTTTGAATCGACATTTCGTAAGTTAGGTACATCAGGATGAACTTACTCAAAGTTTGCTACGTTAACGGATAGTATTTTAGTTGTGGATTGGCTTCTAAATATTTGTCAAGTCTATTTTTGAACGTAGTAATTGTTTTACTGTCGACGACATTGGCGGGCAGGGAGTTCCAAACGTTAACGATCCGATTGAAAAAGAAGTGCTTGGCTTCGTTTGATGTGAATCTTTTACCAGTAATCTTAAAAGAATGACGTCTTCTTGTTATATTTGATCGATCAAAAGTAATGTAATCTTCTGCATTGATATTATCGAATCCTTTGATTATCTTGAACATTTCAATTAAATCCCCTCGCATCCTTCGTTTTTCTAGGGGGAGGGGGGGGAGAGAGAGAGAGAGAGAGAGAGAGAGAGAGAGAGAGAGAGAGAGAGAGAGAGGAGAGAGAGAGAGAGAGAGAGAGAGAGAGAGAGAGAGAGAGAGTATATATATATATATATATATATATATATATATATATATATATATATATATATATTGCATCACTACTAGACACAATAATCCTTATTACCATTATTATAATTATTATTACTATTGTTATCATTATTATTATAGATATTATTGTTGTTGTTATTAATGGTGTTACAAATATAATTACATTTACTATGGTTAGGCCTGCAAGAATACTATAACCACCATTTTCTCTACAGGTCGTAAAAGGCGAATGAAAGAAACGGGGTGAAAAATTTATAAAAGAACCCCCTTCTCTGTATCCTCTCTCACAAGAATACAAGGCACAGAGGATGAAGTAGGATGTAATAACAAATAATAACAAAATAATAATAACCTCAAAGATGTCTTGTCTTGGTTACCTCTATTTAAGGATAATATAAGCAAGGTATACAGAGACATTATTAAAACTATTAAAACTATTAAACTATTAAAGCTATCAAACTACAGAAACTACCTAGTGCAGGCCTCCAGGCTATTTGTAGCTTCCTTATATTCTTATGTTCTTAATATTATAACATTCATGAAGATACTATTACAACTTTCATCATATTATATACAAATCGGTTCAATGCTTCGCTTCACCCTTGCTAAAGAGTTTCAATGTAAAACAGAGATATTGATAATTACATTCCCCACCATCCTCCAGGGAATTCCCGCCGGCCGCCACCTCATTCCCACCACCTCATTCCCACCACCTCATTCCCACCTCTATATTCCCGCCACCACATTCCCACCTCAGTATTCTTGCCACCACATTCCCACCTCCATATTACCACCACCACATTCTCGCCTTCATATTCCCGCCTCCATATTTCCACCTCCATATTCCCGCCACCACAGTCCCGCCTCTAGCTGCGGAGACTGCTCCATATAGGCCTTGCCTTTGACCCCAAAACTGTCGGCAGCTTACGCCTGTCAAAAAACTGTTACTACAAAAGTATGAATGAGTTACTTCCTTCAGTGTAACGATAACATAGCAGCTTGTCTGTATTATATAAAACAACATTATATTCCACTCAAGCACGTAAACAATACGAGCATCTATGAAATTTATATATTTGTGTCCCTATATCTCAGATTAGAAGTGTAATGGCAGTAATTTCATTATATATAAATAATATTCCCCATCCAGGATGTACCATCACTAGTGGTAGTGTAGTGTAGTCTAGTATAGTATAGTATAGTAGTCTAGTCTAGTATAGTATAGTATCCTCCTCTATTTTCATTTTATACTATAAAATGTCCATGGCCATGTTTTCTACAAGGTCATGGTGTTCCCTTCTATCTGTTATATATATATATATATATATATATATATATATATATATATATATATATTAAACATATATATATATATATATATATATATATATATATATATATATATATATATATATATATTAAACATATATATATATATATATATATATATATATATATATATATTAAACATATATATATATATATATATATATATATATATATATATATATTAAACATATATATATATATATATATATATATATATTAAACATATATATATATATATATATATATATATATATATATACGTATATATATATATATATATATATATATATATATATATATATATATACGTATATATATATATATATATATACGTATATGTATATATATATATATATATATATATATATATATATATATATACGTATATATATATATATATATATATATATATATATACATATATATATATACGTATATATATATATATATATATATATATATATATATATATACGTATATATATATATATATATATATATATATATATATATATATATATGTATATATATATATATATATATATATATATATATATATATATATATATATATATATATATATTATATATATATATATAT
>JAPQNM010000003.1:35941274-35948135 GCA_029783475.1 Metacarcinus magister | reverse complement strand
TATTTTTTAGGTTACGTTAGGTTTAGTTAGGTTTGGTTAGGTTTATTTCAGTTTAGTTAGGTTTGGTTAGGTTTTTTATGTTATGTGATATTAATAAAAAAAATATCAAATGTTTTCTATGAGCTGCAGTTAAATAAGCCTAACCAAAAGTAAACCCAACCAAACGTAACTAAACCTAACCAACTAACTTTTTCACAATAATACGAATTTTTTTACTAGTAATAGTATTGAATGTTTTATAGTAATAGTCATTTTTGTATTAATAGTAGTAAGGGTTAAATTTTACATCTTCACCAAATGGCGTTTGTTTACGTCTCCATCTTCGGACTGCCTGCAAATGTATAACCCTGAATTCTCTAGAGCATTGTGGTGAAGATGTAAAATAATATTATTGCAGTTTCAGACAATACACCACACTAACTATAAACTATCTCAGGGTCTAGTATGACATTGTTAGTGAGGCAGTTTCTATGACACCATACATATACACTGTCGGAATTATAATTAATATATAGAACATTTCTTCACTTCTAGGAAACTGTCCATTAGGATTTTTTACAGTCGCAGTACTGGTGAATGTTTATATTTTGTCATTATTATCAATAGTATTATTGCAGTTTATGAAGTTAGGATTAGGAATATAGTCTGAACCAGGTTTTTGGTTGTTTGATAGTGTCCTGAGCAGGGGTGTCTCAGCGGCGCAGTGCGGTAGAATGGAATAGGTTTGTGCCAGTGTGTTGCATACATTTATGTAGTTTTAGGAAATTTCCCTACATTATTCAAAGTCCATATATCACTCCTAGATATGCCCCTAACCCCAAAAAACACCCGATTCCCTACAGTTCCACTCAAGAGCGTCCTTGAGTGGTGTTTGGGGTGTGATGGGTAGAGATCGGCAATATTGTCTGAAACACAGTACTACCTACTGTAACAACTCTGTATGAACACGTCTTAACGAACGAAACTCGTATATAGCGAACTCGTTCGGTATTTTTACCGACTTCGGATATAAGAAATTATCGGATATAACGTCAGACCCCCCGCCCCAATTGGTTCGTTATATCGAGGTTTTACTGTATATGTTTTTGTCTTCGTATAATATTTTTCTGGTTTTTAGGTCACCGTTGACTCATTCTCTTTCATTTTCTCACTTAACCAATCTAATTTCCTTCATACACAACCAAGATGAACCCGTTACCTACCACCCAACCAAATTCAACCACACAACTATAACCAATCAGCCAATCCCCACAGATACAACATCACCACCTTACAACAAACATTTTTTTGCCCGAGAAAATTATTTTTAATTTTCTCACTTTCTCCTTCATACACAACCAAGATCAACTCTTACCTACCACTCAACCAAATTCAACTCACACAATCATAACCAAACAACCGATATCTTAACTTAACCAAGAACATCACCAGCTTTACGGCAAAATTTTCTGAACCCGAGAAAAAAATACCTCATATACTTTATCATTTTTCACCTCTCTTATGTATGATAATAGTTTCCTTCATACACAACCAAGATTAACCCTTTACCTACCACTCCACCACAATTCAACCACAACCATAACCAATCAACCACAATCCTTTCAGATCTGACGAGATCAACCAATGTTACACGAATATTACCCAATCCACCAGTGTCTCTTCACCAGACCCGATTCCTTGAACTTTTATACAATGAGGAGGCAAACAAGCGTAATATCTGTACCCAGCAGATGATGGTCCACCATGTTGTTTTCTTGCTTGGTAAAAAGGGCGGGGAAGATCCTTAGAGACGGTGAAAATTTTATTATTGTTGTTGCTGTACAGTTAAAACCTCATATAATGAACCAATTGGGGCGGGGGGTCTGACGTTATGTCCGATATTCGTTATATCCGAAGTTTCGGTAAAAATACCGAACGAGTTCACTATATACAGGGTTTTGTTCGTTAAGATGTTAAGAGAAGGAGTCCTCGAAGCCATTTCTCAGTAGGTATACTGTAGGTAGTAGGTACGTAGTAGTAGCAAGTGGCGAGATCACGAGTGCGACCAACCCTTCACATTGAGAGCTAACTGTGGACTGAGTGGTGTGTGCGTCGCGTGTTCATGTTCAACAAAGTGGAGAGTTTGGCTGGCTCACCCCACCCTCGGATATAATGAACCTTTGGTTCGTTATATCCGACTTGGTTCAGCCGGAAATGACGTTCGTTATATCCAAAATTCGCTATAAGCGGTTTGTTATATTGAGGTTTTAATGTATTATTATTTATTTTAATTATTTTATTTAATTCTATTTATTTTTTTATTATATTGTATTTATTTATTTAATTTATTTGTATAGTTGTATTATTATTATTATGACTATTTTTCTTCTTTTTTTATCATTGTTATATTGTATTTATTTATTTTTCTAGAATATATATATTATTTCTGATTTTATTATTAATTTCCTGTAATTATAATGTATTATTATTTTTTTTTTTTGTGTAGTCATAGCTGTATTTATATATTTATTATTTTTTTTATATATATATATGATTTTATTGTTATTTATTAATGTTAAAATTTATAATTATTCACAAATCTTGCTTTTTAAAATCAATCTTAACAAATTACGTATAAATAAGAATGAAATATATATAATGATTTCTTAAAATCACAATTATTAATTATTTTCATGTATATAATGAATTTGCAAACTACACTTATTATAAAAAAATGTTTACACGTACAGCGAATTAATTTTACATAACAATACTTAGATTACCTAAACACACTAAATTATCTCTTATTAAGGATAGCTCGATGACATCAAGACTTCCGTGTTGTCCAACCTAAGAATTAAAATTATATAAAGATTACTCCCTACCACCACCACCACCATCACCATCGCCATCGCATTGCTACCACCACCACAACCACCACCACCACCCCACCACCACCACCACCACCACCACCACCACCACAAATGACTCCTGACTCACACCATCTGAATTGAAATGAAGTTATCGCTCCGTATAAAAAGGTAAATGAATATTATCTTCTATACTATTCACCTCTACGCTACACATCCCTTCCTTCCTGCCGTAACTCATTGTGACTCTCTTTCTGTGTGTGTGTGTGTGTGTGTGGTAACCATACCCTTATCTTACACTTATATATACAATAGTTCGCTCAGATTAGTGTACGTTAAGTAATTGACAGACATCAATAAAGATTGAATCAAGGCCTATTACCAGCAAGTCTGCCAAATCAACTTTGGCTATAGGGCCTAGGGCACTGTGGCACATTACCCAGAAGGTGATCCTGCTTCTCGGGTTATTTCTAAAGTTATAACCTGGGGTGGAGGCAGGGCGCCCCGAAGACTGCCTGAGTTGCAGACACCTTGAGCCGTCCCTGGGTGGGGAGGGGGGGAGGTGGACACACACAGAATACAGCTGCACTTTTAACTGTCCAACCAGCTGTATTCAAGGTGCAATTAATTAATGAATTAATGTTTCCTGAACCAGCTAACCTAACCTTACCATCCTTCCAAGGCGACTACATTAGAGCCTATAGATGTCCCTATAAGGACATCAGTGTTGATTCCAAGGTATTTATAACAATATATTTATATATAATATATATATATATATATATATATATATATATATATATAATATATATATTATAATATATATATATATATATATATATATATATATATACATACATATATATATATATTTTATGTATATATATATAAATATATATATTTTATTTATATTATGTATATATTATATATATATATATATATATATATATTTATATTATATATAATATATATATAAATATAATTATATATATATATATATATATATATTTATTTATATTTATATATATATATATAATATATATAATATATTAATATATATATATATAATTTATATATATATATATAATTTATTATTATATATTATATATATATATTATATATATATTATATTATATAATTTTTTTTTTACATTAAAGGGTACTGGCTAAGTAAAACAAAAATAAGTTAAAAAAAATCCTCTTGTCGCCAAGCCCTGTAAAAGGACAGTAGGAGAAATATAGACATGGGGGGGGAGTCCAATTAATGTGAGAGGTGTCTTGACACTCCTCTTTTGAAAGAGTTAAGTCATAGGCAGGTGGAAAAACAGACAAAGGAAGAGAGTTCCAGAGTTTACCAGTGTAAGGGATGAAAGAGTGAAGATACTGGTTAACTCTTGCATTAGGAAGATGGACAGAATAAGGATGAGAAGAAGTAGAAAGTCTTGTGCAGCGAGGCCGCGGGAGGGGGGAGGCATGCAGTTAGCAGTTCAGAGAGCAGTCCGCATGAAAATAGCGGTAGAAGATAGATAAAGATGCAACATTGCGGCGGTGACTTACAAGAGTGCAAGACAGTCAGATTAGAGGAGGAGAGTTGATAGGACGAAAAAGCTGTAGGACTCCACCCTGTTTAAAAGAGCTGATGAGTTGAGCCCCCCAGACATGTGAGCCATACTCCATACATGGGCGGATAAGGCCCCTGTACAGAGCAAGCAGCTGAGAAGGAGAGAAAAATGGACGCAGACGCCATAGGACACCTAACTTCTGGAAGCTGATTTAGCAAGAGTAGAGATATGAAATTGCCAGTTTAGGTTTTTACTAAAGGATAGACCGAGTGTGTTTAATGTGGAGGAGAGGGGAAGTTGAGTGTCATTGAGAAGAGGGGATAGTTATCTGGAAGGTTATGTCGAGTAGATAGTTGTAGAAATTGAGTTTTTGAGGCATTGAACAAAACAGGTTTGCTCTGCCCCAATCAGAAACATAGTGAAAGATCAGAAGTTAAGCGTCCTATAGCATCTCGCCTTGAGTCATTTAATTCTTGTTGGGTTGGGCGTCTATTGTACGACGTTGAAAAATGCAAGGTGGTGTCATCAGCATAGGAGTGGATAGGGCATTGAGTCAGATTTAGGAGATCATTGATGAATAATAGAAAGAGAGTGGGTGATAGGACAGAACCCTGAGGAACACCACTGTTGATAGTTTTAGGAGAAGAACAATGACCGTCCACTACAGCAGCAATAGACCGGTCGGAAAGAAAACTGGAGATGAAGTACAGAGAGAAGGATAGAATCCGTAGGAGGGTAGTTAGAAATTAAAGATTTATGCCAGACTCTATCGAAGGCTTTCGATATGTCAAGGCGACAGCAAAGGTTTCACCGAAGTCCCTAAAAGAGGATGACAAGATTCAGTTAGGAAAGCAAGATCACCAGTAGATCGGCCTTTACGGAAACCATACTGGCAATCAGAGAGAAGGTTGTGAGCTGATAGATGCCTCATTATCTCTTGTTAAGGACAGAATCAAAGGCTTTAGAAAGGCAGGAAATCAAAGCTATAGGGCGGTAGTTAGAAGGATTGGAGGGTCACCCTTTTTAGAGACAGGTTGAATGTGAGCAAACTTCCACGCAAGAAGGATAGGTAGAAGTAGAGAGACACCGACGAAAGAGTTCGGACAGCACAGTTTTTGAGAACACAACATGAGGGACTCCATCCGAACGTAAGCCTTCCAAGAATCAAGGCTAGAGTGTGAGCTTGTAGATCAGTGTGCGACAAGGACAAAAACAGAACTAGGTCGTACATTGTTGCGACTATTATTTGTGGAAGTGGCACACAAGCAGTCCACCTCAGCGCTAGCTGTCTCCTTCTCCTGTATCAAAACAAACACACAGAACAAATGACACACACGAAGCGCAGCGCACTAACACCACGAGAATCAACAGAATTAACAGATTCCCTCTCTTTAAACAAAGAAAAAACCTTTCAAGTTTACAATACCTGCAGTAAATTGTATAGATCTCTGACAAAGACTAGTCTTGCTTCACTCATCACAAAAAACAAAAACAACTACAACAGTCAAAATGTTTATAATGCACAAGAGCCATTTTCACAAGGCGCTACTAGCTATTCCAAAGAATCGAATACCCTTTGGTGTCATCACATCAGCCAACTGTGCTCTTTGCACGCACCCAAATATCTCAACTCTCCATTGAACCATTCTTTGAGAATAGCTATGTCATTCTTAATCTCTTTCTGAAAATTCTAACTGAGTACACATTGTCATAGGCGTGAACGGTATCTACATAGAGTTCCACAGCCAATTTTCTCTCTTATTAAACAATATTGAGACCACACATTTTTCAAGATAATAGGCATATCCACTCCTCTCGGCAGATGCTAGTGGTTCTGCAGCAAGGGGGCTTTTCACAACTCTCTTATTTTCTATGCCTCCAGTACAAAGGACACTATTTCGATTGCTGCACCTGTATAGAAAAAATCACAAAGCCCCAGCACTACTACATCCATCAGGGAGATTAGCTATGGAAGCATCACTGCTACACAACCGAACGTAGACTTAGAAATGGTCACATAGATTTGGGAGTACATGAACTCTCTAATGTACAGGCGTTCCTTCGACATTTATTGCTCAATCAAATCTTCATACTTTAGGATTATTTATCTTACAGCTAAGTTCTAATACATCATATGACAAATCAGTCTTGAGTTAGTTACATAAACCACTAGTCTAGCCCCACTAGACTCCTAAAACTCTGCTGTCTTCCTCATACACCATCTTCTTTTGTAATCCTCTCCCAGCATTTACATTTCATACACTTTTAGAGATTTACAGTATTCATTCTGATGAGTCGTGACAACATGTTCATTCTGTACAATATCCAGGTCCAATATATCTGAAGTAGTATACTGTGCTCCTAACCTGAAATTATTTTAATTGGGGTCAATGACCACACTTCAAATCTCTTGTTCCTCCCCATACAGAAATCATCTACATGCATCAACAA
>JAPQNM010000003.1:35881274-35936274 GCA_029783475.1 Metacarcinus magister | reverse complement strand
AATTTACTGCAGGGTATTGTAAACTTGAAAGCTTTTTTCTTTTTGTTTAAAAGAGAGGGAATCTGTTAATTCTGTTGATTCTGTGTGTGTTAGTGCGCTGCGCTTCGTGTGTGTCATTTGTTCTTGTGTTTGTTTTGAATACAGGAGAAAGAGACAGCTAGCGGCTGAGGGTGGACGCTTGTGTGCCAACTTCCACAAATAAAGTCCAGACAATGTACACCTAGTTCTGTTTTGTCCTGCCACACTGATCTACAAGCTCAACACTCTAGCCTTGATTCTTGGAAGGCTTACGGTCCGGATGGAGTCCCTCCTGTTGTTCTCAAAAACTGTGCTTCCGAACTCTTTCGTCTGTGTCTCTCTACTTCTACCTATCCTTCTTGCTGGAAGTTTGCTCACATTCAACCTGTCCCTAAAAAGGGTGACTGCTCCAATCCTTCTAACTACCGCCCTATAGCTTTGATTTCCTGCCTTTCTAAAGCCTTTGATTCTGTCCTTAACAAGAAGATAATGAGGCATCTATCAGCTCACAACCTTCTCTCTGATTGCCAGTATGGTTTCCGTAAAGGCCGATCTACTGGTGATCTTCTTGCTTTCCTAACTGAATCTTGGTCATCCTCTTTTAGGGACTTCGGTGAAACCTTTGCTGTCGGCCTTGACATATCGAAAGCCTTCGATAGAGTCTGGCATATATCTTTAAATTTCTAAACTACCCTCCTACGGATTCTATCCTTCTCTCTGTACCTTCATCTCCAGTTTCCTTTCCGACCGGTCTATTGCTGCTGTAGTGGACGGTCATTGTTCTTCTCCTAAAACTATCAACAGTGGTGTTCCTCAGGGTTCTGTCCTATCACCCACTCTCTTTCTATTATTCATCAATGATCTCCTAAATCTGACTCAATGCCCTATCCACTCCTATGCTGATGACACCACCTTGAATTTTTCAACATCGTACAACAGACGCCCAACCCAACAAGAATTAAATGACTCAAGGCGAGATGCTATAGGACGCTTAACTTCTGATCTTTCACTTGTTTCTGATTGGGGCAGAGCAAACCTAGTTTTGTTCAATGCCTCAAAAACTCAATTTCTACAACTATCTACTCGACATAACCTTCCAGATAACTATCCCCTCTTCTTCAATGACACTCAACTTCTCCTCTCCTCCACATTATACACACTCAGTCTATCCTTTACTAAAAATCTAAACTGGCAATTTCATATCTCTACTCTTGCTAAATCAGTTTCCAAGAAGTTAGGTGTCCTATGGCGTCTGCGTCCATTTTTCTCTCCTTCTCAGCTGCTTGCTCTGTACAGGGGCCTTATCCACCCATGTATGGAGTATGGCTCACATGTCTGGGGGGGCTCAACTTTTACAGTTTTACTAAACAGGGTGGAGTCTAAAGCTTTTCGCCTAATTAACTCTCCTCCTTTAACTGACTTTCTTGATTCTTTAAGTCACCGCCGCAATGTTGCATCTTTATCTATCTTTTACCGCTATTTTCATGCTGACTGCTCTTCTGAACTTGCTAACTGCATGCCTCCCCCCCTCCTGCGGCCTCGCTGCACAAGACTTTCTACTTCTTCTCATCCTTATTCTGTCCATCTTCCTAATGCAAGAGTTAACCAGTATCTTCACTCTTTCATCCCTTACACTGGTAAACTCTGGAACTCTCTTCCTTTGTCTGTTTTTCCACCTGCCTATGACTTAAACTCTTTCAAAAGAGGAGTGTCAAGACACCTCTCACACTAAATTGGACTTCCCCCGCCATGTCTATATTTCTCCTACTGTCCTCTTTACAGGGCTTGGCGACAAGCAGGATTTTTTTTAACTTATTTTTGTTTTACCTTAGCCAGTACCCTTTTAATGTAAAAAAAAATATATATATATATATATATATATATATATATATATATATATATATATAAATTATATATATATATATATAAATTATATATATATATATATATATATATATATATATATATATATAAATATAAATAAATATATATATATATATATATATATATATATATATATATATATATATATATATATATATAAATATATATATATATATATATATATATATATACATAAATATAAATAAATATATATATATTTATATATATATACATAAATATATATATATATGTATGTATATATATATATATATATATATATATATATATATATATATATATATATATATATATTATATATATATATATATATATATATATATATATATATATATATGTTATAAATACCTTGGAATCAACACTGATGTCCTTATAGGGACATCTATAGGACTCTAATGTAGTCTGCCTTGGAAGGATGGTAAGGTTAGGTTAGCTGGTTCAAGATAACATTAATTCATTAATTAATTGCACCTTGAATACAGCTGGTTGGACACAGTTAAAAGTGCAGCTGTATTCTGTTGTTGTGTCCACCTCCCCCCCTCCCCCACCCAGGGACGGCTCAAGGTGTCTGCAACTCAGGCAGTCTTACGGGGCGCCCTGCCTCCACCCCAGGTTATAACTTTTAGAAATAACCCGAGAAGCAGGATCACCTTCTGGGTAATGTGCCACAGTGCCCTAGGCCCATATAGCCAAAGTTGATGTTGGCAGACTTTGCTGGTAATAGGCCTTGATTCAATCTTTATTGATGTCTGTCAATTACTTACGTACACTAATCTGAGCGAACTATTGTATATATAAGTGTAAGATAAGGGTATGGTTACCACACACACACACACACACACAGAAAGAGAGTCACAATGAGTTACTGGCAGGAAGGAAGGGAGTGGATAGCGTAGAGGTGAATAGTATAGAAGATAATATTCATTTACCTTTTTATACGGAGCGATAACTTTCATTTCAATTCAGATGGTGTGAGTTCAGGAGTCATTTGTGGTGGTGGTGGTGGTGGTGGTGGTGGTGGTGGTGGTGGTGGTGGTAGCAATGGCGATGGCGATGGTGATGGTGGTGGTGGTGGTAGGGAGTAATCTTTATATAATTTTAATTCTTCAGGTTGGACAACACGGAAGTCTTGATGTCATCGAGCTCATCCTATAATTAAGAGTATAATTAGTGTGTTTAGGTAATCTAAGTATTGTTATGTAAATATATTCGCTGTACGTGTAAACATTTTTTTATAATAAGTGTAGTTTGCAAATTCATTATATACATGAAAATAATTAATAATTGTTGATTTTTAAGAAATCATTATATATATTTCATTCTTATTTATACGTAATTTGTTAAGATTGATTTTAAAAAGCAAGATTTGTGAATAATTATAGAATTTTAACATTAATAAATAACAATAAAATCAATATATATATATAACAAAAAATAAATAAATATATAAATACAGCTATGACTACAAAAAAAAAAATAATAATACATTATAATTACAAGGAATTAATAATTAAAATCAGAAATAATATATATAATCATAGAAAAATAAATAAATACAATATAACAATGATAAAAAAAGAAGAAAAAATAGTCATAATAATAATAATACAACTATACAAATAAATTAAATAAATAAATACAATATAATAAAAAAATAAATAGAATTATAATAAAATAATTAAAAATAAATAATAATACATTAAAACCTCAATATAACAAACCCGCTTATAGCGAATTTTGGATATAACGAACGTCATTTCCTGGCTGAACCAAGTCGGATATAACGAACCAAAGTTCATTATATCCGAGGCGTGGGGTGAGCCAGCCAAACTCTCCACTTTGTTTGAACATGAACACGCCGACGCACACACCACTCAGTCCACAGTTAGCTCTCAATGTGAAGGGTTGGTCGCACTCGTGATCTCGCCACTTGCTACCTACTACGTACCTACTACCTACAGTACTACCTACTGAGAAATGGCTTCGAGGACTCCTTCTCTTAACATCTTAACGAACAAAACCCTGTATATAGTGAACTCGTTCGGTATTTTTACCGAACTTCGGATATAACGAATTATCGGACATAACGTCAGACCCCCCGCCCCAATTGGTTCATTATATTGAGGTTTTACTGTACAGCAACAACAATAATAAAATTTTCACCGTCTCTAAGGTATCTTCCCCGCCCTTTTTACCAAGCAAGAAAACAACATGGTGGACCATCATCTGCTGGGTACAGATATTTACGCTTGTTTTGCCTCCTCATTGTATTAAAAGTTCAAGGAATCGGGTCTGGTGAAGAGACACTTGGTGGATTGGGTAATATTCGTTGTAACATTGGTTGATCTCGTCAGATCTGAAAGGATTGTGGTTGATTGGTTATGGTTGTGGTTGAATTGTGGTGGAGTGGTAGGTAAAGGGTTAATCTTGGTTGTGTATGAAGGAAACTATTATTCATACATAGAGAGAGTGAAAAATTGATAAAGTATATGAGGTATTTTTTTCTCGGGTTCAGAAAATTTTGCCGTAAAGCTGGTTGATGTTCTTGGTTAAGTTAAGATATCGGTTGTTTGGTTATGATTGTGTGAGTTGAATTTTGGTTGAGTGGTAGGTAAAGAGTTGATCTTGGTTGTGTATGAAGGAGAAAGTGAGAAAATTAAAAATAATTTTCTCGGGCAAAAAAATGTTTGTTGTAAGGTTGGTTGATGTTGTATCTGTGGGGATTGTGGCTGATTGGTTATAGTTGTGTGGTTGAATTTGGGTTGGGTGGTAGGTAACGGGTTCATCTTGGTTGTGTATGAAGGAAATTAAGATTGGTTAAGTGAGAAAATGAAAGAGAATGAGTCAACGGTGACCTAAAAACCAGAAAAAATATTATACGAAGACAAAACATATACAGTAAAACCTCGATATAACGAACCAATTGGGGCGGGGGGTCTGACGTTATATCCGATAATTTCTTATATCCGAAGTTCGGTAAAAATACCGAACGAGTTCGCTATATACGAGGTTTCGTTCGTTAAGACGTGTTCATACAGAGTTGTTACAGTAGGTAGTACTGTAGGTAGTAGGTATGTAGTAGGTAGCAAGTGGTGAGAGCACGAGCACGACCAACCCTTCACAGTGAGAGCTAACTGTGGACTGAGTGGTGTGCACGTCGGCACATTCATGTTCAAACAAAGTGGAGAGTTCGGCTGGCTCACCCCACACCTCGGATATAACAAACTTTTGTTCGTTATATCCGACTTGGTTCGGCCAGGAAATGACGTTCGTTACATCCAAAATTTATTATAAGCGGGTTCGTTATATCGAGGTTTTACTGTATGATTATTATAACCAAATGAAAAATCAAAACTAAACAGCAATCAATATATAAACACATCAAATAATAATACCCTATAATTATAAACACCGCAAACCAAACAGATGAACGGCAAATTGAAAATAAGAAATGTCGGTAAAGATTCAGAAGACGACCCAGTCTGTTTTTTGGACAAAGCAGTTTTTTTCCAATAAATTTTGATGTGTTTTGAATTAATCTGATGTTTGTTTGTTATGCCATGTAATTTTTTTTCTCCAAGGTAAAAATTGCCACAAAAAAGTCAGATAAATTAAAAACCATCAAAATCAATACGAGAAAAAATCTTAAGCAAACCTAATTAAACCTAACTTAATTAAACCTATCCTAATTCAAGCAAACCTAATTAAACCTAACCTAACCTAACCTATTGGATCGTCTTACGAATCTTTACCTAGTTTAGGTTCGGTTTGGTTACGTTAGGTTAGGTTTGCTTAGGTTTAATTAGGTTAGGTTAGGTTTAATTATGTTTGCTTAGGCTTAATTAGGTTTGGTTGGATTAGGTTTAATCAGGTTTGCTTAGGGTTATTCAAGCAAATTTACTCTTATTGTTTTTGATGGTTTTTGTGGTAATTTTTACCTTGGGAAATAAAAAAAAGATTGCATGGCATAACAAACATCAGATTAATTCAAATCTATCAGAAAAAAATTGCTTCGTCCGAAAAACAGACTGGGTCACCTTCCGAATCTTTACCAAACGTCACTTTGGACTATAAAACGGAAAAATATTATACGACAAAACATATCTGCTTATTATATCCAAACGGTTATTCAAAATACAATAAAAAATTAATAAACAAACACATCAAACATTAACACACCTTCCCTATAAATATAAACCTTGCAAACCCAACAAGTGACCAGCAAATTATATAAACGTAACGACATCTTACCTTTCCAAGACTAGATATTTGCCGCATTACCAGGCTCCTCTTTGTATGTAATAATGTTTTTTGTTGCCATGGTAACTAATGGTTCTTCTTCTTCTCTATTGTGTTAGGGCTGGAACCACTTTACGGTCCCATGAGCCCTGGCGTATTCCTGTGAAGGTTACAGGCGTGGCAGCTGTCCCGTCTTCCTAAGGAAAGCACAGGTGAGGCGGATGACAGCTCACGGCTGGTTGTGTGTCAGGGTGGCACACCGGCCTAACTAATGGTTATCTCCCTGCTGTGTTAGGAGCTCCAAGATGTCCACCTGGAATAGTAATAGTAGTAGTAGGGTAAATTTGCAGTCTCAACCAATATTCCCTATCTCTACCCACACCCTGCCCAACCACTGAAGCAAGCTTGGGGGCTGTGGGGAATTGGGTTTTTTTTGGGGGGAGGCATATATGAGTGATATATGGACTTTGAAAATCTAGGGAAATATCCCTAAAAATTCCCTAAATGTAGCAAACATGACAAACCTATTATAAAAGGGGGGGGGTGCGCCCCCCTTGACCCTCCCGCTAGGACACTATTCAAACAACCAGAAACCTGGTTCAATATCCTAACCTAACCTTTATAATAATGACAATAATATAACAAAATATTCACCAATATGGACTAAAAAATCAAAGGAAATTTCCCTAGAAGACAAAGAAATTTCCTATTATTAATTATTAATTTCCGACAGTGTAATATGGGGCTAGAAATGCTCCTAACAGTGTCATCTAGACCCTGAGATAGTTTATAGTTACGTGTGGTGTATTGGCTGAAACTGCAATAATACCAGTAGTAGTATTGATAGTAGTGTTGTTAGGTGTGGAATTGCAGGTAAAAATATTGGAAAATCAACAAAAAAATATTACTACTACTACCACCAGTTAGAACGCTATTACTTACTACGGTATTATTTTACATCTTTACCACAATGCTCTAGAGAATTCAGGGTTATATTTTTGCATTACCTGATGCATTTTGAGAAGGTTTTCTTCAATTACATTTCCGTCGCAAATTCTTAGTTTGTGAGATATTCAATGTTTTTTGTGAGACCTTATCTTTGAAAAATTAAGTTTAGTTTTGTTTGAACAAGGTTCTGCTATTTGTCAATGTAGGTTAGGGTTTGGTTAATATAGGTTATGTTAGGTTAGATTAATATAGAAGCTATCAAATGTTCTCTATGACCAAAAGTAGGGTGTAGGATGAGGTGCAGTCCGAAGATGGAGACGTAAACAAACGCCATTTGGTGAAGATGTAAAATTTAACCCTTACTACTATTAATACAAAAATGACTATTACTATAAAACATTCAATACTATTACTAGTAACAAATTCGTATTATTGTGAAAAAGTTAGGTTTGGTTAGGTTTAGTTACGTTTGGTTGGGTTACTTTTGGTTAGGCTTATTTAACTGCAGCTCATAGAAAACATTTGATATTTTTTTTATTAATATCACATAACATAAAAAACCTAACCAAACCTAACTAAACTGAAATAAACCTAACCAAACCTAACTAAACCTAACGTAACCTAAAAAATATGGTTAAGATTCAGTTCGTTAACCACTCGAGATCTGGTTACCTTTATAATACAAATTTAACATCAGATACTTGTTCAGATCACCTCAAATAGTCATGCCGCTGAATACAGAAAAAATACGATTTTTTTTTTTCTAGGTTACGTTAGGTTTAGTTAGGGTTGGTTTTTACAGTTCTACACCCGTATGCACACTTTTCACTAAATTTCCACATTTAAACACACTTTTCCCACACTTATAGTTACTTTACACGTGCACACATGTCATTGCTAGGTTGTTAGTGATTCTGTCATTTTATTATTAGTGTCATTTGGAAATCAAGTCCCCCAGGCTTGTTGGGGGTGATAAGGATATCTTATATATACAATTGCAACGGAAATTAATGTTAAAATCATTCGTAATGCATCAAAATGTGTACGAAGTGTGTTATTGAGTAGTTAAGGAAACGAATTTTGACCAACTACACAACATAACAAAAACACATAATTAACTTATTTCCAGAAGTCTTCTTGTATAGGCCTATTGACCAATCATTCCTTGATGATAGTTCTACCTTTACACAGCCTATAAAGCCCCAGGAAGGCCTACAAAGTTCAATAATTACAGTATATATAGCGACCACAGCGACCATAAGACTGTATGGCTGATCCGATCTTGATCGCGTACCTAAATCCGAGCATCGATGGTTCCGCCCACCATCGATATCTTCTTCTTGGGAATTTGCTGGGGCCGTGCAGGCTGTGGTGCCACAGCCTCTAGTGCCCCAAAAGTGCAGGTTGCAGATGAGTAAGTGGATCAGATCCTGTTGAGTTGACCTGTCCTTTGGAGGAAGGTCCTGGTGTGTTTGAGTACTTTGAGGGCCAGATCTTGATCTTGATCTTGATGTCACAGGTGACTTGAAATTTCCTCCAAGTCGGGCCTTTATATCGGCAGCTCCTGTGAGGGGAATAAGGGGGGAAAAAAAAAGAGGAAAATACACACAAAAAAAAAAGAAACTAAATAAATCAAAGATGCATACTCTAATTACATGCCCTAATCTCTCAATCTCGCATACCACATTTTCTCCAGGAACTCTTTCACCGCGTCAATCATCTGTTCACTCGTCTCCTCACACAGTCCTAGCAACAACGCCATCCATTCCCTTCCAGTTCTTTCAGTCACCTCATTCATTTCACGTCCCATTTCTGCCAGAATCACACGCATCATTTCCATTCTGTCACGGTCATACTTCTCGCATTCTAGTACTACATGCTCTACCGTCTCATCCTCTCCCATATCACACATCTGGCACACTTTGCTGCGGGACTCTGACCATCTGTAGTTCCTTGCATTCACATCCATACACTGTGCCCTAGCTCGGAAGAGAAGATCACCACCCAGGCTTCCATCATACCACCTTACATACATTGGGGCCTCTTTCTCTCTGTACCATTCCAAAGTCTTCTTTCGTTCCATCTCAGTCTTCCACTTACTTAGTCCCACACCTTTCACTGTTTTGTCTATCTCGCTTTTCCACCTTTTCACATCCCACTCTAACCCTTCTCTACTTCTGTTCATCACCTTCCATTCATACAACCATTCTCTCCCTTCACAAAATTTATGCACCCACCTAACGAGCATGCCACTCCTGTCTACCATGTTCAGACATTTCTTCTCCCATTTACTCCTCCTTACATTCCACAAATACACCTTCCGTGCAATTCTTGTATTCTCCATTCGTTCCAGCCTAACTTTATATCTCAAAGTTGCCTTTATCTGTCTCTCCCTGAACGTACTCCATCCCATGTCACCTCTCAAAGCTTCTACAGCTGCATACCTTGGTGCATTCAGTGCCATTCTTGCTACTCTATTCTGCCCTACTTCCAACTTGTCTATCTCCTTTTCACTCCATGCAATCACTTCCATACCATACATTACACTCGGAACAGCCACACTCTTCCATATCTCTCGCAACACGTCATATTTACTCGCTCTCATTCTTGCTGCACTCCCTAGTCTGCCAACCCACTGATTCACCATACTAATCTTTTCATTCTTAGCCTTCTCACATCCATTTGGGCTCATCCATATCCCTAGATACTTGTACTCACATACTTGCTGCAACTCTTTCACTCCAAGTCTCCATGTAACATCCCTCTCATCTTCTGATCTATTCACTATCATTACCTTACTTTTTTCACAACTAAAATTCACTCCAAAATCTCTTCCATACTCATCTACCACATCTAATAAGCTTTGTAGCTCCTCTGCAGACTCACTCATTAAGACTACATCATCTGCATATAATAACATGCATACCTTGTCCCTCCCGACACTCACTCCTGCATTCATTCTTCTCAACCTGACTGCTAGTTCTTCTGTGTACATACTAAACAAGATCGGTGACAGAATACATCCTTGCCTGACTCCTTTCTCACTCTTCACCCATTCTGTCTCTATATTCCCTAGTTTGTATCTAGCTTTGGTCCCAACATACATACTCATGACAATTTTGACTATTTTTTCACTTAGCCCAACCTTTTCTAAAACTCTGCAAAGCATTTCTCTATTTACCCTGTCGTAAGCTTTCTCTATATCTAGAAATCCTAAATACAGCTTGCCTCCCTCATTCTTTTTTCTTGCAATCATTTCATTCACGACAAATACATTATCTTCTGCTCTTCTGTCCACTCTGAAACCATTTTGCTCTTCACCCAGTACTCTTACTCTCTCAATCCATTTACACAATCTGTCATTCAACACAGCACAGAGGACTTTGCCTACTGTGTTCACAAGGGCAATTGGCCTATAATTCTTCAACTCATTCTTACTCTTGTATCCTCCCTTATGAATTAGTGTCACTCTACATTCATTCCACTTTCTCGGCACCTTTTCTTCTTCCCACACTTCGTTAAATAGCTCAGTCATTCTATCAATCATAACCTCACCACCATTCTTATAAAATTCATATGGGATATCATCTGGTCCTGCTGCCTTACCATTCCTCTGTCTTTTCACACATTTTTCAACCTCTTCCCTGCTGATCCTTTCATTCAACTCATTCGAATCCTTTCCTTCCAGTGTCAAGCACCCTTCTCTCACTTCCAATACCTCACCTACACCTATGTTTTCCCAAAACTCTTTTATTAACTCCCTGATTTCATTCTTGTCTGTAATACATTTGCCATTCACTTTCAAGCTTTCGACATTTTCACTGTCTGACATGCTTTCCCCTCTCATGAATCTGTACCACTCACGCCCTCCTTCCATTCCCTTCTCCCTCAAGGCTTGAATAGCATTCCTTTCACACTGCACTTTCGCATCTCTTATCTTTCGCTTCGTCAATCGTTGCTGCTTCATATACGTCATCCATACATTCTGGTATTCACCCTCAGCCTCTTCACTGTCATGTCTCCTTTTCTTTAACACCCTACACTGTTTGTTTAACCTCTTACGTTCCCTTCTCGCATCCCTAATATCATCATTCCACCACGGCTTGTTCATTCTCTTTCTTCCAGTCATTCTTACAAACCCTATCTTACTAGCCCCAGCACTTCTCACATTTTCAGTCAATCTCTCATTCAGTTCATCAACACTCTCTGAGCTCCCCGTGCCCCACATTTTTTCACTCAGGCATACTTGAAAATTCTCCCAGTTAGCGTCCCTCAGCCTCCATTTCTTCTTCTGCACCTTCCTTTTCTTTTCATTCTTACCTCCCACCATACATTCCACCATAAGCATGTTGTGATCTGACACAATATCAATCATCCCGTCTTCATCTATCCACATCCGATTAACACTTTCACGCATCTTTCCATTCACTAACACAAAATCGATCGCAGACTCCTGATTCCTTGCACTCCAAGTCACACGTCCCTCTGCTAACGTCTCATTTAGATTTTCTAGATTCATCTCATCCATGAACTCTGCAAGCATCTCACCATTCCGATTCACTGGCTCACCAAGCATACCTACATGTGCATTCATATCCCCCATCACCATCACTCTTTCTTCAACATGTTCTCTTACAATCCTCTTTATAATCTTATACTTTATGCTGTTCTCCCTTCTTGCTCTTTCACCCTCAACTGTCATGTACACCACAATCATTATCATTCTTTCACTTCTACCCTGCTGATCGATGTGTTCTACTCTTACAGCTAACACATCCTCACTCATGGCACTGTTTCCTACATCTATCTCATCAACCTTAAAATCCCTTTCTTTCCTGTGAAGGAAGGCTACGCCTCCTCCCAGTGTTTCCTGTTTTTTACGTCCCTTTCCAATCATTACATACTCACTACTGTCCATTCTTAATTCATCCCTCAAGCGTGTTTCAGTCACTCCAACCACATCCAATTTCCATTCATTCAACTCCTTGCATGCATCCTCAAACTTTCCGATGCCCCATCCTCTCACATTCACACATCCAACCTTCATACAGTTCATCGCTTGGTGGGTGTCTTCTCTTCTTCCTTTACCATTCATTCTATACTGTTGAGGCTGCCGGTCCATCTCCTGTTCCAATCGCGTCTCAGTCACACCTAACCTAACCTCTGGTTTTCCGGCCTTCCATTCTCTCGTACTCACGCATCCATACCATACTGCACTCTCATTCTCATTGCTCTGTCACTCACTCACTACCTCCCATGTAGCCTGTCTAGTTTCCTGGAGCACTTTGGATGCCCTCACCCACTCTGCCAGCCTGTCACCTAGCTTCCTGCTTCCTTCCATGTTTAGATGGACTAAGTCCTGGCTAAACATGTTACCATTCAACTCCTTGTCTAGATCCAGGAAACTCACACCTATGTCGTCCTCCTTCATCAGGTCTACCTTCATCCTCCCCAGCTCCCTGTGTACCTTCCTATTTACCTCTCTCCTGAACCTCTCATACCCCAGCGACTCTCTCGGCCTCCTCATGATCCCCACAACCGCCACTCTTAGATCCTTCCTGCCCTCTTTTATCTCCTTAACTCCTTCAATCAGGAGTTTTGCCGTCTTCTCTGGTCCTAACTCACCCAAGCTATTCCCTCCTCCTTGGATGACCAGCGTGCCTGACTCCATCTCTGCTACACTCTGCTTTGCCTCAGCTAGAATATCCTGGATGCCCTTCCCCCTGAGGCAGGCAACCTTACAGGATTCCTCCCCAGCAACTACAAGTCCTGCTGCCTGCCTTATCATGCTATCTCCTACCACTGCCACTGGTACTTTCCTTCTCCTCCTCACTCTCCTCACCTCAGTCACCCTCCTCTCTACATCTTCTACAGCAACCACTGGCCTCTCCTTAGCCTTCACTCCTTGCCCTTCCTTAGGCACCATCCTCTCTACATCCTCACCAGCAACCACTGGCCTCTCCTTAGCCTTCACTCCTTGCCCTTCCTTAATCCGCCCTGCATCCCCAACATCACCCTCAACAGAGACCTGCACCACTACCTCCCTCTCCTCCTCTGGCTTACCCATACTAGCCTTCCTCTTCATTTTCCTCACATCATCACACAGAATCTTCATCTCCTTCTTCACCTCTCTCATTTCTAACTCTAAAGCTGTACTCCGACTCTTTAGTTCACACACCTCGCACTCCAGGAGGGCTGGGGTGTGCACAACCTTCCTGCCATACAGGCAGTTAGGACATTCTAGGTACACTTCACTCCCCACACTCACATTCAAAATACTGTCACTCTTACCTTGACTCGTCCCGTCCATAGCTCCGGCCATTCTTAAAAACAATAAAAAGAACACACTCACTACAACACAGGATTACTCTAATCAACAACAAAACTTTGTAGGCCGTGTTGGGGGGGCCTTTGTTTACACTGTAACACTAGATTCACTTATCTTACTTTTTCCCTTGCTCCTCGGACACTACGCCTTTCTACCACAATACACACTTACTACATATACTCACGAGTAAAAATACCGACCTCTAGTCAACCACCTGTTAGATAAAAACACCTATTTAACCACAAGAAACACGACAAACACACTCACTCAGCTGTTCTCCTTAAGCCGCATTTTTGTCGTCCACGCGCGGAATTGGATTTCGAAGACCGTTTTGGGGCCGTCTTGGGCCGATCGGTGGCCACCACAAAAACACTTTTTCTTGACTTGGTGCCGAAATATTATTATCTGGCTTACAAACTTTCCTAAAAACTTTATTAAAAGTAAAACATAGCTACTGTACATTTATTTGAAATTATTTGGCGACATTAATTTCCTTTTTGTTATGGTTGCCGAAATTAATGTCAGCGCCGAAAATAATCCTACACAGTACATAACCAAAACTGAGCTGCATAATCTAGGTGGAGTCTAACTAGCGCTAAATACAACCTCAGAATGACCTCAGAACTTCTATTTGCCACATACCTACCAAAAAAATCCCAGTATCCTTCTATTTATCCATGTCTAACTATAATACACTGTTCCCTGGGGCGCAAATCACTGCTTACTTGAGCTCCCAAAAGTCCCTCTCACTATATGACCTTCCTAAAGTAGTCATTTAATGTGTAGTCTACAGACCTATTACCGGTAAAGGTTGGTAAGACGATCTATTCGATATCTCCTTACCTTTAGTATACACTGCAAATTCAACCTCAGAAACTTCTAAAGATTACCTCAAACAGTTATTCCGCTGAATTACAGAAAAAAATATAATTTAGTTTAGGTTACGTTAGGTTTGGTTAGGTTACGTTAGGTTTTGTTTGGTTTGGTTAGGTTACGTTAGGTTTAGTTTGGTTTGGTTATGTTAGTTTTGGTTAGGCTAATTTAACTGCAGCTCTGGGAAGGTTATGCTAACAAAGTTATCTTATTCGGTAGATTTTTACATCTTCACCAGAATGGCATGTGGCTACGAAAGAAAATGGCACGTTTTCTAATTGCCTTTGCTATATGATAGCTTCTAACATCTACATCTTCATTACTAAACACTGTTGATTCAATGTACTAAACTCGTATCTGGAACACCTGGATACTGACAAACTATAGATCGAAGTGCTTAAAGATACGTTGTCATCCACTATTCACCCGCTATTGGTACGGCCTATGCCTTATTATTTACCTGGTAAAGCATCTTTCAAGTTATGTTATGTTGATTATGTTATGTTAGGTACGGTTCGGTTAGGCTCGGTTATATAAGCTTTTTACCTAAAACTTAGGCACATGCCGTATCTTTAAGCGAGCACTATGAGGATACAACATTCGTTAGGTTATGTTTAGATTAGGTTAGGTAATGTTATGTTAGGTACGGTTTGGTTCGGTTATATAAGCTTTTTATATTATATTATACCAAAGTTAGGCACGTGCCGTATCTATAAGCGAGCATTTAAGTACGGCTGTCGTACCTGTAAGCTGTGCTATTATAGATAGTACGCCACATACTCATTTCATGACATTACTGGCATTAATCAGGGTAAAGCTGTGCTTTACCCTGATTAAAGCTATGCTTTACCGCTTTACCATACAGTATTATCACATTTGTGTATTCAACGCACTATTTTTCAACTAAGGTGGCGTCATTTCCCACAATTAAGGTGGGAATCAGCATATTTTACTCAAATAAGTAACTATTTACTCTCTCTGGGCCGCCATATTTCCTTCTTGTCAGTGTTTTTCAGGGGAATCTGGGTTGCATGCTGAAATCCGTCTCTCAAGACAGCTCCAGGCAGTCTTCGAGGCCGAGTCTTTTCGGCTTGGAACTGTCTTCGTATCCTCCAGGCCGAAAGTGGACGACAAAAACGCGCCAGGCGGGATTGACTTGGGTTTACCGAAGACGATCTTCGAAACCGTGGACGACAAAAATGCGGCTTATAGAGATCAGTTATTGCTGGTCTGCGGAGGTGAAGAGACGACAGTGAGTGGAGGAGTGCCATGCGGTGGGAGTGGTGACGAGGACAGTGTAGTAGGAGGTGTTCTGGGGTGTCAGGTTGTGTGGGGCACCAAGGGCAGTGGGGGTCCTCTGTCATGCCCAGCTTGTGTAGGTGGGAGTTTAGGCGGCTGTGTCCAATTCGGAGTCTGGTGACGGCAGTGTCAAGGGCACGGCTGGGGGAGTAGGTCCACCAGTGGTGTCGTGTGTCTTGTCTAATGTGTCCAAGTGAAGTGTACTGTAAGGCGTTAGTCAGGTCTGTGTTCCAGTGTAGTTTACAGGTTGTGTGGAGGTTAGTCAGCTGGGCCATACTATTAAAATCTTTCGCCAGGGTAGGCAAGCCTGGCGAGCGGGGCGAAGCATAATTTCTTACTTTTAAAACTCCACTAGCCCTTCGCATGGCAAAGGGCTGGTTGGAATAGTATTGGAATCGGTGAGTGCAGGAGAGACCTAACCTGAACGAAAAGCATTTTTTTCGTTTAGTTTATAATTTGTATAATACTTTTAATCATCTTATGATGTAGAAAACACATTGTAATATTATCAATGAGCATTACAAGCTTGCCATTGAAAAATAAGTCGTGTTTATATTGTTTTTAAAGACCGTCGAAGTTTTACAGCGACAGGCACAAGAAGAGGAAGAATAAGACTTACCAAGGTGAGTGTATATTGACTTTCCACCCAATTATTTTTGGTTTAGGAACTATTTTGCATAATATTAGGTTTTCATTGGATGTTTTGGGAATGTCGTGCTTAAATTAGCTATAGAGGCCTACCACCCTTATAGTCATTATAGTGATACGTGCCTGTAATATCAGTGTGCTCCAGCCCTACTAAAAAAAGTTTTATTTTTGGGGTTAATCAGGTGAAATTTAATGAGTTATAACTTTTGTTATAATTATAATGTTTTACTAACTTCTATCTTATTTAGTGTATGATATCTGCTGAAACGTATGATTCCGCCTCCACACCGATCAGAATAATTTTCGTTGTAGTACACAGGATACTTTACTATACTGAACATCTGTGAAGGTTGCTTGTTGGCTATAGGAATGAGAATTAGAAGATAGGTGGAGGCTTTGTTCTTTAGATTTACCTAGTGGAATAGGTACTATAGTTTTGCCCAATTAAGAAATGTTACTTGAAACTATCTTTTCAAGTTGCCTTTCTCATACATTTTCATGTAATTCACCCCTAAAGTTATGGTAGGTTTTGTTAGGAAAAAAAGTTTATTATTATCAGTGTGCTCCCGCCACACTAAAAAGTTATATTTATGGGGTTTAATGAGATCAAATTTAATGAGTTATACCTCTAGTTATAATTATAATGTATTAATTTGTTAGGTTAGGTTAGATTAGGTGAGGTTTACTTCATCAAACCTGAAACCACGCTTTCCCAAGGGGTCTCCAAGCCTGTTGGCAATAGGCATATAAAAATTAGAAGATAGGAGGTGGAGTCATTATTCTTCAGATATACCTATATTGTGACACTAAAGTGTTGCCCAATAAAGAAATGTTACTTGAAACTATTTTTTCCAGTTGCCTTTCTCATACATTTTCATGGAATTCACCTTTAAAGTTATGGTAGGTTTGGTTAGGAAAAAAAAGTGTATTATTGTAAATTGTAACATCCCATGAATTTTGGATACTTTTCTTTTATAACATTTTGTCCGCAAATTATTTTTTCATCACGAAATTAAATGTGATGTTCGGATATATAGATCTACCTTTACATGAATGTTAGATTGTAATATGTTTCATATATTTTCCAGATTATGGATGCACTGCTAGACTTTGAGAATATAAATGTGCTTGATGCAGCTGAAGCAGACTGACTGAAGAGGAATTTACATTTAGGTTCAGGCTATCAAAGCATAGTCCGTTGAATATTAAATCTAGTCTTTCCAAACCACTACAACCCATCTTGAAACCTGATAATTACAGTTAGTTAGTGCTATCTAAGGTACAGATAGTTGGATTCTTTTTGGAGATAAGAACTCATTTAAGTTTCTTCAATAAGTAATATTGACACTTCATTTCTTTGTCATAAATGTTCACACTACTCAAGGAAATGAAACATGACATAATTAAGCAGTGTTATTTTTTTCCCCTGTGTCTCTATTTGATGGTATCCCATTTTTGTATTGTTTGTTAATAAAACTTACTGAAATTATTTAAAAATTTTAATATAACAATCCTATGTATTGTAGTCCTTAATTTCTATTAAATTGTGCCATTTTCTTTTGATACATGGTCATGTATTAATGCCAACAGTAAGGAATTAATAGCTTCAGAGAAAAAATATAATAGTATAAAACAGTCTCTGATGCTATTTATTGTTATAATGCTTGTAACTGCCTTATTAAGATAGTGAGATGATAGCAAAAGTACAACTGACCTACGATATACAAGCAAGCAAACTTGTTTGTGTGTGTAAGTAAACCACACTATACTGACACTTTACTACTGCTCAGACGATATCGATATAACTATGAAGTTCTACATACTATACAGAGTGCACTCCACACACCTGTGAAGGTTTCAGGTTGTGCTCGTCATTATAAGTAAATACAGGCAATATACGAAAAAAAATTTGGGTGAAATGCTTAACTTTTGCGTAATAAAATATAAAATTCTTATATAACCAAACCATACCTAACCAAATCTAACAACATAATTTAACCTTAACTTAACGTCACCTAATCATAACCCAACATAATGTTGCGGCGACGCATTTAGCATGTAAATAGTGTTGTGTAAATAGTTATTGTAAGTGTAGTTGTGTAGAGGCAGGGAGCGGTGGGTCACTCAGGCCTCCCTGGGGATGTAGGGGTCCGTGTGAGAGTTGACATGTGTCAGAGATAAGGCGACCTACGTATTTGTGTTTTCAGCGATACGCAGTCGTGGTGGGGTGTGTTTGGGGAGATGTGGCTGGTTGTTGGAAGGAGAAGGAGCGAGGGAGTGAGAGAGTGAGGAGTGTGAGAGAGACAGAGACAGAGGGACACAGCGGAGGAAGGCCGATCCTGGGCGAGTGAAGGGCAGGGCCTTGGATGGAAGTGGACAGGGTGGCCGGAGAAATGGCATCCCTGGCTTCCTTAGGCCTGTCCTCACTAAGGGAGTGGCTGACTGGCTGTGTGGAGGTTGTTGTGTGCATCCTGGGCGAGTGAAGGGCAGGGCCTTGGATGGAAGCGGACAGGGTGGCCGGAGAAATGGCATCCCTGGCTTCCTTAGGCCCTGTCCTCACTAAGGGAGTGCATGGACTTGTGGAGGTTGCTGTGTGTGGACTTGTGGAGGCTGTGTGTGTTCTGGGTGAACCTCTTGTGGGGAACTTTGTGCCCTGAGTCTGTACTATTATTCTGTACCCTGTAAGCGTGTTGTTTGTAAATATACCAGGAAAGGAATGGTGTTGTCTGTGTGTGATTTGTGTTAAAAACCCCCTTTTCCCGTCCCGCCAACCCCCGCTACACGAGTCCCAGGAGGGCGTTACCTCAGGTAAAGGAGAGGTAACGTGTTTGGCGACACCCTGCCTTGGAGGGAAGTGAAAAAGGGGGGTGTGCCGTAACAATGGTGTCAGAAGTGGGATCCTAGCTGTTCTGTGACTCAGAACAGTGTTGTAGTGGTCCGCGGTTGAGCCGGACGGGAGAGGAAGAACACACAGTGAAATGGACGCACAGGGACAAAGCACGAGGGCCTCTGTGATGAGCTGGCCAGTCTCTCACAGAGGTAAGGGCGGAGACCGAGGGGCGCGTGGAAAGAGCTGTAAGCGGAGCGGGAGAGTTTTGCAGCAGGCAACACTCCCGTGGCCGCAGGCAGCCTAAGCGGCCGCCAGTCCGCCACACTGGAGCCATGGCAGTCGAGGGACGGCGCCGTGGAGGGGAATCCATGCCGGGAGGTCTTCTTAGGAGGCACTGGGCACAGTGAGAACCTCAAGGGGCCAGTGGATGAGCCGTGTCTGCTGTGCCTGACTCCTGGACGCGTGAAGGGCGTGGTACCTTGGAGGGAAGTGGAGAGGGTGGCCGGAGAAATGGCGCCCTTGCTTCCTTAGGTTTCGCCTTCGCGAGGGGGGTGGGTGGCCAGCAGGCACCTTTCCTCCCCTTGAGCGGAAACCGGTTGTCCAGGGCAGCTCAAGAGGAAGAAGGGCGAAGAGGACGACGCCACTGCCTGACGGTTGGTGTAGCAGTGTGGCGAGGAAAATTGTATTTTTATTTCATTTCATGTGTTATGTTTTTTTGTTCTGTGGTTGTGGTGGTGGAGTTATAGGCGGGTCGCCTATGTTGTAAAGGGGGGGATAGTGTTGCGGCGACGCATTTAGCATGTAAATAGTGTTGTGTAAATAGTTATTGTAAGTGGAGTAGGCAGTAGACATCTGCCGCCCGGTGGAATACTCCAGGAGAGGTACTTACGGGGATGTAGGCAGTGCTGCAGACTGAGTGATTCTCCGTGTCCTCTCTTCCCGGTTCCCTTAGTGTCTCATTTACACAAGAGAGCAGCTGCAGCCTGCCCTCTAAAGACAACTTCTTCTACTACCTACATAACATTACTACACCTTACACTTTTACACTCTCTTCAAATCAAAATTTAAAAATGGCTTCACCACACCCAGCCTCGGAGTCCCCATCTGGGGAGGGGACCATAAATGTCCCCAGGTCGGACTGCCCCTCTGCTGACGACCTCGGGTGTCTTGACACTTCCTCTAATACTTTTACTCTCGGTTTCTGCAACATTCGTGGCCTTAGATCTAATTTCCAATCTGTGGAACACCATCTCTCCTCCACTAAACCTCATCTTCTCTTCCTAACTGAAACACAGTTGTCTGTGACTACTGACAGCAGCCCCTTCTCTGTTCCCTCCTACTTTCTCTATCCTCATTTTCAATCCAAAGCTGGCTGTTGCGCATATGTGCGTAACGACATTACTTGCTCTCGTGCCCACAATCTTGAATCTTCAGAATTTTCTACCATCTGGCTAAGACTTCAATGTCACTCTCTAACTAAATTCATCTGTGCTGTATATCTCTCACCTAATTCCTCTGACTATATAAAATTCTTTGACTATTTGACTTCCAAGGTGGAGCACATCCTTTCTCACTTTCCTTATGCTGAGATCTCCATTTTAGGAGATTTCAATGTTCACCACCAGCTTTGGCTTTCATCTTCTTTCACTGACCAACCTGGTGAACAAACCTTCAACTTTGCTATCCTTCATGACCTAGAGCAGCTAGTGCAGTTCCCTACCCGTATCCCTGACCGCCTTGGAGACACGCCCAACATTCTTGATCTTTTCCTAACTTCCAACCCTTCAGCTTACTCTGTTAAACTTACCTCTCCGTTGGGCTCCTCCGATCACAATCTTATTTCCGTAACCTGTCCTATCACTCCAGTGCAGCCTCAGGACCCGCCTAAGCAGAGGTGCTTCTGGCATTTCAACTCTGCTAAGTGGGAAGACCTGAGGCAGTACTATTCTGATTTTCCTTGGGATGATTATTGCTACCATGTCAGAGATCCTTCTCTGTGTGCCGAGCGCATAACAGAGGTGATTATCTCTGGCATGGAGCTATACATTCCTCATACTTTCTCTAATACTAAAGCTAAAAAGCCCTGGTTTAACTCTGCTTGTTCTCGTGCTGTCAATGATAGAGAGGCGGCTCACAAACGGTACCGTAGCCATCCATCTGCTGAAACTCATGCCCTATATATTTCTGCCCGTAATCATGCCAAATCTATTCTCCAACTTACTAAAAACTCTTTCATCAATAGAAAATGTCAAAATCTTTCCAACTCTAACTCTTCTCGTGATTTCTGGCATCTAGCCAATAATATCTCTAACAATTTTACTTCTTCATCTTTCCCTCCTTTAATTCAACCAGATGGCCCCACAGCTGTCTCTTCTTTCTCTAAAGCTGAACTCTTCGCTCAAACCTTTGCTACCAACTCTACTTTGGATGATACTGGGCATATTCCTCCTACTCCTCCACCCTCTGACTACTTCATCCCTAAAATTAAAATTCTTTAGTATGACGTTTTCCAGGCCCTCTCTGGCCTTGATTCTCGGAAGGCTTATGGTCCGGATGGAGTCCCTCCTGTTGTTCTCAAAAACTGTGCTTCCGAACTCGCTCACTGCCTGGTCAAACTCTTTCGTCTGTGTCTCTCTACTTCTACCTATCCTTCTTGCTGGAAGTTTGCTCACATTCAACCTGTCCCTAAAAAGGGTGACCGCTCCAATCCTTCTAACTACCGCCCTATAGCTTTGATTTCCTGCCTTTCTAAAGCCTTTGAATCTGTCCTTAACAAGAAGATAATGAGGCATCTATCAGCTCACAACCTTCTCTCTGATTGCCAGTATGGTTTCCGTAAAGGCCGATCTACTGGTGATCTTCTTGCTTTCCTAACTGAATCTTGGTCATCCTCTTTTAGGGACTTCGGTGAAACCTTTGCTGTCGGCCTTGACATATCGAAAGCCTTCGATAGAGTCTGGCATAAATCTTTAATTTCTAAACTACCCTCCTACGGATTCTATCCTTCTCTCTGTACCTTCATCTCTAGTTTCCTTTCCGACCGGTCTATTGCTGCTGTAGTGGACGGTCATTGTTCTTCTCCTAAAACTATCAACAGTGGTGTTCCTCAGGGTTCTGTCCTATCACCCACTCTCTTTCTATTATTCATCAATGATCTCCTAAATCTGACTCAATGCCCTATCCACTCCTATGCTGATGACACCACCTTGAATTTTTCAACGTCGTACAACAGACGCCCAACCCAACAAGAATTAAATGACTCAAGGCGAGATGCTATAGGACGCTTAACTTCTGATCTTTCACTTGTTTCTGATTGGGGCAGAGCAAACCTAGTTTTGTTCAATGCCTCAAAAACTCAATTTCTACAACTATCTACTCGACATAACCTTCCAGATAACTATCCCCTCTTCTTCAATGACACTCAACTTCCCCTCTCCACCACATTAAACACACTCGGTCTATCCTTTGCTAAAAATCTAAACTGGCAATTTCATATCTCCACTCTTGCTAAATCAGCTTCCAAGAAGTTAGGTGTCCTATGGCGTCTGCGTCCATTTTTCTCTCCCTCTCAGCTGCTTGCTCTGTACAGGGGCCTTATCCGCCCATGTATGGAGTATGGCTCACATGTCTGGGGGGGCTCAACTCACACAGCTCTTTTAAACAGGGTGGAGTCTAAAGCTTTTCGTCTCATCAACTCTCCTCCTCTAACTGACTTTCTTGATTCTTTAAGTCACCGCCGCAATGTTGCATCTTTATCTATCTTTTATCGCTATTTTCATGCTGACTGCTCTTCTGAACTTGCTAACTGCATGCCTCCCCCCCTCCCGCGGCCTCGCTGCACAAGACTTTCTACTTCTTCTCATCCTTATACTGTCCATCTTCCTAATGTAAGAGTTAACCAGTATCTTCACTCTTTCATCCCTTACACTGGTAAACTCTGGAACTCTCTTCCTTTGTCTGTTTTTCCACCTGCCTATGACTTGAACTCTTTCAAGAGAGGAGTGTCAAGACACCTCTAATGTTAACTGGATCTCCACCCCTTGCTTCTATTCTCCTACTGTCCTCTTTACAGGGTCTGGCGACAAGCGGGATTTTTTTTTACTTATTTCTGTTTTCCCTTAGCCATTACCCTTTTAATATAAAAAAATAAAAAAATAAATAAAAAAAAGTTGTGTAGAGGCAGGGAGCGGTGGGTCACTCAGGCCTCCCTGGGGATGTAGGGGTCCGTGTGAGAGTTGACATGTGTCAGAGATAAGGCGACCTACGTATCTGTGTTTTCAGCGATACGCAGTCGTGGTGGGGTGTGTTTGGGGAGATGTGGCTGGTTGTTGGAAGGAGAAGGAGCGAGGGAGTGAGAGAGTGAGGAGTGTGAGAGAGACAGAGACAGAGGGACACAGCGGAGGAAGGCCGATCCTGGGCGAGTGAAGAGCAGGGCCTTGGATGGAAGTGGACAGGGTGGCCGGAGAAATGGCATCCCTGGCTTCCTTAGGCCTGTCCTCACTAAGGGAGTGGCTGACTGGCTGTGTGGAGGTTGTTGTGTGCATCCTGGGCGAGTGAAGGGCAGGGCCTTGGATGGAAGCGGACAGGGTGGCCGGAGAAATGGCATCCCTGGCTTCCTTAGGCCCTGTCCTCACTAAGGGAGTGCATGGACTTGTGGAGGTTGCTGTGTGTGGACTTGTGGAGGCTGTGTGTGTTCTGGGTGAACCTCTTGTGGGGAACTTTGTGCCCTGAGTCTGTACTATTGTGCTGTACCCTGTAAGCGTGTTGTTTGTAAATATACCAGGAAAGGAATAGTGTTGTCTGTGTGTGATTTATGTTAAAAACCCCCTTTTCCCGTCCCGCCAACCCCCGCTACACGAGTCCCAGGAGGGCGTTACCTCAGGTAAAGGAGAGGTAACGTGTTTGGCGACACCCTGCCTTGGAGGGAAGTGAAAAAGGGGGGTGTGCCGTAACAATAACATAACTAATCTAACATAACTTAACATAAATCAAAGACGCTTTGCGAGTTAAATAATGGTTAACACCGCCTGAAGCCTTCACAAATGTGTTGAATACATACATTATGTACAATTTCATATTTATATTGATATCGTCCGAGCAGTATAGTTATGCAGATTTACCGTTTTGTCATTTATAACCTAGTTATGTTCTCTGACGAGATCAATGAACATATCCTTATCCACAGTGGATAAAGGATTCGCCCTAAGGGAGACAGCGTTGGTGCTTGTTGTCATTCTGCAGATGTAAACAAACATATTTCCCGCGCTTTTCCTGCTACTTTCCGCTAGTCAAGCGGGAATATCATCATGTTTAGCGGTGAGAAGAGAGTGACTGAGCAAGGGGAGGTGAGTGTGGTGGCAAACCTGAGGCTCTCTCTGATGGCAAAGAGTTCTGCCGTCAGAATGGAGGCAGAGGCCGGCAGCCTCCAGGCAGTGGCAGTGGAACGTACTGGGATGCACATTGCAGCCCCAACAGAGGGAGGTACTGGGAGGCGGGAACCGTCGTTGTATATGTGGAGGGAGTTGTGGTATTGAGTGTGCAGGAGGTTGTTGAAAATTATCCTGCTCTGCACCGGACAGTGTGCCTTTGACCATTGTGTATCTGTGTGCAGTGTCAAGGATATTAAGGAGGAGAGGGGAAACCAAGGGCCCAAAGGGGAAGTCTTCTCGAGAGTGAGAAAGGAGGGGGGTGTCACCCGGAGGCAGGCAAAGAAGGAGAGGGCTCTTTCTACAAAAGGCGTGTGGGCTTGATATGGTAGGGGGCCAAGAAGTGGTGCCCTACTCTGTCTGAGGAGGAGGGAGTGGAGGGCGTGGCAGCTGGGGGAGGATGCAAGTTTGGTGTAGGTGCGGACAAGGAGGGTGGAGCGTCGGTGTGACAGTGAGGATAGGGAGGATTCTGCCTGAAGGGCTGTGACTGGGGAGGACTTGAAAGCTCCCAGGGCTATACGCATGGCTGTGTTTTGAATTACTTCCAATTTATGGAGAAGTGAAGGTGAGGCCGCCCCATAAACCTCACATCCGTAGTCTAAGCGACTCCGGATATAGGCACAATAGAAGCGAAGGAGGGTATCCCTGTCCGCACCCCACTTGACCCCTGCAAGGGACTTCATTAAATTTAATCTTTTGAGGCATGAGGTCACCAGGTAGTGTATGTGACGGCCCCAGGTTAGACGGGGGCCGTCCACCACCATCGATATGTCGGCTGATGCTGGGCGAGTTCAGCGGGGTGCAGATTTCGGCAAATGAACGATAAAGGACACCAAGCACGTCGATGTGGGGCGAGTTCAGCGGGGTGGGGGGGGGCAGATTTCGGCAATTGAACGATAAAGGACACCAAGCACGTCGATGTGTTTATTTTTTTTTCCGTGTTGTGATGATCAGCTGACTGATCCAAGATGGCGGCGCACCCTTTTCGTGGGCACCCTTATCGCCGTGGAAAAAACTTGCTGATTAACATATAATAGAGTCTGGAGCAACTATAGCTGCAGTAAATGCAGTATTTAGATGGCCAGAAGATGTGAGGAAATAAAAGAAGCCGTAAACTCCTGTGAGCGTGGTGATATTGCGTAGATGATAGTGTGGCTGGTAAATTTCTAGTTCCTCCCAATGCACTTGGATGTAAATAACACACTTTTCGTATAAATATTGATCCATTTCGAACGATTTTGACATTCATTTTCGTCGCAAATGCATATCTAATAAGACATCCCCATCAATCCCCAACAATTCTGGGGACCTGTGGGAATGCGGGGTTCTTGGAGGAAGACAAAATACAATGATTGTCAGTAAGTAGTTTGGTAATTCTGCATAACTATTGCTTCAACGATATCGATATAAATATGAAGTCGTACATAGTGTACTTAACACATTTGTAAAGGTTTCAGGCGGTGCTAACCATTACTTAGCTGGTAAAGCATCTTTCAAGTTATGTTATGTTAGGTTATGGGGTAGAATTTTACATCTTCACCGAAATAAATTGTCTGCAACGCGTCCAACTTTCTATTGTTGGTCATAGAGAACATTTAATAGCTTCTAAATTAACCTAGGTAAAGATTCGAAAGACGACCCAGTCTGTTTTTTGGACAAATCTATTTTTTTCTGATAAATTTTGATGTGTTTTGAATTCATCTGACGTTTGTTTGTTATGCCATACATTTTTTTTCCCAAGGTAAAAATTGCCACAAAAAAGACAGATTAATTTAAAACCATCAAAATCAATAAGAGAACAAATTTCTTTAAGTAAGCCTAAGCAAACCTAATTAAACCTAACTTAACCAAAGGAAACCTAATTAAACCTAACCTAACCTATCTGAACAAGTATCTGAGGTTGAATTTGCAGTGCATTACAAAGGTAGTGAGATATCGAGTGGGTCATCTTACGAATCTTTACCTGGTTTGGTTATGTAAGGGTATATTTAGTTAGGTTAGGCTTAATTAGGTTTGCTTAGGTTTAATTAAGTTTACTTAAAGCAATTTTTCTCCTATTGATTTTGATGGTTTTGAATTAATCTGACTTTTTTGTGGCAATTTTTACCTTGGGGAAAAAAAATTACCTGGCATAGCAAATATACATCAGATTAATTCAAAACACATCAAAATCTATCAGAAAAAATTTGCTTTGTCCAAAAAACAATCTGGGTCGTCTTCCGAATCTTTACCTAAACCTAACATAACATAACCTAAATTAATCAAACCTTAACCTACATTGACAAATAACAGAACCTTGTTCAAACCAAACTAAACTTTACTTTTCGAAGAGGTCTCACAGAAAACATTGAATATCTCACAAACTAAGAATTTGCGACGGAATTTTAATCAAGAAAACCTTTTCAAAATGTAACAGGTAATGCAAAAATACAACCCTGAATTCTCTAGAGCATTCTAATGAAGATGTAAAATAATACTGGTTATGGTTAGGTTAGATAAGGTTATGGTTAGATTAGGTTTGGTTGGGTACGGTTTGGCTCGGTTAGGTTCGGTTATATAAGCTTTTCATTGCCCAAAAGTTAGGCATTTCACTCGGTTTTTTTCCGGATTGCCATATTAAAGCCTGAATCTAAGTAAATTTCTCTAAGTCAATTACTCGAAATCAATTGCTCGAGAAATAATTTCTCAAACTATCAATTGCTCTAAATAATAACCTAACCTAAATAGAAATGTACCCGTTCTTGATTTTAACTGTTCAATTAACAATAATAAAGTTGTATTTCTTTATCATATTTTTGGATATTATTCATTAAACTAACTTTTTTCGAGCAATCTACCTTTCGAGCAATTGATTGTTCGAGATATTATTTTCCGAGCAATTTACTGTCGAGCAATTGATTTTAAAAAATTTACCGGATAACTTATGGCCTATATTTGATTATAATGACGAGCACAACCTGAAACCTTCACAAATGTGTTAAGTACACTATGTATAGTATGTAGGACTTCATATTTCTATTGATATCGTCCGAGCAGTAGTTATGTAGATTTACCAGCAGTTTCGAATACATTTAATGAGCTTTATTTTTTCATATATTTATTTTCTAAGTGTGATCTGAAGGATTACCTTACCCAGAAGGTGATCCCAGCATTGTACATCATTCTTGGCAACTCACCCAGTCTTTTCAGATGTCCAAACCATCTCAGTATTCACATGAAATTATTGTTGTAATTTACTTAGAAAATAATGTCTTTTAAGGTAAACATGATAGAAAACCAAGAAAATTTATTGACTTGTAAATACAATAGATTAGATTATCTTAGATTATAAACAAACATTCAAGACATAAACCCATATACATTAATGAATACAAGTATGTACAGGTTTGGGAGACTGCACTTTGTAAAAATTGAAAATGAAAGTAGCTGAGGAATAATATGGAGATAACATTAGTGTCTTCTCCCGAGGTTAATACTTACATGTCAGATATAATTAAGGTATGTTCCTATCAAATTTGTTATTTTATGTCGCCTCTATCTGTATATAGACATGTTATTAATAGATAGTCGGGTCTTAGGGCGTTTCTTGACCATCTGTTGTAAGACGAATTCCTTATTACCGAGACGGCGATATTAAACAACGTCTTACTTCATCATATATACGAATGTATTGACTTCACTGTCTTAATTACTTATTCTATAACTTCAAAGGATCTTAGTGCATTGTTCCTGGGTGAACCTCAGTCTCTGACAGATAAGAAAATTAGCTTAAACGTCTCCGACAGTGGAAATCTAAGTTTCTGCGGCTACTTCCTCTGGTCGGCTGGTAAAATGTAAACAAAAAAAACCCCAGTCTCAGTCCAAGTCCCCTCGATATATATCGACGCTCGGCTTGAGGAACGCGGCGTTGTGATTGGCTGAGCTCGGCTCATAATCATTGCGGGAGTCGCTACCGAACGGGCCCGTGGTTTTTTTTTTTTCCCCGTGTTGTGATGATCAGCTGATTGATCCAAGATGGCGGCGCACCCTTTTCGTGGGCACCCTTATCGCTTTGGAAAAAACTTGCTGATTAACATATAATAGAGTCTGGAGCAATTATAGCTGCAGTAAATGCAGTATTTAGATGGCTAGAAGATGTGAGGAAATAAAAGAAGCCGTAAACTCCTGTGAGCGTGGTGATATTGCGTAGATGATAGTGTGGCTGGTAAGTTTCTAGTTCCTCCCAATGCACTTGGATGTAAATAACACACTTTTCGTATAAATATTGATCCATTTCGAACGATTTTGACATTCATTTTCGTCGCAAATGCATATCTAATAAGACATCCCCATCAACCCCCAACAATTCTGGGGACCTGTGGGAATGCGGGGTTCTTGGGGGAAGACAAAATACAATGATTGTCAGTAAGTAGTTTGGTAATTCTGCATAACTACTGCTTCGACGATATCGATATAAATATGAAGTCGTACATACTATACATAGTGTACTTAACACATCTGTAAAGGTTTCAGGCGGTGCTAACCATTACTTAGCTGGTAAACCATCTTTCAAGTTAGGTTAGGTCATGGGGTAGAATTTTACATCTTCACCGAAATAAATTGTCTGCAACGCGTCCAACTTCCTATTGTTGGTCATAGAGAACATTTAATAGCTTCTAAATTAACCTAGGTAAAGATTCGAAAGACGACCCAGTCTGTTTTTTGGACAAAATTTTTTTCTGATAAATTTTGATGTGTTTTGAATTCATCTGATGTTTGTTTGTTATGCCATGCATTTTTTTCCCAAGGTAAAAATTGCCACAAAAAAATCAGATTAATTCAAAACCATCAAAATCAATGAGAACAAATTTCTTTAAGTAAGCCTAAGCAAACCTAATTAAACCTAACCTAACCTATCTGAACAAGTATCTGAGGTTGAATTTGCAGTGCATTACAAAGGTAGTGAGATATCGAGTGGGTCATCTTACGAATCTTTACCTGGTTTGGTTATGTAAGGGTAGATTTAGTTAGGTTAGACTTAATTAAGTTTGCTTAGGTTTAATTAAGTTTACTTAAAGCAATTTTTCTCCTATTGATTTTGATGGTTTTGAATTAATCTGACTTTTTTGTGGCAAGTTTTACCTTGGGGAAAAAAAATTACCTGGTATAGCAAATAAACATCAGATTAATTCAAAACACATCAAAATCTATCGGAAAAAATTTGCTATGTCCAAAAAACAATCTGGGTCTTCTTCCGAATCTTTACCTGAACCTAACATAACATAACCTAAATTAACCAAACCTTAACCTACATTGACAAATAACAGAACCTTGTTCAAACCAAACTAAACTTTACTTTTCGAAGAGGTCTCACAGAAAACATTGAATATCTCACAAACTAAGAATTTGCGACGGAATTTTAATTAAGAAAACCTTTTCAAAATACAACAGGTAATGCAAAAATACAACCCTGAATTCTCTAGAGCATTCTAATGAAGATGTAAAATAATACTGGTTAGGTTAGATAAGGTTATGGTTAGATTATGTTTGGTTGGGTACGGTTTGGCTCGGTTAGGTTCGGTTATATAAGCTTTTCATTACCCAAAAAGTTAGGCACTTCACTCTAGATTTTTTTCCGGATTGCCATATTAAAGCCTGAATATAAGTAAATTTCTCTAAGTCAATTACTCGAAATCAATTGCTCGAGAAATAATTTCTCAAACTATCAATTGCTCAACAGTAAATTGCTCTAAATAATAACCTAACCTAAATAGAAATGTACCCGTTCTTGATTTTAACTGTTCAATTAACAATAATAAAGTTGTATTTCTTTATCTTATTTTTGGATATTATTCATTAAACTACTTTTTTCGAGCAATCTACCTTTCGAGCAATTGATTGTTCGAGATATTATTTTTCGAGCAATTTACTGTCGAGCAATTGATTTCGAAATATTTACCGGATACCTTATGGCCTATATTTGATTATAATGACGAGCACCACCTGAAGCCTTCACAAATGTGTTAAGTACACTATGTATAGTATGTAGGACTTCATATTTCTATTGATATCGTCCGAGCAGTAGTTGTGTAGATTTACCAGCAGTTTCGAATACATTTAATGAGCTTTATTTTTTCATATATTTATTATCTAAGTGTGATCTGAAAGATTACCTTACCCAGAAGGTGATCCCAGCATTGTACATCATTCTTGGCAACTCACCCAGTCTTTTCAGGTGTCCAAACCATCTCAGTATTCATATCAAATTATTGTTGTAATTTACTTGGAAAATAATGTCTTTTAAGGTAAACATGATAGAAAACCAAGAAAATTTATTGACTTGTAAATACAATAGATTAGATTATCTTAGATTATAAACAAACATTCAAGACATAAACCCATATACATTAATGAATACAAGTATGTACATGTCTGGGAGACTGCACTGTGTAAAAATTGAAAATGAAAGTAGCTGAGGAATAATATGGAGATAACATTAGTGTCTTCTACCGAGGTTAATACTTACAAGTCAGATATAATTAAATCAAATTTGTTATTTTATGTCGCCTCTATCTGTATATAGACAGTTAGGTACAGTAGGTGTTGTGTTATTAATAGATAGTCGGGTCATAGGGCGTTTCTTGACCATCTGTTGTAAGACGAATTCCTTATTACCGAGACGGCGATATTAAACAACGTCCTACTTCATCATATTGTTACGGCACACCCCCCCTTTTTCACTTCCCTCCAAGTCAGGGTGTCGCCAAACACGTTACCTCTCCTTACCTGAGGTAACGCCCTCCTGAGAATCGTGTAGCGGGGGTTGGCGGGACGGGAAAAGGGGGCTTTTAAACAAATCACACACAGACAACAACACTTCTCCTTTCCTGGTATATTTACAAACAGCACGCTTACAGGGTACAGCACAATAGTACAGCCTCAGGGCACAGAGTTCCCCACAAGAGGTTCACCCAGAACACACAGCCTCCACAAGTCCACACACAGCAACCTCCACACAGCCCTGCACTTCCTTAGCGAGGGCAGGCCCTAAGGAAGCCAGGGCGCCATTTCTCCGGCCACCCTGTCCACTTCCCTCCAAGGTCCTGCCTCTCACGCTCCCAGGATGCCCACAACAACCTCCACACAGCCAGTCAGCCACCCCCTTAGTGAGGGCAGGGACCTAAGGAAGCCAGGGTGCCATTTCTCCGGCCACCCTGTCCGCTTCCCTCCAAGGTCCTGCCCTCCACTCGTCCAGGAGTCAGCCTTGCACCGCTGTGTCCCTCTGTCTGTTGTCTCTCACTCACTTCTCGCCTCCTTCTCCAGCCAACAACCAGCCACATCTCCCAAACACACCCCACTACGACTGCGTATCGCCGAAAACACAGATACGTAGGTCACCGTATCTTGACACCTGTCAACCCTCACTCCCCAGGGAGGCCTGGGTGACCCACCGCTCCCTGCCTCCACACAACTACACTTACAATAACACTATTTACACAACACTATTTACATGCTAAATGCGTCGCCGCTACAATATATACGAATGTATTGACTTCACTGTCTTAATTACTTATTCTATAACTTCAAAGGATCTTAGTGCATTGTTCCTGGGTGAACCTCAGTCTCTGACAGATAAGAAAATTAGCTTAAACGTCTCCGACAGTGGAAATCTAAGATTCTGCGGCTACTTCCTCTGGTCGGCTTGCAAAATGTAAACAAAAAACCCCGCAGTCTCAATCCAAGTCCCCTCGGCTGATGCTCTGGGACAAGGATCTTATACAGAAGGATATGCTAATCCAATGTAGATTGCCGAGGAAAAAGTGTGTCGCAGCTGTATCCTGTCAGATGGCGCCACCGTCATCAAAACAATCCCTTGGTGGGCGGAGCTTCAGCCGCCTCACAGTTGGACTTGAACAAAATTCAAAATGTCAAGAACTTACAGGAGGTCCTGCTGTGTTTGTGGCAAAAATAACAACACTCACCCTCAAGTGAGGCTTCATGTGTTTCCCAAAGACGCCACAAGGTATGCA
Source organism: Metacarcinus magister (assembly GCA_029783475.1). NCBI lineage: Eukaryota > Metazoa > Arthropoda > Malacostraca > Decapoda > Cancridae > Metacarcinus > Metacarcinus magister. The sequence goes on along the minus strand of JAPQNM010000003.1, from coordinate 35,903,754 downwards.
AGAAGGGCTAGTGCTATGTAAAGTGAGTTAATAATGTATGAATCGTAAAATATGATGAACATTTTAAAGTTGACTCAAGAATTTCAGCCAACATTTGATGACCTTCTGACTGAATGTAATACTACAATTTGTTTAAAGAAAAATGTTATATATTACCACGAAACTATATACAATTGTTTGGGTGCTACAATGTTGTGGAAAAGCTATTTGTTTAATCAAAAGTTCAAGTGTGGGTGCAAGTGTGGGTGGAGTGGCGGGCGTTGTAGCAGGTTTTAATGGCACCAAGGACAGGGGAAAGCTGCTGTGTTGGTGGGCAAATTATAACTCACCCTCGGACGGGTTCTAATTTTCACAAGGACTCCAGAAGGTACGTAAGGAAGGTTAGTGATATCTAAAGTTAGTAAATGTAATAGGATTTTAAAAATAACTTAAATATACAGAATTTGGTCAGTAACGTGGTGCATGTATGTATTTCCTTTTCCATCCTTTAAGTTTGTGGTCATGGCTAGCACAAGTTGTAACTATTATGTCTAGTGGTCTGAGTTTGGCGTATGTATTGAATAGGCCGTATTCAACCATAATCCAAGGTGCTTGTACCTAACTTGTCTAGCTCCTAATTATTTAGGTAGACTTCTGCTTCAATTGGACTCATCTCTTTGGCATACTGGTTATATACAAGATTTGAAACTATTCGAATAGGACAAGGGCTGTGGCTGGATTATAGAAGACAAATTATGCAACTGTATTATGTTAAAGGAAGGTTCTTGTTTGATCAAAAGTTTCATCAAAAATTGTTCCTTTGAGTATATTGTACTAACTTTTAAGAAAAGTATTTGATTAAAGTTACACTAAATTGACAATATGACATTAACATATTTAGTATTTTGCCAGCAATTTTAGTAGCGATTAAAACAACAATTTAAGGGAGCTGTAAAAGGCCAGCAGGTCCACACGATGCAGTCCCTGTATACTATACATAAATTTAATTGTGTCCACCTATCATCCTTATCCATTATCTTGTGTAATCATCCCTTAAAGCTCTCTATTAAATCTTTCCTAACTACCTGCTCACAAAGTCTATTCCATTCCTCCACTCTATTTGAAAACCAGTTTCTTCCTATCTCCTTTTGGAATTAGTTTTGTGCAGCTTAAGACCATTATCTTCCTTTGTTTGATTAGCCGTGGTTCTAAAATAGTCGTTACATTACAGATGAAAGCAGTGCAGTGGCTACACACACCGTACATCTGAGACAGAAATACAAGTCCTCTCCAGGGACCACTTGGAGTCTAGATGGCACGGCACCAAAAGGCACGGCACCTATTTTCCACGTCCTGTTGGTATGTGTGTTGAGTGAGTCCTTTAACAATGTACTTTATATATGCTGATCCCTGATTGTTGAAGGTTGTTCAATTATAGCAACACATTAGATCAGGTGGAGAACATGCTGTAGGTAAATTGTAAGCATTAATCAATAGAACATGAATGGATATATACTTTGAGCTTCATCTAATGTTACGTTAACAATTACAAATTGTGATTGGTTCCCAGCCTAGCACACACAGGAACTATTGAGACACGTGCTATATAGTTGATGTGTGAAGGCAGACTGTATGGTTGAGCAGCCAGGCATCAAGTGCCTTACAACACACACTACTGCCAGGTTGGTTGCCTAAGTTCATGTGTCTATTCTGTATTGACAACATTCATAACAATCAATGTTTCTCAAAAACCACCATGTTACTCTTTCTTACATTTATTTTCCATTTGTACCTCAGATAAACAGTGCCAAATGTACAACCACAATTTCTCCAAATGTTTTTGATTTTCTGTTTCTTTATTTTTTATTTTATTATTATTCCACTCATACATCTCTGTTATAAGTGTCAGTGTTAGCAGGTGTATGTCTTCATGCAATTATTTATTAATTTGATTTATTTATTATTTGCCTTGTCTTTGGCTACCCACTTTTAATGACAATATAAGACAGGTGTATATATATATATATATATATATATATATATATATATATATATATATATATATATATATATATATATACACACATATATATAAACACACAAATATATCTAGCTACTACCTACCCACCTATATATAACAGTCATTTTCTTCCTTAAGGGGGGTAGCCGAGACAGACACCCGTTCAAACATGTCCATACACTCCTCTCACTTAGCTCCTAGGCTATATGATTATAGTTACATAGTATAGTTATAAAAAGAAAATAAATTAAAAAGGTTAACCGTGTTACTGTGCATCACATGAAATATATTGTTCCCAGCTAATGTGGTACAAATATTTACAGACTGCAATGCAACCAGATTTGACATCCTTTTGTTGATCAAGCATGATGGATTATGTATCCAGACTTCACGTGTTGAGGAGGACACCTTGCACACACACACACACACTTACCTTCCTTGTATTGTATTGTCTTCCTCTCTTGTCTTGTATTGTATTGTATTCCTTTCCCTTCCCTTCCCTTCCCTTCCCTTCCCTTCCCTTCCCTTCCCTTCCCTTCCCTTCCTTTCCCTTGCCTTCCCTTCCCTTCCTTTCCCTTGCCTTCCCTTGCCTTCCCTTCCCTTCCTTTCCCTTCCCTTCCCTTCCCTTCCCTTCCCTTCCCTTCCCTTCCCTTCCCTTCCCTTCCCTTCCCTTCCTTCCTTTCCCTTCCCTTGCCTTCCCTTCTGTGTTTGAGGTTCTGTCTCATTACTATACGTTTAGGGTGTCCACGTGTACATCAGATAACATAACGGCGGGAAGTTAGCGTCAGGTCACGAGCGTCAGGTCAGAGACAGGGGCGGGATAGTTGGAGGGTTGTGGATAGGGGAGGGAAAGGGAGGGTGAGCCCTCCCTTGTGTGAGGTGGAATTTCCTCCCCTGTGTGAGGTGGAGTGTAGCAACAAGTTTGGGTTGTTAGCTACACAGGAGGAGGAAGAGGTCGTAATAGAAGTAGCAGGAGAAGGGGACAGGACACCCAAGGCGAAGATAGTGAGGAAGAAGTTAGATGGGAAGGAGAGGAAGGAAGGTGGGAAGGTGAGGAAGAACAGGGAAAGGTTAGAAGGGTCGCAGGAAGTGTTAGTTCTGGGAGGAAATCAAAGCTATAGGGCGGTAGTTAGAAGGATTGGAGCGGTCACCTTTTTTAGGGACAGGTTTAATGTGAGCAAACTTCCAGCAAGAAGGATAGGCAGAAGTAGAGAGACACAGACGAAAGAGTTTGACCAGGCAGTGAGCGAGTTCGGAAGCACAGTTTTTGAGAACAACAGGAGGGACTCCATCCGGACCATAAACCTTCCGAGAATCAAGGCCAGAGAGGGCCTGGAAAACGTCATACTAAAGAATTTTAATTTTAGGGATGAAGTAGTCAGAGGGTGGAGGAGTAGGAGGAATATGCCCAGTATCATCCAAAGTAGAGTTGGTAGCAAAGGTTTGAGCGAAGAGTTCAGCTTTAGAGAAAGAAGAGACAGCTGTGGGGCCATCTGTTTTAAGTAAAGGAGGGAAAGATGAAGAAGTAAAATTGTTAGAGATATTATTGGCTAGATGCCAGAAATCACGAGAAGAGTTAGAGTTGGAAAGACTTTGACATTTTCTATTGATGAAAGAGTTTTTAGTAAGTTGGAGAATAGATTTGGCATGATTACGGGCAGAAATATATAGGGCATGAGTTTCAACAGATGGATGGCTACGGTACCGTTTATGAGCTGCCTCTCTATCGTTGACAGCACGAGAACAAGTAAAGTTAAACCAGGGCTTTTTAGCTTTAGTATTAGAGAAAGTATGAGAAATGTATAGCTCCATGCCAGAGATAATCACCTCTGTTATGCGTTCGGCACACAGAGAAGGATCTCTGACATGGAAGCAATAATTATCCCAAAGAAAATCAGAATAGTACTGCCTTAGGTCCTCCCACTTAGCAGAGTTGAAATGCCAGAAGCAGCTCTGCTTAGGCGGGTCCTGAGGCTGCACTGGAGTGATAGAACAGGTAACGGAAATAAGATTGTGATCGGAGGAGACCAACGGAGAGGAAAGTTTAACAGAGTAAGTTGAAGGCTTGGAGGTTAGGAAAAGATCAAGAATGTTGGGCGTGTCTCCAAGGATAGCAAAGTTGAAGGTTTGTTCACCAGGTTGGTCAGTGAAAGAAGATGAAAGCCAAAGCTGGTGGTGAACATTGAAATCCCCTAAAATGGAGATCTCAGCATAAGGAAAGTGAGATAGGATGTACTCGTAAGGTCAGAGGAGCTAGTGGATAGGTATAGGGAGCTTCTGAGGGAGATAAAGGAGAGTGGTAGGAGGTGTATAGTGTCAGGGGTGCTCCCCAGACAGGGGGTTAGAGGCTGGTGGCTCTCACATGCCCTTGGCCTCAACGAGAGGTTGATGAGGATGTGTGGAGAGAATGGGGTAGGTTTTATGGATGAGTGGAGCAGGTTTTATGGGAGACAGGAGCTGTATGCCAGAGATGGTGTACACTTCAGTAGGAAGGGGGTGCAGGAGCTTAGTTAGTGTCTTGAGAGGGCAGTTAGGCAGTCCAGTCAGGGAAACTAAATATTAACCGAGGTAAGGGTAATAGTGACAAAGGACGGGGTAAAGAGAGGGAGGTACATGAACTTAGTGTCTTTTATACAAACAGTAGAAGTGTAATAAATAAGATAGACACACTTAGAGGTATTGCATGTGTAGAAGAGTTAGATATTATAGGTATTACAGAAACTTGGTTAAATATTGCAGGCAAACATTTCTTACCTGAAGTAGGAATAGATGGGTACACTTTTTTTCACAGGGATAGAGTAGGGAGGAGAGGGGGAGGTGTGGCACTGTACGTTAGAAACACATTAAATAGCTATGTCAATACCACAATAAAAACAGATAGGAATACGGAATCATTATGGATTGACATTATTATAGGAGGGAAAAAAGTTTGTTGTAGGGATTATATATAGACCTCCGGATTTAGACGAAGCAGCTAGTTCACCCCTGATGCAGGAGCTTGCAAGAGCATCTAGGTATAATAATGTGTGCATTATGGGGGACTTTAATTATAGGAAAATAGACTGGGATAGTATGACAGGAGACGGGTGCTCGGAGGAATTCTTAAATGTCGTCCAGGATGGTTTTTTCACACAACTTGTAAGGGAACCAACGCGACAGGGAAATATTTTAGATCTGGTCTTCACGAATAATGAAACTTTGGTCAGTCAGGTTGAGATAGGAGCTAGATTTGATGTTAGTGACCACCACGAAATTAGATTCAAGATTAATGCAAAGGGAGATAGAACAAAACACTGCTTTAGTACCAGATTTTAGAAAAGCCAATTACCAGGGCCCGTATTCTACAAACCGTCATAGCTCAATCCATCGTTCATAGCGAAAGAAAATGGCGCATTTCAGTCATAATACTGTCAGAAATTCTCATGATCGTCCATAAACGCTTATGATCGACCATAAAATGGTGTCGGATGCTAAGACAGGGTTCCCCCTGTCTTAGCGCCACGTATGACCGTCACTAGTGTGTCAACATGGCCGCACCACAACAACAAGATCCCCAGCCGAGGAATATTTTCTGAAGAAGGGACGTGCTTAACTAGCTCAGTGATGCTGAGCTTATATATATATATATATATATATATATATATATATATATATATATATATATATATATATATAGTTATATATAGTTATATATATATATATATATATATATATATATATATATATATATATATATATATATATATAGTTATAGTTATATATATATATATATATATATATATATATATATATATATAGTTATAGTTATAGTTATAGTTATATATATATATATATATATATATATATATATATATATATATATATATATAGTTATAGTTATAGTTATAGTTATATATATATATATATATATATATATATATATATATGTATATATATATATATATATATATATATATATATATATATATATAGTTATAATATACGTATATATATTATATATATGTATATATATATATATATATATATATATATATATTTATATATATATATATATATATATATATATATATATATATATATATATATATGTATATATATATATATATATATATATATATATATATATATATATATATAGAGAGAGAGAGAGAGAGAGAGAGAGAGAGAGAGAGAGAGAGGCATTATTCTTTCCATAGATACCCATTTAAATGCTTATGTCAACCGTATTATAAAAAAAAATCGATTTATTACAGCTTTGGATAATATATATATATATATATATATATATATATATATATATATATATATATATATATATATATATAATACTTCAGCCCACTCAAACGAAAGAAAATGTAATATTTAATGCTTTATTCTGTTCCTGCTCACAATAATGAGACACTATAGTGCACTAGTGCTTCCGTAGATTATCATTTCAATGCTCAAGTCTAGTGTATAACTGAAAAAATGAGCTATAACAACACTGCTATTAATTCACACAATATTTCAGCTCGCCAAAACAACACAAGAGGTATATTTTCAGCTTTAGCCTGTTCTTTCTCTTATACGGAAAAACTAATCTCTCTCGTGATACCCATTTCAAGCCCCAAGTCTAGTTTGTTATTGAAAAAAACCGACCTACGTGAATATTCTTTTCGGTGTGTACTATGTTTATGAAGTCAAAACAATTTAAATCCAAGAAAATAATGCCAAGAACCTATTTCATTCCATATATTTAAAGTTGACAAATTGTGAGCGTGCGTTCTAGCGGCAGAGGGTGTATGAGATATGACCCACGAGTTCTGGACGACCATAAGACTGACTGTCATAAATTCTGTTAGCTATGAGCGTTAGTTATGGTCGTCCATATAACTATGTAGAATACGGGCCCAGGGCCTCAGACACCACCTGCAGAGTATAGATTGGGAGGGAATAGGAGTAGGCAGAGAGGAGGATCAAAACATTGAGGTAGAATTACATTATAATAGCATAGTTAGGGAAATTCATACAGGGCAGGAACAGTATATACCTAAGAGGAGGATTAGGTCAAATAGAAATGATCCAAAATGGATGAATAGCAGCATTAGAAGGGAACTTGGATTAAAAAGGGGACTCTATAGGAGAATTAAAAGGGGAGAAGTACAGGTAGTAGGGCAGTATAATGACCTAGCTAGGAAAGTTAAAAAGGATATTAGGACTGCAAAGAGGAATTATGAGGTTAGGATAGCTAGATATGCCCAGAAGGATCCAAAGGGATTCTATCAGCTGTACAAGGCTAAAACAAAGGAAAGAATAGGACCTCTTAAAGGAATGGATGGCAGGTTGATAGAAAATGGTGAGGAAATTAGTAAGGAATTAAATAAATACTTCTTGTCCGTATTTTCTCAGGAAGAGTCGAGTAGGGAACTGGAGCCAGTACAGATCTTTAGGGGACAAGAGGTTGATAAATTAAGCGAAATAGTCATAAGTAGGGAAGTAGTTAGCAAGGAAATAGATAGACTTAAAAAGACTAAATCTCCAGGGGCGGACGACATTTTTCCGAGGATTCTTAGGGAATGTAGAGAAGAACTCGTTGAACCCATTGCGATGATTTTTAGAAAATCCCTAGACACAGGAGTAGTTCCTCGGCTATGGAGGCAGGCAAATGTAGTTCCTATATTCAAGAAAGGAGATAAGGCAGAAAGTAGTAACTACCGCCCAATTAGTTTAACATCAGTGGTAGGCAAGATGTTAGAAGCTATCATAGCAAGGGCAATTAGAAAACATTTAGATGAACACAAGCTAATTAGACATAGTCAACATGGTTTTAGCAAGGGGAAGTCATGCCTCACAAAATTATTATCCTTCTATAGGAAAGTATTTGAAACCATAGATAAGGGGGACGAGTATGATATAGTTTATTTGGACTTCAGTAAAGCCTTTGACAGAGTACCCCATAGGAGACTGTTAAGTAAAGTGAAGGCTCATAGCATAGGTGGGAAGGTACTAGAGTGGATTAGGGGATGGCTTACTAGTAGGGAACAGAGGGTACAGATTAATGGGAAGAAATCAGAATGGGGTAATGTCACTAGTGGGGTACCACAAGGATCAGTACTAGGACCATTGTTATTCATAATCTATATAAATGACTTAGAGACAGGAATAAACAGTGATATCAGTAAATTTGCGGATGACACAAAGATAGGAAGACCGGTAAAGAATTTAGATGATGCTAGGATGCTGCAGGATGACTTAAATAGGCTGTACGAGTGGTCAGAGAAATGGCAGATGCAGTTTAATGTTAACAAGTGTAGCATTATGAGTGTAGGTAAAGGTAATAGGTCTGTAGACTACACATTAAATGACAATACCTTAGGAAAGTCATATAGTGTGAGGGACTTAGGAGTTCAAATAAGCAGTGACTTGCGCCCCAGGGAACAGTGTATTATAGCTAGAAATAGAGCCAACAAGATAATGGGATTTATTAGTAGGTGTGTGACAAATAGGAGTTCTGAGGTCATTCTGAGGTTATATTTAGCGCTAGTAAGACCCCACTTAGATTATGCAGCTCAGTTTTGGTCCCCTTATTATAGGAAAGATATAGGCTCCTTGGAGGCAGTCCAGAGAAGAATGACCAAGATGATTCAGGGGCTGAGAAATTTACCCTACAAAGATAGGTTAAAACGTCTTAATCTCCACTCCCTAGAGAGAAGGAGGGCAAGAGGGGATTTGATTGAGGTTTTCAAATGGGTAAAAGGAATTAATAAGGGTAACATTGATCAGGTTTTAGAATTTAGTAGTTAGGATAGGACACCCAGGACCCTAGCGCTCAAGGATCACCAAGAGTCCAGTGTGGAGCAGAGTGCATCCACCCAAGAGTCCAGTGTGGAGCAGAGTGCATCCACCCAAGAGTCCAGTGTGGAGGAAAGTGCATCCACCAGAGAGTCCAGTGTGGAGGAAAGTGCATCCATCCAAGAGTCCAGTGTGGGGGAAAGTGCATCCACCCAAGAGTCCAGTGTGGAGGAAAGTGCATCCACGCAAGAGTCCAGTGTGGAGGAAAGTGCATCCACCCAAGAGTCCAGTGTGGAGGAAAGTGCATCCACCCAAGAGTCCAGTGTGGAGGAAAGTGCATCCACCCGAGTCCAGTGTGGAGGAAAGTGCATCCACCCAAGAGTCCAGTGTGGAGGAAAGCGCATCCACCCAAGAGTCCAGTGTGGAGGAGTGTGCATCCACCCAAGAGTCCAGTGTGGAGGAAAGTGCATCCACCCAAGAATCCAGTGTGGAGGAAAGTGCATCCACCCAAGAGTCCAGTGTGTAGCAGAGTGCATCCACCCAAGAGTCCAGTGTGGAGGAAAGTGCATCCACCCAAGAGTCCAGTGTGGAGGAAAGTGCATCCACCCAAGAGTCCAGTGTGGAGGAAAGTGCATCCACCCAAGAGTCCAGTGTGTAGCAGAGTGCATCCACCCAAGAGTCCAGTGTGGAGGAGAGTGCATCCACCCAAGAGTCCAGTGTGGAGGAAAGTGCATCCACCCAAGAGTCCAGTGTGGAGGAGAGTGCATCACCCCAAGAGTCCAGTGTGGAGGAGAGTGCATCCACCCAAGAGTCCAGTGTGGAGGAAAGTGCATCCACCCAAGAGTCCAGTGTGGAGGAGAGTGCATCCACCCAAGAGTCCAGTGTGGAAGAAAGTGCATCCACCCAAGAGTCCAGTGTGGAGAAGAGTGCATCCACCCAAGAGTCCAGTGTGGAGGAAAGTGCATCCACCGAAGAGTCCAGTGTGGAGGAGAGTGCATCCACCCAAGAGTCCAGTGTGGAGGAAAGTGCATCCACCCAAGAGTCCAGTGTGTAGCAGAGTGCATCCACCCAAGAGTCCAGTGTGGAGGAGAGTGCATCCACCAAAGAGTCCAGTGTGGAGCAGAGTGCATCCACCCAAGAGTCCAGTGTGGAGGAGTGTACATCCACCCAAGAGTCCAGTGTGGAGGAAAGTGCATCCACCCAAGAGTCCAGTGTGGAGGAAAGTGAATCCACCCAAGAGTCCAGTGTGGAGGAAAGTGCATCCAACCAAGAGTCCAGTGTGGAGGAAAGTGCATTCACCCAAAAGTCAAGTGTGGAGGAGAGTGCATCCACCCAAGAGTCCAGTGTGGAGGAAAGTGCATCCACCCAAGAGTCCAGTGTGGAGGAGAGTGCATCCACCCGAGTCCAGTGTGGAGGAGAGTGCATCCACCCAAGAGTCCAGTGTGGAGCAAAGTGCATCCACCCAAGAGTCCAGTGTGGAGGAAAGTGCATCCACCCAAGAGTCCAGTGTGGAGGAGTGTGCATCCACCCAAGAGTCCAGTGTGGAGGAGTGTGCATCCACCCAAGAGTCCAGTGTGGAGCAGAGTGCATCCACCCAAGAGTCCAGTGTGGAGGAGTGTACATCCACCCAAGAGTCCAGTGTGGAGGAAAGTGCATCCACCCAAGAGTCCAGTGTGGAGGAAAGTGCATCCACCCAAGAGTCCAGTGTGGAGGAAAGTGCATCCACCCAAGAGTCCAGTGTGGAGGAGAGTGCATCCACCCAAGAGTCCAGTGTGGAGGAGAGTGCATCCACCCAAGAGTCCAGTGTGGAGGAGAGTGCATCCACCCAAGAGTCCAGTGTGGAGGAGAGTGCATCCACCCAAGAGTCCAGTGTGGAGGAAAGTGCATCCACCCAAGAGTCCAGTGTGGAGGAGTGTGCATCCACCCAAGAGTCCAGTGTGGAGGAGTGTGCATCCACCCAAGAGTCCAGTGTGGAGGAGTGTGCATCCACCCAAGAGTCCAGTGTGTAGGAGAGTGCATCCACCCAAGAGTCCAGTGTGGGGATGCACTCTCCTCCACACTGGACTCTTGGGTGGATGCACACTCCTCCACACTGGACTCTTGGGTGGATGCACACTCCTCCACACTGGACTCTTGGGTGGATGCACTCTCCTCCACACTGGACTCTTGGGTGGATGCACACTCCTCCACACTGGACTCTTGGGTGGATGCACTCTCCTCCACACTGGACTCTTGGGTGGATGCACTCTCCTCCACACTGGACTCTTGGGTGGATGCACTTTCCTCCACACTGGACTCTTGGGTGGATGCACACTCCTCCACACTGGACTCTTGGGTGGATGCACTTTCCTCCACACTGGACTCTTGGGTGGATGCACTTTCCTCCACACTGGACTCTTGGGTGGATGCACACTCCTCCACACTGGACTCTTGGGTGGATGCACTTTCCTCCACACTGGACTCTTGGGTGGATGCACACTCCTCCACACTGGACTCTTGGGTGGATGCACTTTCCTCCACACTGGACTCTTGGGTGGATGCACTCTCCTCCACACTGGACTCTTGGGTGGATGCACTCTCCTCCACACTGGACTCTTGGGTGGATGCACTCTCCTCCACACTGGACTCTTGGGTGGATGCACTCTCCTCCACACTGGACTCTTGGGTGGATGCACTCTCCTCCACACTGGACTCTTGGGTGGATGCACTCTGCTCCACACTGGACTCTTGGGTGGATGCACTCTCCTCCACACTGGACTCTTGGGTGGATGCAGAGTGCTTCCACCCAAGAGTCCAGTGTGGAGCAGAGTGATTCCACCCAAGAGTCCAGTGTGGAGGAGAGTGCATCCACCCAAGAGTCCAGTGTGGAGCAGAGTGCATCCACCCAAGAGTCCAGTGTGGTGGAGAGTGCATCCACCCAAGAGTCCAGTGTGGAGCAGAGTGCATCCACCCAAGAGTCGAATGTGGAGGAGAGTGCATCCACCCGAGAGTCCAGTGTGGAGGAAAGTGCATCCACCAAAGAGTCCAGTGTGGAGGAGAGTGCATCCACCCAAGAGTCCAGTGTGGAGGAGAGTGCATCCACCCAAGAGTCGAGTGTGGAGGAGAGTGCATCCACCCAAGAGTCCAGTGTGGAGGAAAGTGCATCCACCCAAGAATCCAGTGTGGAGCAGAGTGCATCCACCCAAGAGTCGAGTGTGGAGCAGAGTGCATCCACCCAAGAGTCCAGTGTGGAGGAAAGTGCATCCACCCAAGAGTCCAGTGTGGAGGAGAGTGCATCCACCCAAGAGTCCAGTGTGGAGCAGAGTGCATCCACCCAAGAGTCGAGTGTGGAGGAGAGTGCATCCACCCGAGAGTCCAGTGTGGAGGAAAGTGCATCCACCAAAGAGTCCAGTGTGGAGGAGAGTGCATCCACCCAAGAGTCCAGTGTGGAGGAGAGTAAATCCCCCCAAGAGTCGAGTGTGGAGGATAGTGCATCCACCCAAGAGTCCAGTGTGGAGGAAAGTGCATCCACCCAAGAGTCCAGTGTGGAGCAGAGTGCATCCACCCAAGAGTCGAGTGTGGAGCAGAGTGCATCCACCCAAGAGTCCAGTGTGGAGGAAAGTGCATCCACCCAAGAGTCCAGTGTGGAGGAGAGTGCATCCACCCAAGAGTCCAGTGTGGAGCAGAGTGCATCCACCCAAGAGTCCAGTGTGGAGGAGAGTGCATCCACCCAAGAGTCCAGTGTGGAGGAGTGTGCATCCACCCAAGAGTCCAGTGTGGAGGAGAGTGCATCCACCCAAGAGTCCAGTGTGGAGGAAAGTGCATCCACCCGAGAGTCCAGTGTGGAGGTGAGTGCATCCACCCAGGAGTCCAGTGTGGAGCAGAGTGCATCCACCCAAGAGTCCAGTGTGGAAAAGAGTGCATCCACCAGAGTCCAGTGTGGAGGAGTGTGCATCCACCCAAGAGTCCAGTGTAGAGGAGTGTGCATCCACCCAAGAGTCCAGTGTGAAGGAGTAGTGCATCCACCCAAGAGTCCAGTGTGGAGCAGAGTGCATCCCCCCAAGAGTCCAGTGTGGAGGAGAGTGCATCCACCCAAGAGTCCAGTGTGGAGGAAAGTGCATCCACCCGAGTCCAGTGTGGAGGAGAGTGCATCCACCCAAGAGTCCAGTGTGGAGGAGTGTGCATCCACCCAAGAGTCCAGTGTGGAGCAGAGTGCATCCACCCAAGAGTCCAGTGTAGAGGAGAGTGCATCCACCCAAGAGTCCAGTGTGGAGGAAAGTGCATCCACCCAAGAGTCCAGTGTGGAGGAGTGTGCATCCACCCAAGAGTTCAGTGTGGAGGAGTGTGCATCCACCCAAGAGTCCAGTGTGGAGCAGAGTGCATCCACCCAAGAGTCCAGTGTGGAGGAGACTGCATCCACTCAAGAGTCCAGTGTGGAGCAGAGTGCATCCACCCAAGAGTCTAGTGTGGAGGAGAGTGTATCCACCCAAGAGTCCAGTGTGGAGCAGAGTGCATCCACCCAAGAGTCTAGTGTGGAGGAGAGTGCATCCACCCAAGAGTCTAGTGTGGAGCAGAGTGCATCCACCCAAGAGTCCAGTGTGGAGGAGAGTGCATCCACCCAAGAGTCCAGTGTGGAGCAGAGTGCATCCACCCAAGAGTCCAGTGTGGAGGAGTGTGCATCCACCCAAGAGTCCAGTGTGGAGGAAAGTGCATCCACCCAAGAGTCCAGTGTGGAGCAGAGTGCATCCACCCAAGAGTCCAGTGTGTAGGAGAGTGCATCCACCCAAGAGTCCAGTGTGGAGCAGAGTGCATCCTACCAAGAGTCCAGTGTGGAGGAGAGTGCATCCACCTAAGAACTCAGTGTGGAGCAGAGTGCATCCACCCAAGAGTCCAGTGTGGAGGAAAGTGCATCCACCCAAGAGTCCAGTGTGGAGGAAAGTGCATCCACCCAAGAGTCCAGTGTGGAGGAGTGTGCATCCACCCAAGAGTCCAGTGTGGAGGAGTGTGCATCCACCCAAGAGTCCTCCACACTGGACTCTTGGGTGGATGCACTCTCCTCCACACTGGGACTCTTGGGTGGATGCACTCTGCTCCACACTGGACTCTTGGGTGGAAGCACACTCCTCCACACTGCACTCTTGGGGTGGATGCACTCTCCTCCACATTGGACTCTGGGTGGATGCACTTTCCTCCACACTGGACTCTTGGGTGGATGCACTTTCCTCCACACTAGACTCTTGGGTGGATGCACACACCTCCACTCTAGGCTCTTGGGTGGATGCACACTCCTCTACATTGGACCCTTGGGTGGATGCACACTCCTCCACACTGGACTCTTGGGTGGATGCACTTTCCTCCACACTCGACTCTTGGGTGGATGCACTCTCCTCCACACTGGACTCTTGGGTGGATGCACTCTCCTCTACACTGGACTCTTGGGTGGATTCACTCTCCTCCACACTGGACTCTTGGGTGGATGTACTTTCCTCCACACTGGATTCTTAGGTGGATGCACACTCCTCCACACTGGACTCTTGGGTGGATGCACTTTGCTCCACACTGGACTCTTGGGTGGATGCACTTTCCTCCACACTGGACTCTTGGGTGGATGCACACTCCTCCACACTGGATCTTGGGTGGATGCACTTTCCTCCACACTGGACTCTTGGGTGGATGCACTTTGCTCCACACTGGACTCTTGGGTGGATGCACTCTCCTCCACACTGGACTCTTGGGTGGATGCAATCTGCTCCACACTGGACTCTTGGGTGGATGCACTCTGCTCCACACTGGACTCTTGGGTGGATGCAGTCTCCTCCACACTGGACTCTTAGGTGGATGCACTCTGCTCCACACTGGACTCTGGGTGGATGCACTCTCCTCCACCCAAGAGTCCAGTGTGGAGGAGAGTAAATCCACCCAAGAGTCAAGTGTGGAGGAGAGTGCATCCACCCAAGAGTCCAGTGTGGAGGAGAGTGCATCCACCCAAGAAGTCCAGTGTGGAGCAGAGTGCATCTACCCAAGAGTCCAGTGTGGAGGAAAGTGCATCCACCAAGAGGTCCAGTGTGGAGCAGAGTGCATCCACCCAAGAGTCCAGTTTGGAGGAAAGTGCATCCACCCAAGAGTCCAGTGTGGAGGAGTGTGCATCCACCCAAGAGTCCAGGTGGAGGAAAGTGCATCCACCCAAGAGTCCAGTGTGGATGCACTCTCCTCCACACTGGACTCTGGGTGGATGCACACTCCTCCACACTGGACTCTTGGGTGGATGCACACTCCTCCACACTGGACTCTTGGGTGGATGCACACTCCTCCACACTGGACTCTAGGGTGGATGCACTTTCCTCCACACTGGACTCTTGGGGGATGCACTTTCCTCCACACTGGACTCTTGGGTGGATGCACTTCCTCCACACTGGACTGTTCGGTGGATGCACTTTCCTCCACACTGGACTCTTGGGTGGATGCACTCTCATCACACACTGGACTCTTGGGTGGATGCACACTCCTCCACACTGGACTCTTGGGTGGATGCACTCTCCTACACACTGGACTCTTGGGTGGATGCACTCTCCTACACACTGGACTCTTGGGTGGATGCACTCTGCTCTACACTGGATTCTTGGGTGGATGCACTCTCCTACACACTGACTCTTGGGTGGATGCACTCTGCTCCACACTGGACTCTGGGTGGATGCACTCTGCTCCACACTGGACTCTTGGGTGGATGCACTCTCCTCCACACTGGACTCTTGGGTGGATGCACTTTCCTCCACACTGGACTCTTGGGTGGATGCACTCTCCTCCACACTGGACTCTTGGGTGGATGCACTTTCCTCCACGCTGGACTCTTGGGTGGATGCACTCTCCTCCACACTGGATTCTTGGGTGGATGCACTCTGCTACACACTGGACTCTTGGGTGGATGCACTCTCCTCCACACTGGACTCTTGGGTGGATGCACTTTCCTCCACACTAGACTCTTGAGTGGATGCACTTTCCTCCACACTGGACTCTTTGGTGGATGCACTCTGCTACACACTGGACTCTTGGGTGGATGCATTTTCCTCCAAACTGGACTCTTGTTTGGATGCACTTTCCTCCACACTGAACTCTTGGGTGGATGCACACTCCTCCACACTGGACTCTTGGGTGGATGCACTTTCCTCCACACTGGACTCTTGGGTGGATGAACTTTCCTCCACACTGGACTCTTGGGTGGATGCACTCTCCTACACACTGGACTCTTGGGTGGATGCACTCTCCTCCACACTGGACTCTTGGGTGGATGCACTCTCCTACACACTGGACTCTTGGGTGGATATAATCTCCTACACACTGGACTATTGGGTGGATGCACTCTGCTCCACACTGGACTCTTGGGTGGATGCACTCTCCTACACACTGGACTCTTGGGTGGATGCACTCTCCTTCACACTGGAATCTTGGGTGGATGCACTCTGCTCCACACTGGACTCTTGGGTGGATGCACTCTGCTCCACACTGGACTCTTGGGTGGATGCACTCTCCTCCACACTGGACTCTTGGGTGGATGCACTCTGCATCCACCCAAGAGTCCAGTGTGGAGCAGAGTGCATCCACCCAAGAGTCCAGTGTGGAGCAGAGTGCATCCACCCAAGAGTCGAGTGTGGAGGAGAGTGCATCCACCCAAGAGTCCAGTGTGGAGGAAAGTGCATCCACCCAAGAGTCCAGTGTGGAGCAGAGTGCATCCACCCAAGAGTCCAGTGTGGAGGAGTGTGCATCCACCCAAGAGTCCAGTGTGGAGGAAAGTGCATCCACCCAAGAGTCCAGTGTGGAGGAAAGTGGATCCACCCAAGAGTCCAGTGTGGAGGAAAGTGCATCCACCCAAGAGTCCAGTGTGGAGGAGTGTGCATCCACCCAAGAGTCCAGTGTGGAGGAGAGTGCATCCACCCAAGAGTCCAGTGTGGAGGAGTGTGCATCCACCCAAGAGTCCAGTGTGGAGGAAAGTGCATCCACCCAAGAGTCCAGTGTGGATGCACTCTCCTCAACACTGGACTCTTGGGTGGATGCACACTCCTCCACACTGGACTCTTGGGTGGATGCACACTCCTCCACACTGGACTCTTGGGTGGATGCACACTCCTCCACACTGGACTCTTAGGTGGATGCACACTCCTCCACACTGGACTCTTGGGTGGATGCACTTTCCTCCACACTGGACTCTTGGGTGGATGCACTCCTCCACACTGGACTCTTGGGTGGATGCACTTTCCTCCACACTGGACTCTTGGGTGGATGCACACTCCTCCACACTGGACTCTTGGGTGGATGCACTTTGCTCACACACTGGACTCTTGGGGTGGATGCACTTTCCTCCACACTGGACTCTTGGGTGGATGCACAATCCTCCACACTGGACTCTTGGGTGGATGCACTTTCCTCCACACTGGACTCTTGGGTGAATGCACACTCTTCCACACTGGACTCTTGGGTGGATGCACTTTGCTCCACACTGGACTCTTGGGTGGATGCACTCTCCTCCACACTGGACTCTTGGGTGGATGCACTCTCCTACACACTGTACTCTTGGGTGGATGCACAATCCTCCACACTGGACACTTGGGTGGATGCACTCTCCTACACACTGGACTCTTGGGTGGATGCACTCTCCTACACACTGGACTCTTGGTGTGGATGCACTCTGCCTCCACACTGGACTCTTGGGTGGATGCACTCTGCTCCACACTGGACTCTTGGGTGGATGCAGAGTGCTTCCACCCAAGAGTCAGTGTGGAGCAGAGTGATTCCACCCAAGAGTCCAGTGTGGAGGAGAGTGCATCCACCCAAGAGTCCAGTGTGGAGCAGAGTGCATCCACCCAAGAGTCCAGTGTGGTGGAGAGTGCATCCACCCAAGAGTCCAGTGTGGAGCAGAGTGCATCCACCCAAGAGTCGAATGTGGAGGAGAGTGCATCCACCCGAGAGTCCAGTGTGGAGGAAAGTGCATCCACCAAAGAGTCCAGTGTGGAGGAGAGTGCATCCACCCAAGAGTCCAGTGTGGAGGAGAGTAAATTCACCCAAGAGTCGAGTGTGGAGGAGAGTGCATCCACCCAAGAGTCCAGTGTGGAGGAAAGTGCATCCACCCAAGAATCCAGTGTGGAGCAGAGTGCATCCACCCACAAGAGTCGAGTGTGGAGCAGAGTGCATCCACCCAGAGTCCAGTGTGGAGGAAAGTGCATCCACCCAAGAGTCCAGTGTGGAGGAGAGTGCATCCACCCAAGAGTCCAGTGTGGAGCAGAGTGCATCCACCCAAGAGTCGAGTGTGGAGGAGAGTGCATCCACCCGAATTGAGAGTCCACAGTGTGGAGGAAAGTGCATCCACCAAAGAGTCCAGTGTGGAGGAGAGTGCATCCACCCAAGAGTCCAGTGTGGAGGAGAGTGCATCCCCCCAAGAGTCGAGTGTGGAGGAAGTGCATCCACCCAAGAGTCCAGTGTGGAGCGAGAGTGCATCCACCCAAGAGTCCAGTGTGGAGCAGAGTCCCCCAAGAGCAGTGTGGAGCAGAGTGCATCCACCCAAGAGTCCAGTGTGGAGAGCATGAGTGTGACATCCACCCAAGAGTCCAGTGTGGAGGAAAAGTGCATCCACCCAAGAGTCCAGTGTGGAGGAGCGAGAGTGCATCCACCCAAGAGTTCAGTGTGGAGGAGTGTGCATCCACCCAAGAGTCCAGTGTGGAGCAGAGTGCATCCACCCATGAGTCCAGTGTGGGAGGAGACTGCATCCACCCAAGAGTCCAGTGTGGAGCGAGTGTGCATCCACCCAAGAGTCTACAGTGTGGAGGAGAGTGTATCCACCCAAGAGTCCAGTGTGGAGCAGAGTGCATCCACACAAGAGTCTAGTGTGGAGGAGAGAGTGCATCCACCCAAGAGTCCCGTGTGGGAGCAGAGTGCACCACCAGCAGGTCTAATGTGGAGGAGAGTGTATCCACCCAAGAGCAGTGTGTGAGCAGTGCATGCCACCCAAGAGGTCTAGATGTGGAGGAGAGTGCATCACCCACGAGTTCTATGTGGAGCAGCGAGTGCCTCCACACCAGAGTCTACAGTGTGGGGACGGACACGTGCATCCACCCCAGAGTCCGATAGTGTGAGAGAGCAGAGTGCTATTGCGCACCAGAGTCGCAGAAAGGCGCCACGGCAAGTGTGGCATCCACCCAAGAGTCAGTGTGGACGGAAAGTGCATCCACCCAAGAGTCAGTGTGGAGCCGAGTGCAATCCACACAAGAGGCCAGTGTGTAGGAGAGTGCATCCAAGCCCAAGAGTCAGTTGTGGGGAGCAGAGTAGCCATCACTACCAAGAGTCAGTCAGTGGAGGAGAGTGCATCCACCGTAAGACTGCAGTGGATGTAGGAGCAGAGTGCATCCGACCCAACAAGAGTCCAGTGTTGGAGGAAAGAAAAAGAGGAGAAGTGCGATACCACCCAAGAGTCCTCGATGTGATGGAGTGTGCATACCACACAAGCCAAGAATACCACAAAGTGTGGATGGAAGTGTGCATCCATCCACAGAGTCACTCCACACTGGACTCTTGGTGGATGCACTCTCCTCTCACTAGAGACTCTTGGGTGGATGCACTCTGCTCCACACGGGACTCGTGGGTGGAAGCACACTCCTCCACACAGCACTCTGTGGTGGATGCACTCTCCTCCATCATGGGACTCGGGTGGAGCACATCTCCACACTGGACTCATTGGAGTGGATGACACTTTCCTCACCTAGACTAGCACTCTGGGTGGATGCCACACACCTCCCTCTAGGCTCTTGGGTGACTGACACACTACCTCTACATTGGACCCTTGGGTGGAATCATGCACACTCCTCCACGACTGTGACCTCTGGGAGTGGATAGCGACTTTCCCTTCCTCACACTCGCCTACTTGGGTGGATTGCACTCTGTTATTTCCTGATTCCACACTGACTGCTCTTGGGTGGATGCACTCTCCTCTTACACTGAAGACACATCTGGTGGAATTCACTCTCCTCACACTGGACTCTTGAGTGGATGCCACTTTCCTCCCGACACTGGATTCTTAGGTCGGATGACACCCGCCTCCACGAGCGTGACAAATCTTGGGGGAGCACATCTTGCTCCACACTGGACTCTTGGGTGGATGCCCTTTCCTCCACGACTTGCACTCTTGGGTAGACTGCACCACTCACTCCACACAACGTGGCCCGTCTGACCGCTGGGTGATAGGCACTTTCCTCCACACGGCCTCTTGGTGGACTGCACGGATTTGCTCCACACTGGACCTTGGGTGAGAGATGACACTCAATCCATGCACACACTGGAGCTCGTGAGGTGGATGCACTCTAGCTCCACACTGGACGCTTGGTGGATGACACTCGCTAGGCACACACTGGACTCTGGTGTATTCAGTCTCCCTCCACACTGGACTCTTAGGTGGATTTCAACTCTGCTCCACACTGGACGCTGGGTGGCTGCACTCTCCTCCACCCAGAGTCCAGTGTGGAGAGATAAATCCACCCCAAGAGTCGTGTGGAGGAGAGTTGCTCCTCACCCAAGAGTCCAGTGTGGAGGAGAGTTGCTCCACCAAGAGTCCAGTGTGAGCAGAGTCATCTACCCAAGAGTCCAGTGTGGAGGAAAGTGCATCCACTCAAGAGTCCAGTGTGGAGCAGAGTGCATCCCCCAAGAGTCCAGTTTGGAGGAAAGTGCATCCACCCAAGAGTCCAGTTTGGAGTGGGGGGGAGTGTGCATCCACCCAAGAGTCCGTGTGGAGGAAGTGCATCACCAAGAGTCCCAGTTTGGAGAAAGCATCCACCCAAGAGTCCAGTGTGGAGGAAGAGTGCATCCACCCAAGAGTCCAGTGTAGAGGGAGAGTGCATCCACCACAAGAGGTCCAGTGTGGAAGAGGAGGATAGTTGCATTCCAAACAAAGTAGTCCAGCGTGGATGCTAGAGGATGCATTATACCCAAAGAAGTCCAGTGTGGGAGGAAAGTGCATCCAACCCAAGGATGTCCAGGTGGATAAGCAAAGAAGGGCATCCACTCAAAGAGTCCCCAGTGTTGGATGGAGATAAGGCATCACAACCAAAGCGTACAGGGGAGGCGTGTGCAATGACCACCAAGAGTCCAGTGGGAGGAAAGAGTGCATCCAACCAAGGGTTCCAGGTCGGGCCCAGGCAAAGTGATCCACCTCATAGAAGTCAGTTGTAGGAGGAAGAATGTGTACATAACAACCCACATGAGTCCAGTGTCGAGGGAGTATGTGCATTTCCACCACAAAAGGTCCAAGTGTGGGAGGGAAAAAGCTATACCACCCAAAGAGACAAGGTGGAAGGATAATGCAATCCACCTCAGAGTCAATGTGGGAGGAGTGAAGAGATCCATGTCCAAACCTAATGAAGTCACAGTGTATGGAGGCGTGTGCTTTATTCCACACCAGAAAATAGTCCACACAGGTGTGTGTGAGCAAGTTGCGATTAGTAGGGCAATCATCAAACCCAAGGAGGTATCCTAGTAGTGGAGGGCGTAAAAAAGTTAGAGACATCCATCCAGAGGCACTAACGTGTTGGAAGGAGTGGAATCATCCCCCCAGAGTGTGCAGTGTGTAGGAGTGTGTAGTAAGCTCAACCACATAGATAGTCAGACTGTGAGTGAAGGTGCAGGCGGTACAACCCAAGATCCAGTGTAGAGGAAAAGGCATCCACCCAAGGAGGTTCCCAGTTGTGGATTGAACTCTCCTCCATCAAATGGCCTCTCGGCAGAGTGCATCACCCAAGAGTCCAGTGTGGAGGATGTGTGCATCCACCCAAGAGTCCAGTGTGGAGGAAAAGTGCATCCACCAAGAGTCCAGTGTGGAGCAGAGTGCATCCACCCAAGAGTCCAGTGTGTAGGAGAGTGCATCCACCAAGAGTCCGTGTGGAGCAGAGTGCATCCACCCAAGAGTCAGTGTGGAGGAGAGTGCATCCACCAAGAACCAGTGTGGAGCAGAGTGCATCCCACCCCAAGAGTCCAGTGTGTAGGAGAGTGCATCCACCCAAGAGTCCCAGTGTGGAGGAAAGTGCATCCACCCAAGAGTCCAGTTTGGAGGAGAGTGCATCCACCCAAGAGTCCAGTGTGGAGGAGAGTGCATCCACCCAAGAGTCGAGTGTGGAGGAAAGTGCATCCACCCAAGAGTCCAGTGTGGAGGAAAGTGCATCCACCCAAGAGTCCAGTGTGGAGGAGAGTGCATCCACCCAAGAGTCCAGTGTGGAGGAGAGTGCATCCACCCAAGAGTCCAGTGTGGAGGAAAGTGCATCCACCCAAGAGTCCAGTGTGGAGTGAGGTGCATCCACCCAAGAGTCCAGTGTGGAGGAGAGTGCATCCACCCAGAGTCCAGTGTGGAGGAAAGTGCATCCACCCAAGAGTCCAGTGTGGAGGAGAGTGCATCCACCAGAGTCCAGTGTGGAGGAGTGCATCCACCCAAGAGTCCAGTGTGGAGGAGTGTGCATCCACCAAAGAGTCCAGTGTGGAGCAGAGTGCATCCACCAAGAGTCCAGTGTGGAGGAGAGTGCATCCACCCAAGAGTCCAGTGTGGAGGAGAGTGCATCCACCCAAGAGTCCAGTGTGGAGGAGAGTGCATCACCCAAGAGTCCAGTGTGGAGGAGAGTGACATCCACCCAAGAGTCCAGTGTGGAGCAGAGTGCATCCACCCAAGAGTCCAGTGTGGAGAAAGTGCATCCACCCAAGAGTCCAGTG
>JAPQNM010000003.1:35842596-35881174 GCA_029783475.1 Metacarcinus magister | reverse complement strand
AGGAAAGTGCATCCACCCAAGATCCAGTGTGGAGGAAGTGCATCCACCCAAGAGTCCAGTGTGGAGGAAGTGCATCCACCCAAGAGTCCAGTGTGGAGAGAGTGCATCCACCCAAGAGTCCAGTGTGGAGGAAAGTGCATCCCCCAAGAGTCCAGTGTGGAGGAGTGCATCCACCCAAGAGTCCAGTGTGGAGGAGTGTGCATCCACCCAAGAGTCCAGTTGTGGAGGAGAGTGCATCCACCTGGATCTGGTGGATGCACTTTCCTCCACACTGGACTCTTGGGTGGATGCACACTCCTCCACACTGGACTCTTGGGTGGATGCACTCTCCTCCACACTGGACTCTTGGGTGGATGCACACTCCTCCACACTGGACTCTTGGGTGGATGCACTCTCCTCCACACTGGACTCTTGGTGGATGCACTCTCCTCCACACTGGACTCTTGGGTGGATGCACTCTCCTCCACACTGGACTCTTGGGTGGATGCACTCTCCTCCACACTGGACTCTTGGGTGGATGCACTCTCCTCCACACTGGACTCTTGGGTGGATGCACTCTCCTCCACACTGGACTCTTGGGTGGATGCACTCTCCTCACACTGGACTCTTGGGTGGATGCACTCTCCTCCACACTGGACTCTTGGGTGGATGCACTTTCCTCCACACTGGACTCTTGGGTGGATGCACTCTCCTCCACACTGGACTCTTGGGTGGATGCACTCTCCTCCACACTGGACTCTTGGGTGGATGCACTTTCCTCCACACTGGACTCTTGGGTGGATGCACTCTGCTCCACACTGGACTCTTGGGTGGATGCACTTTCCTCCACACTGGACTCTTGGGTAGATGCACTCTGCTCCACACTGGACTCTTGGGTGGATGCACTCTCCTCCACACTGGACTCTTGGGTGGATGCACTCTCCTCCACACTTGACTCTTGGGTGGATTTACTCTCCTCCACACTGGACTCTTGGGTGGAGGAGAGTGCATCCACCCAAGAGTCCAGTGTGGAGCAGAGTGCATCCACCTAAGAGTCCAGTGTGGAGGAGACTGCATCCACCCAAGAGTCCAGTGTGGAGCAGAGTGCATCCACCCAAGAGTCCAGTGTGGAGCAGAGTGCATCCACCCAAGAGTCCAGTGTGGAGGAGAGTGCATCCACCCAAGAGTCCAGTGTGGAGCAAAGTGCATCCACCCAAGAGTCCAGTGTGGAGGAAAGTGCATCCACCCAAGAATCCAGTGTGGAGGAGTGTGCATCCACCCAAGAGTCCAGTGTGGAGGAAAGTGCATCCACCCAAGAGTCCAGTGTGGAGCAAAGTGCATCCACCCAAGAGTCCAGTGTGGAGGAGTGTGCATCCACCAAGAATCCAGTGTGGAGGAAAGTGCATCCACCCAAGAGTCCAGTGTGGAGGAGAGTGATCCACCCAAGAGTCCAGTGTAGAGGAGAGTGCATCCACCCAAGAGTCCAGTGTGGAGGAGAGTGCATCCACCCAAGAGTCCAGTGTGGAGGAAAGTGCATCCACCCAAGAGTCCAGTGTGGAGGAGTGTGCATCCACCCAAGAGTCCAGTGTGGAGGAGTGTGCATCCACCCAAGAGCCTAGTGTGGAGGATGTGCATCCACCCAAGAGTCTAGTGTGGAGGAAAGTGCATCCACCCAAGAGTCCAGTGTGGAGGAAAGTGCATCCACCCAGAGTCCAGTGTGGAGGAGAGTGCATCCACCCAAGAGTCCAGTGTGGAGGAGTGTGCTTCCACCCAAGAGTCCAGTGTGGAGCAGAGTGCATCCACCCAAGAGTCCAGTGTGGAGGAGAGTGCATCCACCCAAGAGTCCAGTGTGGAGGACTCTGGGTGGATGCCACTCCTCCACACTGGACTCTTGGGTGGATGCACTCTCCTCCACACTGGACTCTTGGGTGGATGCACTTTCCTCCACACTGGACTCTTGGGTGGATGCACTCTCCTCCACACTGGACTCTTGGGTGGATGCACTCTCCTCCACACTGGACTCTTGGGTGGATGCACTCTCCTCCACACTGGACTCTTGGGTGGATGCACTCTCCTACACACTGGACTCTTGGGTGGATGCACTCTGCTCCACACTGGACTCTTGGGTGGATGCACTCTCCTCCACACTGGACTCTTGGGTGGATGCACTCTCCTCCACACTGGACTCTTGGGTGGATGCACTCTGCTCCACACTGGACTCTTGGGTGGATGCACTCTCCTCCACACTGGACTCTTGGGTGGATGCACTCTCCTCCACACTGGACTCTTGGGTGGATGCACTCTCCTCCACACTAGACTCTTGGGTGGATGCACTCTGCATCCACACTGGACTCTTGGGTGGATGCACTCTCCTCCACACTAGACTCTGTGGTGGATGCACTTTGCTCCACACTGGACTCTTGGTGGATGCATCCCCCACACTGGACTCTTGGGTGGATGCACTCCTCCACACTGGACTCTTGGGTGGATGCATCCCCCAGACCTTGGGGGATGCACTCCTCCACACTGGACTCTTGGGTGGATGCACTCTCCTCCACACTGGACTCTTGGGTGGATGCACTCTCCTCCACACTGGACTCTTGGGTGGATGCACTCTCCTCCACACTGGACTCTTGGGTGGATGCACACTCCTCCACACTGGACTCTTGGGTGGATGCACTCCTCCACACTGACTCTGGGTGGATGCACTTTCCTCCACACTGGACTCTTGGGTGGATGCACTTCCTCCACACTGGACTCTTGGGTGGATGCACTCTCCTCCACACTGGACTCTTGGGTGGATGCACACTCCTCCACACTGGACTCTTGGGTGGATGCACTCTCCTCCACACTGGACTCTTGGGTGGATGCACTTTCTCCACACTGGACTCTTGGGTGGATGCACTTTCCTCCACACTGGACTCTTGGGTGGATGCACTCTCCTCCACACTGGACTCTTGGGTGGATGCACTCTCTCCACACTGGACTCTTGGGTGGATGCACTCTCCTCCACACTGGACTCTTGGGTGGATGCACTCTCCTCCACACTGGACTCTTGGGTGGATGCACTCTCCTACACACTGGACTCTTGGGTGGATGCACAATCCTCCACACTGGACACTTGGGTGGATGCACTCTCCTACACACTGGACTCTTGGGTGGATGCACTCTCCTACACACTGGACTCTTGGGTGGATGCACTCTGCTCCACACTGGACTCTTGGGTGGATGCACTCTGCTCCACACTGGACTCTTGGGTGGATGCAGAGTGCTTCCACCCAAGAGTCCAGTGTGGAGCAGAGTGATTCCACCCAAGAGTCCAGTGTGGAGGAGAGTGCATCCACCCAAGAGTCCAGTGTGGAGCAGAGTGCATCCACCCAAGAGTCCAGTGTGGTGGAGAGTGCATCCACCCAAGAGTCCAGTGTGGAGCAGAGTGCATCCACCCAAGAGTCGAATGTGGAGGAGAGTGCATCCACCCGAGAGTCCAGTGTGGAGGAAAGTGCATCCACCAAAGAGTCCAGTGTGGAGGAGAGTGCATCCACCCAAGAGTCCAGTGTGGAGGAGAGTAAATTCACCCAAGAGTCGAGTGTGGAGGAGAGTGCATCCACCCAAGAGTCCAGTGTGGAGGAAAGTGCATCCACCCAAGAATCCAGTGTGGAGCAGAGTGCATCCACCCAAGAGTCGAGTGTGGAGCAGAGTGCATCCACCCAAGAGTCCAGTGTGGAGGAAAGTGCATCCACCCAAGAGTCCAGTGTGGAGGAGAGTGCATCCACCCAAGAGTCCAGTGTGGAGCAGAGTGCATCCACCCAAGAGTCGAGTGTGGAGGAGAGTGCATCCACCCGAGAGTCCAGTGTGGAGGAAAGTGCATCCACCAAAGAGTCCAGTGTGGAGGAGAGTGCATCCACCCAAGAGTCCAGTGTGGAGGAGAGTAAATCCCCCCAAGAGTCGAGTGTGAGGAGTGCATCCACCCAAGAGTCCAGTGTGGAGGAAAGTGCATCCACCCAAGAGTCCAGTGTGGAGCAGAGTGCATCCACCCAAGAGTCGAGTGTGGAGCAGAGTGCATCCACCCAAGAGTCCAGTGTGGAGGAAAGTGCATCCACCCAAGAGTCCAGTGTGGAGGAGAGTGCATCCACCCAAGAGTCCAGTGTAGAGGAGAGTGCATCCACCCAAGAGTCCAGTGTGGAGGAAAGTGCATCCACCCAAGAGTCCAGTGTGGAGGAAAATGCATCCACCCAAGAGTCCAGTGTGGAGGAGTGTGCATCCACCCAAGAGTTCAGTGTGGAGGAGTGTGCATCCACCCAAGAGTCCAGTGTGGAGCAGAGTGCATCCACCCAAGAGTCCAGTGTGGAGGAGACTGCATCCACTCAAGAGTCCAGTGTGGAGCAGAGTGCATCCACCCAAGAGTCTAATGTGGAGGAGAGTGTATCCACCCAAGAGTCCAGTGTGGAGCAGAGTGCATCCACCCAAGAGTCTAGTGTGGAGGAGAGTGCATCCACCCAAGAGTCTAGTGTGGAGCAGAGTGCATCCACCCAAGAGTCCAGTGTGGAGGAGAGTGCATCCACCCAAGAGTCCAGTGTGGAGCAGAGTGCATCCACCCAAGAGTCCAGTGTGGAGGAGTGTGCATCCACCCAAGAGTCCAGTGTGGAGGAAAGTGCATCCACCCAAGAGTCCAGTGTGGAGCAGAGTGCATCCACCCAAGAGTCCAGTGTGTAGGAGAGTGCATCCACCCAAGAGTCCAGTGTGGAGCAGAGTGCATCCTACCAAGAGTCCAGTGTGGAGGAGAGTGCATCCACCTAAGAACTCAGTGTGGAGCAGAGTGCATCCACCCAAGAGTCCAGTGTGGAGGAAAGTGCATCCACCCAAGAGTCCAGTGTGGAGGAGTGTGCATCCACCCAAGAGTCCAGTGTGGAGGAGTGTGCATCCACCCAAGAGTCCTCCACACTGGACTCTTGGGTGGATGCACTCTCCTCCACACTGGACTCTTGGGTGGATGCACTCTGCTCCACACTGGACTCTTGGGTGGAAGCACACTCCTCCACACTGCACTCTTGGGTGGATGCACTCTCCTCCACATTGGACTCGGGTGGATGCACTTTCCTCCACACTGGACTCTTGGGTGGATGCACTTTCCTCCACACTAGACTCTTGGGTGGATGCACACACCTCCACTCTAGGCTCTTGGGTGGATGCACACTCCTCTACATTGGACCCTTGGGTGGATGCACACTCCTCCACACTGGACTCTTGGGTGGATGCACTTTCCTCCACACTCGACTCTTGGGTGGATGCACTCTCCTCCACACTGGACTCTTGGGTGGATGCACTCTCCTCTACACTGGACTCTTGGGTGGATTCACTCTCCTCCACACTGGACTCTTGGGTGGATGCACTTTCCTCCACACTGGATTCTTAGGTGGATGCACACTCCTCCACACTGGACTCTTGGGTGGATGCACTTTGCTCCACACTGGACTCTTGGGTGGATGCACTTTCCTCCACACTTGACTCTTGGGTGGATGCACACTCCTCCACACTGGATTCTTGGGTGGATGCACTTTCCTCCACACTGGACTCTTGGGTGGATGCACTTTGCTCCACACTGGACTCTTGGGTGGATGCACTCTCCTCCACACTGGACTCTTGGGTGGATGCACTCTGCTCCACACTGGACTCTTGGGTGGATGCACTCTGCTCCACACTGGACTCTTGGGTGGATGCAGTCTCCTCCACACTGGACTCTTAGGTGGATGCACTCTGCTCCACACTGGACTCTTGGGTGGATGCACTCTCCTCCACCCAAGAGTCCAGTGTGGAGGAGAGTAAATCCACCCAAGAGTCAAGTGTGGAGGAGAGTGCATCCACCCAAGAGTCCAGTGTGGAGGAGAGTGCATCCACCCAAGAGTCCAGTGTGGAGCAGAGTGCATCTACCCAAGAGTCCAGTGTGGAGGAAAGTGCATCCACCCAAGAGTCCAGTGTGGAGCAGAGTGCATCCACCCAAGAGTCCAGTTTGGAGGAAAGTGCATCCACCCAAGAGTCCAGTGTGGAGGAGTGTGCATCCACCCAAGAGTCCAGTGTGGAGGAAAGTGCATCCACCCAAGAGTCCAGTTTGGAGGAAAGTGCATCCACCCAAGAGTCCAGTGTGGAGGAGAGTGCATCCACCCAAGAGTCCAGTGTAGAGGAGAGTGCATCCACCCAAGAGTCCAGTGTGGAGGAAAAAGCATCCACCCAAGAGTCCAGTGTGGAGGAAAGTGCATCCACCCGAGTCCAATGTGGAGGAGAGTGCATCCACCCAAGAGTCCAGTGTGGAGGAGTGTGCATCCACCCAAAAGTCCAGTGTGGAGCAGAGTGCATCCACCCAAGAGTCCAGTGTGGAGGAGAGTGCATCCATCCAAGAGTCCAGTGTGGAGGAGTGTGCATCCACCCAAGAGTCCAGTGTGGAGGAGTGTGCATCCACCCAAGAGTCCAGTGTGGAGGAGTGTGCATCCACCCAAGAGTCCAGTGTGGAGGAAAGTGCATCCACCCAAGAGTCCAGTGTGGATGCACTCTCCTCCACACTGGACTCTTGGGTGGATGCACACTCCTCCACACTGGACTCTTGGGTGGATGCACACTCCTCCACACTGGACTCTTGGGTGGATGCACACTCCTCCACACTGGACTCTAGGGTGGATGCATTTTCCTCCACACTGGACTCTTGGGTGGATGCACTTTCCTCCACACTGGACTCTTGGGTGGATGCACTTTCCTCCACACTGGACTGTTCGGTGGATGCACTTTCCTCCACACTGGACTCTTGGGTGGATGCACTCTCCTACACACTGGACTCTTGGGTGGATGCACACTCCTCCACACTGGACTCTTGGGTGGATGCACTCTCCTACACACTGGACTCTTGGGTGGATGCACTCTCCTACACACTGGACTCTTGGGTGGATGCACTCTGCTCTACACTGGATTCTTGGGTGGATGCACTCTCCTACACACTGGACTCTTGGGTGGATGCACTCTGCTCCACACTGGACTCTTGGGTGGATGCACTCTGCTCCACACTGGACTCTTGGGTGGATGCACTCTCCTCCACACTGGACTCTTGGGTGGATGCACTCTGCTCCACACTGGACTCTTGGGTGGATGCACTCTGCATCCACCCAAGAGTCCAGTGTGGAGCAGAGTGCATCCACCCAAGAGACCAGTGTGGAGCAGAGTGCATCCACCCAAGAGTCCAGTGTGGAGCAGAGTGCATCCACCCAAGAGTCCAGTGTGGTGGAGAGTGCATCCACCCAAGAGTCCAGTGTGGAGCAGAGTGCATCCACCCAAGAGTCGAGTGTGGAGGAGAGTGCATCCACCCGAGAGTCCAGTGTGGAGGAAAGTGCATCCACCAAAGAGTCCAGTGTGGAGGAGAGTGCATCCACCCAAGAGTCCAGTGTGGAGGAGAGTAAATCCACCCAAGAGTCGAGTGTGGAGGATAGTGCATCCACCCAAGAGTCCAGTGTGGAGGAAAGTGCATCCACCCAAGAGTCCAGTGTGGAGCAGAGTGCATCCACCCAAGAGTCAAGTGTGGAGCAGAGTGCATCCACCCAAGAGTCCAGTGTGGAGAAAAGTGCATCCACCCAAGAGTCCAGTGTGGAGGAGAGTGCATCCACCCAAGAGTCCAGTGTGGAGCAGAGTGCATCCACCCAAGAGTCCAGTGTGGAGGAAAGTGCATCCACCCAAGAGTCCAGTGTGGAGGTGAGTGCATCCACCCAGGAGTCCAGTGTGGAGCAGAGTGCATCCACCGAAGAGTCCAGTGTGGAGGAGAGTGCATCCACCAGAGAGTCCAGTGTGGAGGAGTGTGCATCCAACCAAGAGTCCAGTGTAGAGGAGTGTGCATCCACCCAAGAGTCCAGTGTGAAGGAGTGTGCATCCACCCAAGAGTCCAGTGTGGAGCAGAGTGCATCCCCCCAAGAGTCCAGTGTGGAGGAGAGTGCATCCACCCAAGAGTCTAGTGTGGAGCAGAGTACATCCACCCAAGAGTCCAGTGTGGAGCAGAGTGCATCCACCCAAGAGTCCAGTGTGGATGAAAGTGCATCCACCCAAGAGTCCAGTGTGGAGGAAATTGCATCCACCCAAGAGTCCAGTGTGGAGGAGTGTGCATCCACCCAAGAGTCCAGTGTGGAGCAGAGTCCATCCACCAAAGAGTCCAGTGTGGAGCAGAGTGCATCCACCCAAGAGTCCAGTGTGGAGGAGAGTGCATCCACCCAAGAGTCGAGTGTGGAGCAGAGTGCATCCACCCAATAGTCCAGTGTGGAGCAGAGTGCATCCACCCAAGAGTCCAGTGTGGAGCAGAGTGCATCCACCCAAGAGTCCAGTGTGGAGGAGAGTGCATCCACCCAAGAGTCCAGTGTGGAGGAGAGTGCATCCACCCAAGAGTCCAGTGTGGAGGAGAGTGCATCCACCCAAGAGTCCAGTGTGGAGGAGAGTGCATCCACCCAAGAGTCGAATGTGGAGGAGAGTGCATCCACCCAAGAGTCCAGTGTGGAGGAAAGTGCATCCACCCAAGAGTCCAGTGTGGAGCAGAGTGCATCCACCCAAGAGTCGAGTGTGGAGCAGAGTGCATCCACCCAAGAGTCCAGTGTGGAGGAAAGTGCATCCACCCAAGAGTCCAGTGTGGAGGAAAGTGCATCCACCCGAGTCCAGTGTGGAGGAGAGTGCATCCACCCAAGAGTCCAGTGTGGAGGAGTGTGCATCCACCCAAGAGTCCAGTGTGGAGCAGATTGCATCCACCCAAGAGTCCAGTGTATAGGAGAGTGCATCCACCCAAGAGTCCAGTGTGGAGGAAAGTGCATCCACCCAAGAGTCCAGTGTGGAGTGTGCATCCACCCAAGAGTCCAGTGTGGAGGAGTGTGCATCCACCCAAGAGTTCAGTGTGGAGGAGTGTGCAACCACCCAAGAGTCCAGTGTGGAGCAGAGTGCATCCACCCAAGAGTCCAGTGTGGAGGAAAGTGCATCCACCCAAGAGTCCAGTTTGGAGGAGAGTGCATCCACCCAAGAGTCCAGTGTGGAGGAGAGTGCATCCACCCAAGAGTCGAGTGTGGAGCAGAGTGCATCCACCCAAGAGTCCAGTGTGGAGGAAAGTGCATCCACCCAAGAGTCCAGTGTGGAGGAAAGTGCATCCACCCGAGTCCAGTGTGGAGGAGAGTGCATCCACCCAAGAGTCCAGTGTGGAGGAGTGTGCATCCACCCAAGAGTCCAGTGTGGAGCAGAGTGCATCCACCCAAGAGTCCAGTGTAGAGGAGAGTGCATCCACCCAAGAGTCCAGTGTGGAGGAAAGTGCATCCACCCAAGAGTCCAGTGTGGAGGAAAGTGCATCCACCGAAGAGTCCAGTGTGGAGGAGTGTGCATCCACCCAAGAGTTCAGTGTGGAGGAGTGTGCATCCACCCAAGAGTCCAGTGTGGAGCAGAGTGCATCCACCCAAGAGTCCAGTGTGGAGGAGACTGCATCCACCCAAGAGTCCAGTGTGGAGCAGAGTGCATCCACCCAAGAGTCTAGTGTGGAGGAGAGTGCATCCACCCAAGAGTCCAGTGTGGAGCAGAGTGCATCCACCCAAGAGTCTAGTGTGGAGGAGAGTGCATCCACCCAAGAGTCTAGTGTGGAGCAGAGTGCATCCACCCAAGAGTCCAGTGTGGAGGAGAGTGCATCCACCCAAGAGTCCAGTGTGGAGCAGAGTGCATCCATTCAAGAGTCCAGTGTGGAGGAGTGTGCATCCACCCAAGAGTCCAGTGTGGAGGAAAATGCATCCACCCAAGAGTCCAGTGTGGAGCAGAGTGCATCCACCCAAGAGTCCAGTGTGTAGGAGAGTGCATCCACCCAAGAGTCCAGTGTGGAGCAGAGTGCATCCACCCAAGAGTCCAGTGTGGAGGAGAGTGCATCCACCTAAGAACTCAGTGTGGAGCAGAGTGCATCCACCCAAGAGTCCAGTGTGTAGGAGAGTGCATCCACCCAAGAGTCCAGTGTGGAGGAAAGTGCATCCACCCAAGAGTCCAGTTTGGAGGAGAGTGCATCCACCCAAGAGTCCAGTGTGGAGGAGAGTGCATCCACCCAAGAGTCGAGTGTGGAGGAAAGTGCATCCACCCAAGAGTCCAGTGTGGAGGAAAGTGCATCCACCCAAGAGTCCAGTGTGGAGGAAAGTGCATCCACCCAAGAGTCCAGTGTGGAGGAGTGTGCATCCACCCAAGAGTCCAGTGTGGAGGAAAATGCATCCACCCAAGAGTCCAGTGTGTAGGAGTTTTTATCCACCCAAGAGTCCAATGTGGAGGAGTGTGCATCCACCCAAGAGCCCAGTGTGGAGGAGTGTGCATCCACCCAAGAGTCCAGTGTGGAGGAAAGTGCACCCACCCAAGAGTCCAGTGTGGAGGAAAGTGCATCCATCCGAGTCCAGTGTGGAGGAGAGTGCATCCACCCAAGAGTCCAGTGTGGAGGAGTGTGCATCCACCAAAGAGTCCATTGTGGAGCAGAGTGCATCCACCCAAGAGTCCAGTGTGGAGGAGAGTGCATCCACCCAAGAGTCCAGTGTGGAGGAGAGTGCATCCACCCAAGAGTCCAGTGTGGAGGAGAGTGCATCCACCCAAGAGTCCAGTGTGGAGGAGAGTGCATCCACCCAAGAGTCCAGTGTGGAGGAGTGTGCATCCACCCAAGAGTCCAGTGTGGAGGAAAGTGCATCCACCCAAGAGTCCAGTGTGGATGCACTCTCCTCCACACTGGACTCTTGGGTGGATGCACACTCCTCCACACTGGACTCTTGGGTGGATGCACACTCCTCCACACTGGACTCTTGGGTGGATGCACACTCCTCCACACTGGACTCTTGGGTGGATGCACTTTCCTCCACACTGGACTCTTGGGTGGATGCACTTTGCTCCACACTGGACTCTTGGGTGGATGCACTCTCCTCCACACTGGACTCGGGTGGATGCACTCTCCTCCACACTTGACTTTTGGGTGAATGCACTTTCCTCCACACTGGACTCTTGGTTGGATGCACTTTCCTCCACACTGGACTCTTGGGTGGATTCACTTTCCTCCACACTGGACTCTTGGGTGGATGCACTTTCCTCCACACTGGACTCTTGGGTGGATGTACACTCCTCCACACTGGACTCTTGGGTGGATGCACTCTGCTCCACACTGGACTCTTGGGTGGATGCACTCTCCTCCACACTGGACTCTTGGGTGGATGCACTCTGCTACACACTGGACTCTTGGGTGGATGCACTTTCCTCCACACTGGACTCTTGGGTGGATGCACTCTCCTCCACCCTGGACTCTTCGGTGGATGCACTTTCCTCCACACTGGACTCTTGGGTGGATGCACTCTTCTCCACACTGGACTCTTGGGTGGATGCACTTTCCTCCACACTGGACTCTTGGGTGGATGCACTCTCCTCCACACTGGACTCTTGGGTGGATGCACTTTCCTCCACACTGGACTCTTGGGTGGATGCACTCTCCTCCACACTGGACTCTTGGGGTGATGCACTCTCCTCCACACTGGACTCTTGGGTGGATGCACTTTCCTCCACACTGGACTCTTGGGTGGATGCACTCTCCTCCACACTGGACTCTTGGGTGGATGCACTCTGCTACACACTGGACTCTTGGGTGGATGCACTCTCCTCCACACTGGACTCTTGGGTGGATGCACTCTGCTACACACTGGACTCTTGGGTGGATGCACTTTCCTCCACACTGGACTCTTGGGTGGATGCACTTTCCTCCACACTGGACTCTTGGGTGGATGCACTTTCCTCCACACTGGACTCTTGGGTGGATGCACTCTGCTACACACTGGACTCTTGGGTGGATGCACTTTCCTCCACACTGGATTCTTGGGTGGATGCACTTTCCTCCACACTGGACTCTTGGGTGGATGCACACTCCTCCACACTGGACTCTTGGGTGGATGCACTTTCCTCCACACTGGACTCTTGGGTGGATGCACTTTCCTCCACACTGGACTCGGGTGGATGCACTTTCCTCCACACTGGACTCTTGGGTGGATGAACTTTCCTCCACACTGGACTCTTGGGTGGATGCACTTTCCTCCACACTGGACTCTTGGGTGGATGCACTTTCCTCCACACTGGACTCTTGGGTGGATGCATACTCCTTCACACTGGACTCTTGGGTGGATGCAATTTCCTCCACACTGGACTCTTAGGTGGATGCACTTTCCTCCACACTGGACTCTTGGGTGGATGCACTTTCCTCCTCACTGGACTCTTGGGTGGATGCACTCTGCTCCACACTGGACTCTTGGGTGGATGAACTTTCCTCCACACTGGACTCTTGGGTGGATGCACTTTCCTCCACACTGGACTCTTGGGTGGATGCACTTTCCCCCACACTGGACTCTTGGATGGATGCACTTTCCTCCACACTGGACTCTCTGGTGGATGCACTTTCCTCCACACTGGACTCTTGGGTGGATGCACTCTGCTCCACACTGGACTCTTGGGTGGATGCACTCTGCTCCACACTGGACTCTTGGTGATCCTTGAGCGCTAGGGTCCTGGGTGTCCTATCCTAACTACTAAATTCTAAAACCTGATCAATGTTACCCTTATTAATTCCTTTTACTCATTTGAAAACCTCAATCAAATCCCCTCTTGCCCTCCTTCTCTCTAGGGAGTGGAGATTAAGACGTTTTAACCTATCTTTGTAGGGTAAATTTCTCAGCCCCTGAATCATCTTGGTCATTCTTCTCTGGACTGCCTCCAAGGAGCCTATATCTTTCCTATAATAAGGGGACCAAAACTGAGCTGCATAATCTAAGTGGGGTCTTACTAGCGCTAAATATAACCTCAGAATGACCTCAGAACTCCTATTTGTCACACACCTACTAATAAATCCCATTATCTTGTTGGCTCTATTTCTAGCTATAATACACATTTCCCTGGGGCGCAAGTCACTGCTTATTTGAACTCCTAAGTCCCTCACACTATATGACTTTCCTAAGGTATTGTCATTTAATGTGTAGTCTACAGACCTATTACCTTTACCTACACTCATAATGCTACACTTGTTAACATTAAACTGCATCTGCCATTTCTCTGACCACTCGTACAGCCTATTTAAGTCATCCTGCAGCATCCTAGCATCATCTAAATTCTTTACCGGTCTTCCTATCTTTGTGTCATCCGCAAATTTACTGATATCACTGTTTATTCCTGTCTCTAAGTCATTTATATAGATTATGAATAACAATGGTCCTAGTACTGATCCTTGTGGTACCCCACTAGTGACATTACCCCATTCTGATTTCTTCCCATTAATCTGTACCCTCTGTTCCCTACTAGTAAGCCATCCCCTAATCCACTCTAGTACCTTCCCACCTATGCTATGAGCCTTCACTTTACTTAACAGTCTCCTATGGGGTACTCTGTCAAAGGCTTTACTGAAGTCCAAATAAACTATATCATACTCGTCCCCCTTATCTATGGTTTCAAATACTTTCCTATAGAAGGATAATAATTTTGTGAGGCATGACTTCCCCTTGCTAAAACCATGTTGACTATGTCTAATTAGCTTGTGTTCATCTAAATGTTTTCTAATTGCCCTTGCTATGATAGCTTCTAACATCTTGCCTACCACTGATGTTAAACTAATTGGGCGGTAGTTACTACTTTCTGCCTTACCTCCTTTCTTGAATATAGGAACTACATTTGCCTGCCTCCATAGCCGAGGAACTACTCCTGTGTCTAGGGATTTTCTAAAAATCATCGCAATGGGTTCAACGAGTTCTTCTCTACATTCCCTAAGAATCCTCGGAAAAATGTCGTCCGCCCCTGGAGATTTAGTCTTTTTAAGTCTATCTATTTCCTTGCTAACTACTTCCCTACTTATGACTATTTCGCTTAATTTATCAACCTCTTGTCCCCTAAAGATCTGTACTGGCTCCAGTTCCCTACTCGACTCTTCCTGAGAAAATACGGACAAGAAGTATTTATTTAATTCCTTACTAATTTCCTCACCATTTTCTATCAACCTGCCATCCATTCCTTTAAGAGGTCCTATTCTTTCCTTTGTTTTAGCCTTGTACAGCTGATAGAATCCCTTTGGATCCTTCTGGGCATATCTAGCTATCCTAACCTCATAATTCCTCTTTGCAGTCCTAATATCCTTTTTAACTTTCCTAGCTAGGTCATTATACTGCCCTACTACCTGTACTTCTCCCCTTTTAATTCTCCTATAGAGTCCCCTTTTTAATCCAAGTTCCCTTCTAATGCTGCTATTCATCCATTTTGGATCATTTCTATTTGACCTAATCCTCCTCTTAGGTATATACTGTTCCTGCCCTGTATGAATTTCCCTAACTATGCTATTATAATGTAATTCTACCTCAATGTTTTGATCCTCCTCTCTGCCTACTCCTATTCCCTCCCAATCTATACTCTGCAGGTGGTGTCTGAGGTCTCTGGTAATTGGCTTTTCTAAAATCTGGTACTAAAGCAGTGTTTTGTTCTATCTCCCTTTGCATTAATCTTGAATCTAATTTCGTGGTGGTCACTAACATCAAATCTAGCTCCTATCTCAACCTGACTGACCAAAGTTTCATTATTCGTGAAGACCAGATCTAAAATATTTCCCTGTCGCGTTGGTTCCCTTACAAGTTGTGTGAAAAAACCATCCTGGACGACATTTAAGAATTCCTCCGAGCACCCGTCTCCTGTCATACTATCCCAGTCTATTTTCCTATAATTAAAGTCCCCCATAATGCACACATTATTATACCTAGATGCTCTTGCAAGCTCCTGCATCAGGGGTGAACTAGCTGCTTCGTCTAAATCCGGAGGTCTATATATAATCCCTACAACAAACTTTTTTCCCTCCTATAATAATGTCAATCCATAATGATTCCGTATTCCTATCTGTTTTTATTGTGGTATTGACATAGCTATTTAATGTGTTTCTAACGTACAGTGCCACACCTCCCCCTCTCCTCCCTACTCTATCCCTGTGAAAAAAAGTGTACCCATCTATTCCTACTTCAGGTAAGAAATGTTTGCCTGCAATATTTAACCAAGTTTCTGTAATACCTATAATATCTAACTCTTCTACACATGCAATACCTCTAAGTGTGTCTATCTTATTTATTACACTTCTACTGTTTGTATAAAAGACACTAAGTTCATGTACCTCCCTCTCTTTACCCCGTCCTTTGTCACTATTACCCTTACCTCGGTTAATATTTAGTTTCCCTGACTGGACTGCCTAACTGCCCTCTCAAGACACTAACTAAGCTCCTGCACCCCCTTCCTACTGAAGTGTACACCATCTCTGGCATACAGCTCCTGTCTCCCATAAAACCTGCTCCACTCATCCATAAAACCTACCCCATTCTCTCCACACATCCTCATCAACCTCTCGTTGAGGCCAAGGGCATGTGAGAGCCACCAGCCTCTAACCCCCTGTCTGGGGAGCACCCCTGACACTATACACCTCCTACCACTCTCCTTTATCTCCCTCAGAAGCTCCCTATACCTATCCACTAGCTCCTCTGACCTTACGAGTACATCCTATCTCACTTTCCTTATGCTGAGATCTCCATTTTAGGGGATTTCAATGTTCACCACCAGCTTTGGCTTTCATCTTCTTTCACTGACCAACCTGGTGAACAAACCTTCAACTTTGCTATCCTTGGAGACACGCCCAACATTCTTGATCTTTTCCTAACCTCCAAGCCTTCAACTTACTCTGTTAAACTTTCCTCTCCGTTGGTCTCCTCCGATCACAATCTTATTTCCGTTACCTGTTCTATCACTCCAGTGCAGCCTCAGGACCCGCCTAAGCAGAGCTGCTTCTGGCATTTCAACTCTGCTAAGTGGGAGGACCTAAGGCAGTACTATTCTGATTTTCTTTGGGATAATTATTGCTTCCATGTCAGAGATCCTTCTCTGTGTGCCGAACGCATAACAGAGGTGATTATCTCTGGCATGGAGCTATACATTTCTCATACTTTCTCTAATACTAAAGCTAAAAAGCCCTGGTTTAACTTTACTTGTTCTCGTGCTGTCAACGATAGAGAGGCAGCTCATAAACGGTACCGTAGCCATCCATCTGTTGAAACTCATGCCCTATATATTTCTGCCCGTAATCATGCCAAATCTATTCTCCAACTTACTAA
The DNA here is from genome assembly GCA_029783475.1 of Metacarcinus magister. Taxonomy (NCBI): domain Eukaryota; kingdom Metazoa; phylum Arthropoda; class Malacostraca; order Decapoda; family Cancridae; genus Metacarcinus; species Metacarcinus magister. The sequence goes on along the minus strand of JAPQNM010000003.1, from coordinate 35,865,032 downwards.
AAACTCTTTCATCAATAGAAAATGTCAAAGTCTTTCCAACTCTAACTCTTCTCGTGATTTCTGGCATCTAGCCAATAATATCTCTAACAATTTTACTTCTTCATCTTTCCCTCCTTTACTTAAAACAGATGGCCCCACAGCTGTCTCTTCTTTCTCTAAAGCTGAACTCTTCGCTCAAACCTTTGCTACCAACTCTACTTTGGATGATACTGGACATATTCCTCCTACTCCTCCACCCTCTGACTACTTCATCCCTAAAATTAAAATTCTTTAGTATGACGTTTTCCAGGCCCTCTCTGGCCTTGATTCTCGGAAGGTTTATGGTCCGGATGGAGTCCCTCCTGTTGTTCTCAAAAACTGTGCTTCCGAACTCGCTCACTGCCTGGTCAAACTCTTTCGTCTGTGTCTCTCTACTTCTGCCTATCCTTCTTGCTGGAAGTTTGCTCACATTAAACCTGTCCCTAAAAAAGGTGACCGCTCCAATCCTTCTAACTACCGCCCTATAGCTTTGATTTCCTCCCAGAACTAACACTTCCTGCGACCCTTCTAACCTTTCCCTGTTCTTCCTCACCTTCCCACCTTCCTTCCTCTCCTTCCCATCTAACTTCCTCCTCACTATCTTCGCCTTGGGTGTCCTGTCCCCTTCTCCTGCTACTTCTATTACGACCTCTTCCTCCTCCTGTGTAGCTAACAACCCAAACTTGTTGCTACACTCCACCTCACACAGGGGAGGAAATTCCACCTCACACAAGGGAGGGCTCACCCTCCCTTTCCCTCCCCTATCCACAACCCTCCAACTATCCCGCCCCTGTCTCTGACCTGACGCTCGTGACCTGACGCTAACTTCCCGCCGTTATGTTATCTGATGTACACGTGGACACCCTAAACGTATAGTAATGAGACAGAACCTCAAACACAGAAGGGAAGGCAAGGGAAGGGAAAGGAAGGAAGGGAAGGGAAGGGAAGGGAAGGGAAGGGAAGGGAAGGGAAGGGAAAGGAAGGGAAGGGAAGGCAAGGGAAGGCAAGGGAAAGGAAGGGAAGGGAAGGCAAGGGAAAGGAAGGGAAGGGAAGGGAAGGGAAGGGAAGGGAAGGGAAGGGAAGGGAAGGGAAGGGAAGGGAAGGGAAGGGAATACAATACAATACAAGACAAGAGAGGAAGACAATACAATACAAGGAAGGTAAGTGTGTGTGTGTGTGTGCAAGGTGTCCTCCTCAACACGTGAAGTCTGGATACATAATCCATCATGCTTGATCAACAAAAGGATGTCAAATCTGGTTGCATTGCAGTCTGTAAATATTTGTACCACATTAGCTGGGAACAATATATTTCATGTGATGCACAGTAACACGGTTAACCTTTTTAATTTATTTTCTTTTTATAACTATACTATGTAACTATAATCATATAGCCTAGGAGCTAAGTGAGAGGAGTGTATGGACATGTTTGAACGGGTGTCTGTCTCGGCTACCCCCCTTAAGGAAGAAAATGACTGTTATATATAGGTGGGTAGGTAGTAGCTAGATATATTTGTGTGTTTATATATATGTGTGTATATATATATATATATATATATATATATATATATATATATATATATATATATATATATATATATATATACACCTGTCTTATATTGTCATTAAAAGTGGGTAGCCAAAGACAAGGCAAATAATAAATAAATCAAATTAATAAATAATTGCATGAAGACATACACCTGCTAACACTGACACTTATAACAGAGATGTATGAGTGGAATAATAATAAAATAAAAAATAAAGAAACAGAAAATCAAAAACATTTGGAGAAATTGTGGTTGTACATTTGGCACTGTTTATCTGAGGTACAAATGGAAAATAAATGTAAGAAAGAGTAACATGGTGGTTTTTGAGAAACATTGATTGTTATGAATGTTGTCAATACAGAATAGACACATGAACTTAGGCAACCAACCTGGCAGTAGTGTGTGTTGTAAGGCACTTGATGCCTGGCTGCTCAACCATACAGTCTGCCTTCACACATCAACTATATAGCACGTGTCTCAATAGTTCCTGTGTGTGCTAGGCTGGGAACCAATCACAATTTGTAATTGTTAACGTAACATTAGATGAAGCTCAAAGTATATATCCATTCATGTTCTATTGATTAATGCTTACAATTTACCTACAGCATGTTCTCCACCTGATCTAATGTGTTGCTATAATTGAACAACCTTCAACAATCAGGGATCAGCATATATAAAGTACATTGTTAAAGGACTCACTCAACACACATACCAACAGGACGTGGAAAATAGGTGCCGTGCCTTTTGGTGCCGTGCCATCTAGACTCCAAGTGGTCCCTGGAGAGGACTTGTATTTCTGTCTCAGATGTACGGTGTGTGTAGCCACTGCACTGCTTTCATCTGTAATGTAACGACTATTTTAGAACCACGGCTAATCAAACAAAGGAAGATAATGGTCTTAAGCTGCACAAAACTAATTCCAAAAGGAGATAGGAAGAAACTGGTTTTCAAATAGAGTGGAGGAATGGAATAGACTTTGTGAGCAGGTAGTTAGGAAAGATTTAATAGAGAGCTTTAAGGGATGATTACACAAGATAATGGATAAGGATGATAGGTGGACACAATTAAATTTATGTATAGTATACAGGGACTGCATCGTGTGGACCTGCTGGCCTTTTACAGCTCCCTTAAATTGTTGTTTTAATCGCTACTAAAATTGCTGGCAAAATACTAAATATGTTAATGTCATATTGTCAATTTAGTGTAACTTTAATCAAATACTTTTCTTAAAAGTTAGTACAATATACTCAAAGGAACAATTTTTGATGAAACTTTTGATCAAACAAGAACCTTCCTTTAACATAATACAGTTGCATAATTTGTCTTCTATAATCCAGCCACAGCCCTTGTCCTATTCGAATAGTTTCAAATCTTGTATATAACCAGTATGCCAAAGAGATGAGTCCAATTGAAGCAGAAGTCTACCTAAATAATTAGGAGCTAGACAAGTTAGGTACAAGCACCTTGGATTATGGTTGAATACGGCCTATTCAATACATACGCCAAACTCAGACCACTAGACATAATAGTTACAACTTGTGCTAGCCATGACCACAAACTTAAAGGATGGAAAAGGAAATACATACATGCACCACGTTACTGACCAAATTCTGTATATTTAAGTTATTTTTAAAATCCTATTACATTTACTAACTTTAGATATCACTAACCTTCCTTACGTACCTTCTGGAGTCCTTGTGAAAATTAGAACCCGTCCGAGGGTGAGTTATAATTTGCCCACCAACACAGCAGCTTTCCCCTGTCCTTGGTGCCATTAAAACCTGCTACAACGCCCGCCACTCCACCCACACTTGCACCCACACTTGAACTTTTGATTAAACAAATAGCTTTTCCACAACATTGTAGCACCCAAACAATTGTATATAGTTTCGTGGTAATATATAACATTTTTCTTTAAACAAATTGTAGTATTACATTCAGTCAGAAGGTCATCAAATGTTGGCTGAAATTCTTGAGTCAACTTTAAAATGTTCATCATATTTTACGATTCATACATTATTAACTCACTTTACATAGCACTAGCCCTTCTTGCATACCTTGTGGCGTCTTTGGGAAACACATGAAGCCTCACTTGAGGGTGAGTGTTGTTATTTTTGCCACAAACACAGCAGGACCTCCTGTAAGTTCTTGACATTTTGAATTTTGTTCAAGTCCAACTGTGAGGCGGCTGAAGCTCCGCCCACCAAGGGATTGTTTTGATGACGGTGGCGCCATCTGACAGGATACAGCTGCGACACACTTTTTCCTCGGCAATCTACATTGGATTAGCATATCCTTCTGTATAAGATCCTTGTCCCAGAGCATCAGCCGAGGGGACTTGGATTGAGACTGCGGGGTTTTTTGTTTACATTTTGCAAGCCGACCAGAGGAAGTAGCCGCAGAATCTTAGATTTCCACTGTCGGAGACGTTTAAGCTAATTTTCTTATCTGTCAGAGACTGAGGTTCACCCAGGAACAATGCACTAAGATCCTTTGAAGTTATAGAATAAGTAATTAAGACAGTGAAGTCAATACATTCGTATATATTGTAGCGGCGACGCATTTAGCATGTAAATAGTGTTGTGTAAATAGTGTTATTGTAAGTGTAGTTGTGTGGAGGCAGGGAGCGGTGGGTCACCCAGGCCTCCCTGGGGAGTGAGGGTTGACAGGTGTCAAGATACGGTGACCTACGTATCTGTGTTTTCGGCGATACGCAGTCGTAGTGGGGTGTGTTTGGGAGATGTGGCTGGTTGTTGGCTGGAGAAGGAGGCGAGAAGTGAGTGAGAGACAACAGACAGAGGGACACAGCGGTGCAAGGCTGACTCCTGGGCGAGTGGAGGGCAGGACCTTGGAGGGAAGCGGACAGGGTGGCCGGAGAAATGGCACCCTGGCTTCCTTAGGTCCCTGCCCTCACTAAGGGGGTGGCTGACTGGCTGTGTGGAGGTTGTTGTGGGCATCCTGGGAGCGTGAGAGGCAGGACCTTGGAGGGAAGTGGACAGGGTGGCCGGAGAAATGGCGCCCTGGCTTCCTTAGGGCCTGCCCTCGCTAAGGAAGTGCAGGGCTGTGTGGAGGTTGCTGTGTGTGGACTTGTGGAGGCTGTGTGTTCTGGGTGAACCTCTTGTGGGGAACTCTGTGCCCTGAGGCTGTACTATTGTGCTGTACCCTGTAAGCGTGCTGTTTGTAAATATACCAGGAAAGGAGAAGTGTTGTTGTCTGTGTGTGATTTGTTTAAAAGCCCCCTTTTCCCGTCCCGCCAACCCCCGCTACACGATTCTCAGGAGGGCGTTACCTCAGGTAAGGAGAGGTAACGTGTTTGGCGACACCCTGACTTGGAGGGAAGTGAAAAAGGGGGGGTGTGCCGTAACAATATGATGAAGTAGGACGTTGTTTAATATCGCCGTCTCGGTAATAAGGAATTCGTCTTACAACAGATGGTCAAGAAACGCCCTATGACCCGACTATCTATTAATAACACAACACCTACTGTACCTAACTGTCTATATACAGATAGAGGCGACATAAAATAACAAATTTGATTTAATTATATCTGACTTGTAAGTATTAACCTCGGTAGAAGACACTAATGTTATCTCCATATTATTCCTCAGCTACTTTCATTTTCAATTTTTACACAGTGCAGTCTCCCAGACATGTACATACTTGTATTCATTAATGTATATGGGTTTATGTCTTGAATGTTTGTTTATAATCTAAGATAATCTAATCTATTGTATTTACAAGTCAATAAATTTTCTTGGTTTTCTATCATGTTTACCTTAAAAGACATTATTTTCCAAGTAAATTACAACAATAATTTGATATGAATACTGAGATGGTTTGGACACCTGAAAAGACTGGGTGAGTTGCCAAGAATGATGTACAATGCTGGGATCACCTTCTGGGTAAGGTAATCTTTCAGATCACACTTAGATAATAAATATATGAAAAAATAAAGCTCATTAAATGTATTCGAAACTGCTGGTAAATCTACACAACTACTGCTCGGACGATATCAATAGAAATATGAAGTCCTACATACTATACATAGTGTACTTAACACATTTGTGAAGGCTTCAGGTGGTGCTCGTCATTATAATCAAATATAGGCCATAAGGTATCCGGTAAATATTTCGAAATCAATTGCTCGACAGTAAATTGCTCGAAAAATAATATCTCGAACAATCAATTGCTCGAAAGGTAGATTGCTCGAAAAAAGTAGTTTAATGAATAATATCCAAAAATAAGATAAAGAAATACAACTTTATTATTGTTAATTGAACAGTTAAAATCAAGAACGGGTACATTTCTATTTAGGTTAGGTTATTATTTAGAGCAATTTACTGTTGAGCAATTGATAGTTTGAGAAATTATTTCTCGAGCAATTGATTTCGAGTAATTGACTTAGAGAAATTTACTTATATTCAGGCTTTAATATGGCAATCCGGAAAAAAATCTAGAGTGAAGTGCCTAACTTTTTGGGTAATGAAAAGCTTATATAACCGAACCTAACCGAGCCAAACCGTACCCAACCAAACATAATCTAACCATAACCTTATCTAACCTAACCAGTATTATTTTACATCTTCATTAGAATGCTCTAGAGAATTCAGGGTTGTATTTTTGCATTACCTGTTGTATTTTGAAAAGGTTTTCTTAATTAAAATTCCGTCGCAAATTCTTAGTTTGTGAGATATTCAATGTTTTCTGTGAGACCTCTTCGAAAAGTAAAGTTTAGTTTGGTTTGAACAAGGTTCTGTTATTTGTCAATGTAGGTTAAGGTTTGGTTAATTTAGGTTATGTTATGTTAGGTTCAGGTAAAGATTCGGAAGAAGACCCAGATTGTTTTTTGGACATAGCAAATTTTTTCCGATAGATTTTGATGTGTTTTGAATTAATCTGATGTTTATTTGCTATACCAGGTAATTTTTTTTCCCCAAGGTAAAACTTGCCACAAAAAAGTCAGATTAATTCAAAACCATCAAAATCAATAGGAGAAAAATTGCTTTAAGTAAACTTAATTAAACCTAAGCAAACCTAATTAAGTCTAACCTAACTAAATCTACCCTTACATAACCAAACCAGGTAAAGATTCGTAAGATGACCCACTCGATATCTCACTACCTTTGTAATGCACTGCAAATTCAACCTCAGATACTTGTTCAGATAGGTTAGGTTAGGTTTAATTAGGTTTGCTTTGGTTAAGTTAGGTTTAATTAGGTTTGCTTAGGCTTACTTAAAGAAATTTGTTCTCATTGATTTTGATGGTTTTGAATTAATCTGATTTTTTTGTGGCAATTTTTACCTTGGGAAAAAAATGCATGGCATAACAAACAAACATCAGATGAATTCAAAACACATCAAAATTTATCAGAAAAAAATTTTGTCCAAAAAACAGACTGGGTCGTCTTTCGAATCTTTACCTAGGTTAATTTAGAAGCTATTAAATGTTCTCTATGACCAACAATAGGAAGTTGGACGCGTTGCAGACAATTTATTTCGGTGAAGATGTAAAATTCTACCCCATGACCTAACCTAACTTGAAAGATGGTTTACCAGCTAAGTAATGGTTAGCACCGCCTGAAACCTTTACAGATGTGTTAAGTACACTATGTATAGTATGTACGACTTCATATTTATATCGATATCGTCGAAGCAGTAGTTATGCAGAATTACCAAACTACTTACTGACAATCATTGTATTTTGTCTTCCCCCAAGAACCCCGCATTCCCACAGGTCCCCAGAATTGTTGGGGGTTGATGGGGATGTCTTATTAGATATGCATTTGCGACGAAAATGAATGTCAAAATCGTTCGAAATGGATCAATATTTATACGAAAAGTGTGTTATTTACATCCAAGTGCATTGGGAGGAACTAGAAATTTACCAGCCACACTATCATCTACGCAATATCACCACGCTCACAGGAGTTTACGGCTTCTTTTATTTCCTCACATCTTCTAGCCATCTAAATACTGCATTTACTGCAGCTATAATTGCTCCAGACTCTATTATATGTTAATCAGCAAGTTTTTTCCAAAGCGATAAGGGTGCCCACGAAAAGGGTGCGCCGCCATCTTGGATCAATCAGCTGATCATCACAACACGGGGGAAAAAAAAACCACGGGCCCGTTCGGTAGCGACTCCCGCAATGATTATGAGCCGAGCTCAGCCAATCACAACGCCGCGTTCCTCAAGCCGAGCGTCGATATATATCGAGGGGACTTGGACTGAGACTGGGGTTTTTTTTGTTTACATTTTACCAGCCGACCAGAGGAAGTAGCCGCAGAAACTTAGATTTCCACTGTCGGAGACGTTTAAGCTAATTTTCTTATCTGTCAGAGACTGAGGTTCACCCAGGAACAATGCACTAAGATCCTTTGAAGTTATAGAATAAGTAATTAAGACAGTGAAGTCAATACATTCGTATATATGATGAAGTAAGACGTTGTTTAATATCGCCGTCTCGGTAATAAGGAATTCGTCTTACAACAGATGGTCAAGAAACGCCCTAAGACCCGACTATCTATTAATAACATGTCTATATACAGATAGAGGCGACATAAAATAACAAATTTGATAGGAACATACCTTAATTATATCTGACATGTAAGTATTAACCTCGGGAGAAGACACTAATGTTATCTCCATATTATTCCTCAGCTACTTTCATTTTCAATTTTTACAAAGTGCAGTCTCCCAAACCTGTACATACTTGTATTCATTAATGTATATGGGTTTATGTCTTGAATGTTTGTTTATAATCTAAGATAATCTAATCTATTGTATTTACAAGTCAATAAATTTTCTTGGTTTTCTATCATGTTTACCTTAAAAGACATTATTTTCTAAGTAAATTACAACAATAATTTCATATGAATACTGAGATGGTTTGGACATCTGAAAAGACTGGGTGAGTTGCCAAGAATGATGTACAATGCTGGGATCACCTTCTGGGTAAGGTAATCCTTCAGATCACACTTAGAAAATAAATATATGAAAAAATAAAGCTCATTAAATGTATTCGAAACTGCTGGTAAATCTACATAACTACTGCTCGGACGATATCAATAGAAATATGAAGTCCTACATACTATACATAGTGTACTTAACACATTTGTGAAGGTTTCAGGTTGTGCTCGTCATTATAATCAAATATAGGCCATAAGTTATCCGGTAAATTTTTTAAAATCAATTGCTCGACAGTAAATTGCTCGGAAAATAATATCTCGAACAATCAATTGCTCGAAAGGTAGATTGCTCGAAAAAAGTTAGTTTAATGAATAATATCCAAAAATATGATAAAGAAATACAACTTTATTATTGTTAATTGAACAGTTAAAATCAAGAACGGGTACATTTCTATTTAGGTTAGGTTATTATTTAGAGCAATTGATAGTTTGAGAAATTATTTCTCGAGCAATTGATTTCGAGTAATTGACTTAGAGAAATTTACTTAGATTCAGGCTTTAATATGGCAATCCGGAAAAAAACCGAGTGAAATGCCTAACTTTTGGGCAATGAAAAGCTTATATAACCGAACCTAACCGAGCCAAACCGTACCCAACCAAACCTAATCTAACCATAACCTTATCTAACCTAACCATAACCAGTATTATTTTACATCTTCATTAGAATGCTCTAGAGAATTCAGGGTTGTATTTTTGCATTACCTGTTACATTTTGAAAAGGTTTTCTTGATTAAAATTCCGTCGCAAATTCTTAGTTTGTGAGATATTCAATGTTTTCTGTGAGACCTCTTCGAAAAGTAAAGTTTAGTTTGGTTTGAACAAGGTTCTGTTATTTGTCAATGTAGGTTAAGGTTTGATTAATTTAGGTTATGTTATGTTAGGTTTAGGTAAAGATTCGGAAGACGACCCAGATTGTTTTTTGGACAAAGCAAATTTTTTCTGATAGATTTTGATGTGTTTTGAATTAATCTGATGTATATTTGCTATGCCAGGTAATTTTTTTTCCCCAAGGTAAAAATTGCCACAAAAAAGTCAGATTAATTCAAAACCATCAAAATCAATAGGAGAAAAATTGCTTTAAGTAAACTTAATTAAACCTAAGCAAACCTAATTAAGCCTAACCTAACTAAATATACCCTTACATAACCAAACCAGGTAAAGATTCGTAAGATGACCCACTCGATATCTCACTACCTTTGTAATGCACTGCAAATTCAACCTCAGATACTTGTTCAGATAGGTTAGGTTAGGTTTAATTAGGTTTCCTTTGGTTAAGTTAGGTTTAATTAGGTTTGCTTAGGCTTACTTAAAGAAATTTGTTCTCTTATTGATTTTGATGGTTTTAAATTAATCTGTCTTTTTTGTGGCAATTTTTACCTTGGGAAAAAAAAATGTATGGCATAACAAACAAACGTCAGATGAATTCAAAACACATCAAAATTTATCAGAAAAAAATAGATTTGTCCAAAAAACAGACTGGGTCGTCTTTCGAATCTTTACCTAGGTTAATTTAGAAGCTATTAAATGTTCTCTATGACCAACAATAGAAAGTTGGACGCGTTGCAGACAATTTATTTCGGTGAAGATGTAAAATTCTACCCCATAACCTAACATAACATAACTTGAAAGATGCTTTACCAGCTAAGTAATGGTTAGCACCGCCTGAAACCTTTACAAATGTGTTAAGTACACTATGTACGACTTCATATTTATATCGATATCGTTGAAGCAATAGTTATGCAGAATTACCAAACTACTTACTGACAATCATTGTATTTTGTCTTCCTCCAAGAACCCCGCATTCCCACAGGTCCCCAGAATTGTTGGGGATTGATGGGGATGTCTTATTAGATATGCATTTGCGACGAAAATGAATGTCAAAATCGTTCGAAATGGATCAATATTTATACGAAAAGTGTGTTATTTACATCCAAGTGCATTGGGAGGAACTAGAAATTTACCAGCCACACTATCATCTACGCAATATCACCACGCTCACAGGAGTTTACGGCTTCTTTTATTTCCTCACATCTTCTGGCCATCTAAATACTGCATTTACTGCAGCTATAGTTGCTCCAGACTCTATTATATGTTAATCAGCAAGTTTTTTCCACGGCGATAAGGGTGCCCACGAAAAGGGTGCGCCGCCATCTTGGATCAGTCAGCTGATCATCACAACACGGAAAAAAAAAGATAAACACATCGACGTGCTTGGTGTCCTTTATCGTTCAATTGCCGAAATCTGCCCCCCCCACCCCGCTGAACTCGCCCCACATCGACGTGCTTGGTGTCCTTTATCGTTCATTTGCCGAAATCTGCCCCCCCCCCCCCACCCCGCTGAACTCGCCCAGCATCAGCCGACATATCGATGGTGGTGGACGGCCCCCGTCTAACCTGGGGCCGTCACATACACTACCTGGTGACCTCATGCCTCAAAAGATTAAATTTAATGAAGTCCCTTGCAGGGGTCAAGTGGGGTGCGGACAGGGATACCCTCCTTCGCTTCTATTGTGCCTATATCCGGAGTCGCTTAGACTACGGATGTGAGGTTTATGGGGCGGCCTCACCTTCACTTCTCCATAAATTGGAAGTAATTCAAAACACAGCCATGCGTATAGCCCTGGGAGCTTTCAAGTCCTCCCCAGTCACAGCCCTTCAGGCAGAATCCTCCCTATCCTCACTGTCACACCGACGCTCCACCCTCCTTGTCCGCACCTACACCAAACTTGCATCCTCCCCCAGCTGCCACGCCCTCCACTCCCTCCTCCTCAGACAGAGTAGGGCACCACTTCTTGGCCCCCTACCATATCAAGCCCACACGCCTTTTGTAGAAAGAGCCCTCTCCTTCTTTGCCTGCCTCCGGGTGACACCCCCCTCCTTTCTCACTCTCGAGAAGACTTCCCCTTTGGGCCCTTGGTTTCCCCTCTCCTCCTTAATATCCTTGACACTGCACACAGATACACAATGGTCAAAGGCACACTGTCCGGTGCAGAGCAGGATAATTTTCAACAACCTCCTGCACACTCAATACCACAACTCCCTCCACATATACAACGACGGTTCCCGCCTCCCAGTACCTCCCTCTGTTGGGGCTGCAATGTGCATCCCAGTACGTTCCACTGCCACTGCCTGGAGGCTGCCGGCCTCTGCCTCCATTCTGACGGCAGAACTCTTTGCCATCAGAGAGAGCCTCAGGTTTGCCACCACACTCACCTCCCCTTGCTCAGTCACTCTCTTCTCACCGCTAAACATGATGATATTCCCGCTTGACTAGCGGAAAGTAGCAGGAAAAGCGCGGGAAATATGTTTGTTTACATCTGCAGAATGACAACAAGCACCAACGCTGTCTCCCTTAGGGCGAATCCTTTATCCACTGTGGATAAGGATATGTTCATTGATCTCGTCAGAGAACATAACTAGGTTATAAATGACAAAACGGTAAATCTGCATAACTATACTGCTCGGACGATATCAATATAAATATGAAATTGTACATAATGTATGTATTCAACACATTTGTGAAGGCTTCAGGCGGTGTTAACCATTATTTAACTCGCAAAGCGTCTTTGATTTATGTTAAGTTATGTTAGATTAGTTATGTTATTGTTACGGCACACCCCCCTTTTTCACTTCCCTCCAAGGCAGGGTGTCGCCAAACACGTTACCTCTCCTTTACCTGAGGTAACGCCCTCCTGGGACTCGTGTAGCGGGGGTTGGCGGGACGGGAAAAGGGGGTTTTTAACATAAATCACACACAGACAACACTATTCCTTTCCTGGTATATTTACAAACAACACGCTTACAGGGTACAGCACAATAGTACAGACTCAGGGCACAAAGTTCCCCACAAGAGGTTCACCCAGAACACACACAACCTCCACAAGTCCACACACAGCAACCTCCACAAGTCCATGCACTCCCTTAGTGAGGACAGGGCCTAAGGAAGCCAGGGATGCCATTTCTCCGGCCACCCTGTCCGCTTCCATCCAAGGCCCTGCCCTTCACTCGCCCAGGATGCACACAACAACCTCCACACAGCCAGTCAGCCACTCCCTTAGTGAGGACAGGCCTAAGGAAGCCAGGGATGCCATTTCTCCGGCCACCCTGTCCACTTCCATCCAAGGCCCTGCTCTTCACTCGCCCAGGATCGGCCTTCCTCCGCTGTGTCCCTCTGTCTCTGTCTCTCTCACACTCCTCACTCTCTCACTCCCTCGCTCCTTCTCCTTCCAACAACCAGCCACATCTCCCCAAACACACCCCACCACGACTGCGTATCGCTGAAAACACAGATACGTAGGTCGCCTTATCTCTGACACATGTCAACTCTCACACGGACCCCTACATCCCCAGGGAGGCCTGAGTGACCCACCGCTCCCTGCCTCTACACAACTTTTTTTTATTTATTTTTTTATTTTTTTATATTAAAAGGGTAATGGCTAAGGGAAAACAGAAATAAGTAAAAAAAAATCCCGCTTGTCGCCAGACCCTGTAAAGAGGACAGTAGGAGAATAGAAGCAAGGGGTGGAGATCCAGTTAACATTAGAGGTGTCTTGACACTCCTCTCTTGAAAGAGTTCAAGTCATAGGCAGGTGGAAAAACAGACAAAGGAAGAGAGTTCCAGAGTTTACCAGTGTAAGGGATGAAAGAGTGAAGATACTGGTTAACTCTTACATTAGGAAGATGGACAGTATAAGGATGAGAAGAAGTAGAAAGTCTTGTGCAGCGAGGCCGCGGGAGGGGGGGAGGCATGCAGTTAGCAAGTTCAGAAGAGCAGTCAGCATGAAAATAGCGATAAAAGATAGATAAAGATGCAACATTGCGGCGGTGACTTAAAGAATCAAGAAAGTCAGTTAGAGGAGGAGAGTTGATGAGACGAAAAGCTTTAGACTCCACCCTGTTTAAAAGAGCTGTGTGAGTTGAGCCCCCCCAGACATGTGAGCCATACTCCATACATGGGCGGATAAGGCCCCTGTACAGAGCAAGCAGCTGAGAGGGAGAGAAAAATGGACGCAGACGCCATAGGACACCTAACTTCTTGGAAGCTGATTTAGCAAGAGTGGAGATATGAAATTGCCAGTTTAGATTTTTAGCAAAGGATAGACCGAGTGTGTTTAATGTGGTGGAGAGGGGAAGTTGAGTGTCATTGAAGAAGAGGGGATAGTTATCTGGAAGGTTATGTCGAGTAGATAGTTGTAGAAATTGAGTTTTTGAGGCATTGAACAAAACTAGGTTTGCTCTGCCCCAATCAGAAACAAGTGAAAGATCAGAAGTTAAGCGTCCTATAGCATCTCGCCTTGAGTCATTTAATTCTTGTTGGGTTGGGCGTCTGTTGTACGACGTTGAAAAATTCAAGGTGGTGTCATCAGCATAGGAGTGGATAGGGCATTGAGTCAGATTTAGGAGATCATTGATGAATAATAGAAAGAGAGTGGGTGATAGGACAGAACCCTGAGGAACACCACTGTTGATAGTTTTAGGAGAAGAACAATGACCGTCCACTACAGCAGCAATAGACCGGTCGGAAAGGAAACTAGAGATGAAGGTACAGAGAGAAGGATAGAATCCGTAGGAGGGTAGTTTAGAAATTAAAGATTTATGCCAGACTCTATCGAAGGCTTTCGATATGTCAAGGCCGACAGCAAAGGTTTCACCGAAGTCCCTAAAAGAGGATGACCAAGATTCAGTTAGGAAAGCAAGAAGATCACCAGTAGATCGGCCTTTACGGAAACCATACTGGCAATCAGAGAGAAGGTTGTGAGCTGATAGATGCCTCATTATCTTCTTGTTAAGGACAGATTCAAAGGCTTTAGAAAGGCAGGAAATCAAAGCTATAGGGCGGTAGTTAGAAGGATTGGAGCGGTCACCCTTTTTAGGGACAGGTTGAATGTGAGCAAACTTCCAGCAAGAAGGATAGGTAGAAGTAGAGAGACACAGACGAAAGAGTTTGACCAGGCAGTGAGCGAGTTCGGAAGCACAGTTTTTGAGAACAACAGGAGGGACTCCATCCGGACCATAAGCCTTCCGAGAATCAAGGCCAGAGAGGGCCTGGAAAACGTCATACTAAAGAATTTTAATTTTAGGGATGAAGTAGTCAGAGGGTGGAGGAGTAGGAGGAATATGCCCAGTATCATCCAAAGTAGAGTTGGTAGCAAAGGTTTGAGCGAAGAGTTCAGCTTTAGAGAAAGAAGAGACAGCTGTGGGGCCATCTGGTTGAATTAAAGGAGGGAAAGATGAAGAAGTAAAATTGTTAGAGATATTATTGGCTAGATGCCAGAAATCACGAGAAGAGTTAGAGTTGGAAAGATTTTGACATTTTCTATTGATGAAAGAGTTTTTAGTAAGTTGGAGAATAGATTTGGCATGATTACGGGCAGAAATATATAGGGCATGAGTTTCAGCAGATGGATGGCTACGGTACCGTTTGTGAGCCGCCTCTCTATCATTGACAGCACGAGAACAAGCAGAGTTAAACCAGGGCTTTTTAGCTTTAGTATTAGAGAAAGTATGAGGAATGTATAGCTCCATGCCAGAGATAATCACCTCTGTTATGCGCTCGGCACACAGAGAAGGATCTCTGACATGGTAGCAATAATCATCCCAAGGAAAATCAGAATAGTACTGCCTCAGGTCTTCCCACTTAGCAGAGTTGAAATGCCAGAAGCACCTCTGCTTAGGCGGGTCCTGAGGCTGCACTGGAGTGATAGGACAGGTTACGGAAATAAGATTGTGATCGGAGGAGCCCAACGGAGAGGTAAGTTTAACAGAGTAAGCTGAAGGGTTGGAAGTTAGGAAAAGATCAAGAATGTTGGGCGTGTCTCCAAGGCGGTCAGGGATACGGGTAGGGAACTGCACTAGCTGCTCTAGGTCATGAAGGATAGCAAAGTTGAAGGTTTGTTCACCAGGTTGGTCAGTGAAAGAAGATGAAAGCCAAAGCTGGTGGTGAACATTGAAATCTCCTAAAATGGAGATCTCAGCATAAGGAAAGTGAGAAAGGATGTGCTCCACCTTGGAAGTCAAATAGTCAAAGAATTTTATATAGTCAGAGGAATTAGGTGAGAGATATACAGCACAGATGAATTTAGTTAGAGAGTGACATTGAAGTCTTAGCCAGATGGTAGAAAATTCTGAAGATTCAAGATTGTGGGCACGAGAGCAAGTAATGTCGTTACGCACATATGCGCAACAGCCAGCTTTGGATTGAAAATGAGGATAGAGAAAGTAGGAGGGAACAGAGAAGGGGCTGCTGTCAGTAGTCACAGACAACTGTGTTTCAGTTAGGAAGAGAAGATGAGGTTTAGTGGAGGAGAGATGGTGTTCCACAGATTGGAAATTAGATCTAAGGCCACGAATGTTGCAGAAACCGAGAGTAAAAGTATTAGAGGAAGTGTCAAGACACCCGAGGTCGTCAGCAGAGGGGCAGTCCGACCTGGGGACATTTATGGTCCCCTCCCCAGATGGGGACTCCGAGGCTGGGTGTGGTGAAGCCATTTTTAAATTTTGATTTGAAGAGAGTGTAAAAGTGTAAGGTGTAGTAATGTTATGTAGGTAGTAGAAGAAGTTGTCTTTAGAGGGCAGGCTGCAGCTGCTCTCTTGTGTAAATGAGACACTAAGGGAACCGGGAAGAGAGGACACGGAGAATCACTCAGTCTGCAGCACTGCCTACATCCCCGTAAGTACCTCTCCTGGAGTATTCCACCGGGCGGCAGATGTCTACTGCCTACTCCACTTACAATAACTATTTACACAACACTATTTACATGCTAAATGCGTCGCCGCAACACTATCCCCCCCTTTACAACATAGGCGACCCGCCTATAACTCCACCACCACAACCACAGAACAAAAAAACATAACACATGAAATGAAATAAAAATACAATTTTCCTCGCCACACTGCTACACCAACCGTCAGGCAGTGGCGTCGTCCTCTTCGCCCTTCTTCCTCTTGAGCTGCCCTGGACAACCGGTTTCCGCTCAAGGGGAGGAAAGGTGCCTGCTGGCCACCCACCCCCCTCGCGAAGGCGAAACCTAAGGAAGCAAGGGCGCCATTTCTCCGGCCACCCTCTCCACTTCCCTCCAAGGTACCACGCCCTTCACGCGTCCAGGAGTCAGGCACAGCAGACACGGCTCATCCACTGGCCCCTTGAGGTTCTCACTGTGCCCAGTGCCTCCTAAGAAGACCTCCCGGCATGGATTCCCCTCCACGGCGCCGTCCCTCGACTGCCATGGCTCCAGTGTGGCGGACTGGCGGCCGCTTAGGCTGCCTGCGGCCACGGGAGTGTTGCCTGCTGCAAAACTCTCCCGCTCCGCTTACAGCTCTTTCCACGCGCCCCTCGGTCTCCGCCCTTACCTCTGTGAGAGACTGGCCAGCTCATCACAGAGGCCCTCGTGCTTTGTCCCTGTGCGTCCATTTCACTGTGTGTTCTTCCTCTCCCGTCCGGCTCAACCGCGGACCACTACAACACTGTTCTGAGTCACAGAACAGCTAGGATCCCACTTCTGACACCATTGTTACGGCACACCCCCCTTTTTCACTTCCCTCCAAGGCAGGGTGTCGCCAAACACGTTACCTCTCCTTTACCTGAGGTAACGCCCTCCTGGGACTCGTGTAGCGGGGGTTGGCGGGACGGGAAAAGGGGGTTTTTAACACAAATCACACACAGACAACACCATTCCTTTCCTGGTATATTTACAAACAACACGCTTACAGGGTACAGAATAATAGTACAGACTCAGGGCACAAAGTTCCCCACAAGAGGTTCACCCAGAACACACACAGCCTCCACAAGTCCACACACAGCAACCTCCACAAGTCCATGCACTCCCTTAGTGAGGACAGGGCCTAAGGAAGCCAGGGATGCCATTTCTCCGGCCACCCTGTCCGCTTCCATCCAAGGCCCTGCCCTTCACTCGCCCAGGATGCACACAACAACCTCCACACAGCCAGTCAGCCACTCCCTTAGTGAGGACAGGCCTAAGGAAGCCAGGGATGCCATTTCTCCGGCCACCCTGTCCACTTCCATCCAAGGCCCTGCCCTTCACTCGCCCAGGATCGGCCTTCCTCCGCTGTGTCCCTCTGTCTCTGTCTCTCTCACACTCCTCACTCTCTCACTCCCTCGCTCCTTCTCCTTCCAACAACCAGCCACATCTCCCCAAACACACCCCACCACGACTGCGTATCGCTGAAAACACAAATACGTAGGTCGCCTTATCTCTGACACATGTCAACTCTCACACGGACCCCTACATCCCCAGGGAGGCCTGAGTGACCCACCGCTCCCTGCCTCTACACAACTACACTTACAATAACTATTTACACAACACTATTTACATGCTAAATGCGTCGCCGCAACATTATGTTGGGTTATGATTAGGTGACGTTAAGTTAAGGTTAAATTATGTTGTTAGATTTGGTTAGGTATGGTTTGGTTATATAAGAATTTTATATTTTATTACGCAAAAGTTAAGCATTTCACCCAAATTTTTTTTCGTATATTGCCTGTATTTACTTATAATGACGAGCACAACCTGAAACCTTCACAGGTGTGTGGAGTGCACTCTGTATAGTATGTAGAACTTCATAGTTATATCGATATCGTCTGAGCAGTAGTAAAGTGTCAGTATAGTGTGGTTTACTTACACACACAAACAAGTTTGCTTGCTTGTATATCGTAGGTCAGTTGTACTTTTGCTATCATCTCACTATCTTAATAAGGCAGTTACAAGCATTATAACAATAAATAGCATCAGAGACTGTTTTATACTATTATATTTTTTCTCTGAAGCTATTAATTCCTTACTGTTGGCATTAATACATGACCATGTATCAAAAGAAAATGGCACAATTTAATAGAAATTAAGGACTACAATACATAGGATTGTTATATTAAAATTTTTAAATAATTTCAGTAAGTTTTATTAACAAACAATACAAAAATGGGATACCATCAAATAGAGACACAGGGGAAAAAAATAACACTGCTTAATTATGTCATGTTTCATTTCCTTGAGTAGTGTGAACATTTATGACAAAGAAATGAAGTGTCAATATTACTTATTGAAGAAACTTAAATGAGTTCTTATCTCCAAAAAGAATCCAACTATCTGTACCTTAGATAGCACTAACTAACTGTAATTATCAGGTTTCAAGATGGGTTGTAGTGGTTTGGAAAGACTAGATTTAATATTCAACGGACTATGCTTTGATAGCCTGAACCTAAATGTAAATTCCTCTTCAGTCAGTCTGCTTCAGCTGCATCAAGCACATTTATATTCTCAAAGTCTAGCAGTGCATCCATAATCTGGAAAATATATGAAACATATTACAATCTAACATTCATGTAAAGGTAGATCTATATATCCGAACATCACATTTAATTTCGTGATGAAAAAATAATTTGCGGACAAAATGTTATAAAAGAAAAGTATCCAAAATTCATGGGATGTTACAATTTACAATAATACACTTTTTTTTCCTAACCAAACCTACCATAACTTTAAAGGTGAATTCCATGAAAATGTATGAGAAAGGCAACTGGAAAAAATAGTTTCAAGTAACATTTCTTTATTGGGCAACACTTTAGTGTCACAATATAGGTATATCTGAAGAATAATGACTCCACCTCCTATCTTCTAATTTTTATATGCCTATTGCCAACAGGCTTGGAGACCCCTTGGGAAAGCGTGGTTTCAGGTTTGATGAAGTAAACCTCACCTAATCTAACCTAACCTAACAAATTAATACATTATAATTATAACTAGAGGTATAACTCATTAAATTTGATCTCATTAAACCCCATAAATATAACTTTTTAGTGTGGCGGGAGCACACTGATAATAATAAACTTTTTTTCCTAACAAAACCTACCATAACTTTAGGGGTGAATTACATGAAAATGTATGAGAAAGGCAACTTGAAAAGATAGTTTCAAGTAACATTTCTTAATTGGGCAAAACTATAGTACCTATTCCACTAGGTAAATCTAAAGAACAAAGCCTCCACCTATCTTCTAATTCTCATTCCTATAGCCAACAAGCAACCTTCACAGATGTTCAGTATAGTAAAGTATCCTGTGTACTACAACGAAAATTATTCTGATCGGTGTGGAGGCGGAATCATACGTTTCAGCAGATATCATACACTAAATAAGATAGAAGTTAGTAAAACATTATAATTATAACAAAAGTTATAACTCATTAAATTTCACCTGATTAACCCCAAAAATAAAACTTTTTTTAGTAGGGCTGGAGCACACTGATATTACAGGCACGTATCACTATAATGACTATAAGGGTGGTAGGCCTCTATAGCTAATTTAAGCACGACATTCCCAAAACATCCAATGAAAACCTAATATTATGCAAAATAGTTCCTAAACCAAAAATAATTGGGTGGAAAGTCAATATACACTCACCTTGGTAAGTCTTATTCTTCCTCTTCTTGTGCCTGTCGCTGTAAAACTTCGACGGTCTTTAAAAACAATATAAACACGACTTATTTTTCAATGGCAAGCTTGTAATGCTCATTGATAATATTACAATGTGTTTTCTACATCATAAGATGATTAAAAGTATTATACAAATTATAAACTAAACGAAAAAAATGCTTTTCGTTCAGGTTAGGTCTCTCCTGCACTCACCGATTCCAATACTATTCCAACCAGCCCTTTGCCATGCGAAGGGCTAGTGGAGTTTTAAAAGTAAGAAATTATGCTTCGCCCCGCTCGCCAGGCTTGCCTACCCTGGCGAAAGATTTTAATAGTATGGCCCAGCTGACTAACCTCCACACAACCTGTAAACTACACTGGAACACAGACCTGACTAACGCCTTACAGTACACTTCACTTGGACACATTAGACAAGACACACGACACCACTGGTGGACCTACTCCCCCAGCCGTGCCCTTGACACTGCCGTCACCAGACTCCGAATTGGACACAGCCGCCTAAACTCCCACCTACACAAGCTGGGCATGACAGAGGACCCCCACTGCCCTTGGTGCCCCACACAACCTGACACCCCAGAACACCTCCTACTACACTGTCCTCGTCACCACTCCCACCGCATGGCACTCCTCCACTCACTGTCGTCTCTTCACCTCCGCAGACCAGCAATAACTGATCTCTATAAGCCGCATTTTTGTCGTCCACGGTTTCGAAGATCGTCTTCGGTAAACCCAAGTCAATCCCGCCTGGCGCGTTTTTGTCGTCCACTTTCGGCCTGGAGGATACGAAGACAGTTCCAAGCCGAAAAGACTCGGCCTCGAAGACTGCCTGGAGCTGTCTTGAGAGACGGATTTCAGCATGCAACCCAGATTCCCCTGAAAAACACTGACAAGAAGGAAATATGGCGGCCCAGAGAGAGTAAATAGTTACTTATTTGAGTAAAATATGCTGATTCCCACCTTAATTGTGGGAAATGACGCCACCTTAGTTGAAAAATAGTGCGTTGAATACACAAATGTGATAATACTGTATGGTAAAGCGGTAAAGCATAGCTTTAATCAGGGTAAAGCACAGCTTTACCCTGATTAATGCCAGTAATGTCATGAAATGAGTATGTGGCGTACTATCTATAATAGCACAGCTTACAGGTACGACAGCCGTACTTAAATGCTCGCTTATAGATACGGCACGTGCCTAACTTTGGTATAATATAATATAAAAAGCTTATATAACCGAACCAAACCGTACCTAACATAACATTACCTAACCTAATCTAAACATAACCTAACGAATGTTGTATCCTCATAGTGCTCGCTTAAAGATACGGCATGTGCCTAAGTTTTAGGTAAAAAGCTTATATAACCGAGCCTAACCGAACCGTACCTAACATAACATAATCAACATAACATAACTTGAAAGATGCTTTACCAGGTAAATAATAAGGCATAGGCCGTACCAATAGCGGGTGAATAGTGGATGACAACGTATCTTTAAGCACTTCGATCTATAGTTTGTCAGTATCCAGGTGTTCCAGATACGAGTTTAGTACATTGAATCAACAGTGTTTAGTAATGAAGATGTAGATGTTAGAAGCTATCATATAGCAAAGGCAATTAGAAAACGTGCCATTTTCTTTCGTAGCCACATGCCATTCTGGTGAAGATGTAAAAATCTACCGAATAAGATAACTTTGTTAGCATAACCTTCCCAGAGCTGCAGTTAAATTAGCCTAACCAAAACTAACATAACCAAACCAAACTAAACCTAACGTAACCTAACCAAACCAAACAAAACCTAACGTAACCTAACCAAACCTAACGTAACCTAAACTAAATTATATTTTTTTCTGTAATTCAGCGGAATAACTGTTTGAGGTAATCTTTAGAAGTTTCTGAGGTTGAATTTGCAGTGTATACTAAAGGTAAGGAGATATCGAATAGATCGTCTTACCAACCTTTACCGGTAATAGGTCTGTAGACTACACATTAAATGACTACTTTAGGAAGGTCATATAGTGAGAGGGACTTTTGGGAGCTCAAGTAAGCAGTGATTTGCGCCCCAGGGAACAGTGTATTATAGTTAGACATGGATAAATAGAAGGATACTGGGATTTTTTTGGTAGGTATGTGGCAAATAGAAGTTCTGAGGTCATTCTGAGGTTGTATTTAGCGCTAGTTAGACTCCACCTAGATTATGCAGCTCAGTTTTGGTTATGTACTGTGTAGGATTATTTTCGGCGCTGACATTAATTTCGGCAACCATAACAAAAAGGAAATTAATGTCGCCAAATAATTTCAAATAAATGTACAGTAGCTATGTTTTACTTTTAATAAAGTTTTTAGGAAAGTTTGTAAGCCAGATAATAATATTTCGGCACCAAGTCAAGAAAAAGTGTTTTTGTGGTGGCCACCGATCGGCCCAAGACGGCCCCAAAACGGTCTTCGAAATCCAATTCCGCGCG
>JAPQNM010000003.1:35793344-35813398 GCA_029783475.1 Metacarcinus magister | reverse complement strand
G
The DNA here is from genome assembly GCA_029783475.1 of Metacarcinus magister. Lineage (NCBI taxonomy): Eukaryota > Metazoa > Arthropoda > Malacostraca > Decapoda > Cancridae > Metacarcinus > Metacarcinus magister. The sequence continues at coordinate 35,813,397 of JAPQNM010000003.1, read as the reverse complement.
CATCTAAACTAAAATCCTAATTAATTGAACAAGGTGCTTTGTCTATTAATTGGTAGTTTTATAAGAAACATCTGATACCTTTTTCATCAACATTGGTGAAGTATTAAATCCACCATAATGATTTTAGCTTTTCTTTTTAAACCAAATCAATTTACTTTTTAGAAATAAAAGTTTCCGGTGAAAGGACCTGACTTAGTTCCTATGTACAACATTGTTTAAAAAGATCATATCAATTAGCAAATTTTTTTTAAATCCCCGGGTTGAAAAATTTTTTTAAATACATCATAGGTTGAGATAAAATTTTACAAATCCACGAGAGCCTGTAGAATGGTTAAACGTGTCGTAAGGCTTAGTTATGAACTGTTTTGAGCTGTAAGAGTTATTACAAGAATATATGTGGAAGTTAAGAATATAGGTGTTCCTGTAGGGCTGTGGACTGTGGCGGCGGCGGCGAGGAGAGTGTGTGACTGTGTGCCATTGCCAGGGGAAACCTACCACCAGGGAGAGGAAGCAGAGGTAATAATGGAAGAGAATGAACAGTAGGAGTTAAGAAATCGAAATATAAAACTGAAGGGACAAAAGTATCAACTTACAATTAAGAAGCCATGAACGACATGAACAAGATCGAATAGGAGGGGCAGGAGTATGTCACGTGGTTAAGAATGAAATGAAGGAAGGGCATTTTAAGATCAGCAGAACTATATGTAAGTTAAAGAGAAAATTATTTATGTTTGGGGGACAATATCCTAAAGGGAGTGACTGAGTAAGGAGATGCACTTTCTGTCCAAAAGGTTATCATATATTCAGAAGGAGGAGCAGGCATAAAGGATATCAAATTGATCGTAAATTAGCACCTTACGGAAATAGAGGCAGAAAACTGTGCTTTTGTGGAAGGAGGAGGATGGACTAAAAGAGAAGTTGAAGAGCAGACAACTCTGTTAAAGTAGCTAGGTGATAGAAATCATGAAAGGGAAAAAGAAAAGTGTGAAATAATCCTTTGGTAATGCAGGAGAGTGACGGAATAGCTTATGAAGAAAACAGGAGGTTCAATAGGTAATGTTTGGAGAGAAAAAAAATGAGAAGGGTGGGGGTGTGACGGACTTTAACTGTGGGAGAATGCAAGATGAGAAAGAGTTTAGTGCAAAGATGCGGTACATTTTGTTGTCCTTAGAAGTGGAAGGATGGGAAAGAATTTGGTGTAAAGATGTGATACATTTGTTGGTCCTTTCAGGTGGACCGTGTACGCGTCTTAGCCTGAGGACTGTGGTTGTGTTGACACCTGACAGGCTGACACGCGGTGGACGCTACGAAGCACGGACGAGCGGAACTACAACACTGCTCATACTTAAATACAGGTAATAATCTTCAGTGCCAGATTCATGGCCACTTAATGTTTTTCTAGGCCTTATATATTGTGTAACTTGCAGCCTAAGTGGTGACATATAAAGAGGAGATATTAAGCTTGGTTTAAATTAGTAACAGTAGAGAGTCACCTCTTTCAGTGAAAGTACAATTTACGCCTCCGTATTATAGTTAAAGGGTAATATATGTCTTTTGGTAAATCTGTATAACTATTGCTCGGACGATATTGATATAAATATGAAGTCTTTCATACTATACATAGTGTACTCAACACATATGTGAAGTTTGCAGGCGGTGCTCATCATTATAAGCAAATATAGGCCATATATGGCAATCAGGAAAAAAATTTGGGTGAAATCCCTAATTTTGGCTAATGAAATATTAGAAACTTATATAACTGAGTCGAACCTAAACTAACCATAATCTAACATAACATAACCAATCTAACATAATTTAACATAACATACCTTAACTTCAAAGACGCTTTGCGAGCACCGCCTGAAACCTTCACAGATGTGTTGAGTACACTATGTATAGTATTTAGGACTTCATATTTATATCAATATCATCCGAGCAGTAGTTATGCAGACTTACCTGTCTTTCAACTCTAATATGAAAATTATATGTAAGGGAAATTCAGATATACTAAGTTAGGGGATCGATGATATATATGTGACCGTCGTGTGCATATTGAGAAAAGTCTATTTACATGACCATCGTTGAAATGGGTATTCCATATAGCCAAAGATATATACACGACCGTCTTGTACATGTTGTATAAGCATCGTACCCGACACTGTCAAAGCGCTTAAAGGAATTCCCAAATTTATATTTAGAACAGACAGCACCCGAATGTTTGTTTCAGATGCTATATACACGTGTACTTGCATATTTAAGTAAGTAAAGATGTCACTTTTTGTTCACTGTCATGCAAGCAATCATTCATATGGTAGTAACGCTGCGCTTAAATTTACCTGTACCTATTGTATATATTTTAGGCTAAGGTAAAAATAGCCATTCATAGTTTGTCTTGCTTTTTAAAATGGCAGTTCCTGAATCAATCTGAACCGCCACCTTCCCACACCTTCCCACACCATTATCACCTTCACAACACCTGAATCAAAAGATAAGTACATTGAAATTTCTAGGAAGGAATTAGGAGATGTCTGCTTCACTAATTTCCAATAGATAAAGGATCCTATTATCAATTGCCTAGTTTTTTTCATGTACTCGTCTTTCCATAAAAGGTCAAATTCATCCTCACCAACTGTTAACAGTAAGTGGGTTTCAATTTTCTATAAGACTGAGGTGCACATATTATCCAGACTTTAATTTTAGCTCAAACTTTAACTCTAATTTCACCCTTTGTGGTATTAGTTTCCACACCTCATAACAAAACAAATACGAGAAGAAATAAAAGTGATTGAACTGTCTAAAGTTATAAACAAGAAAAAACTAATGACATTCCAAAATGCAACTTGGCATTGGCAGAAAGCAACTACATTCATTAAAAGATAAACAAGATCAGATTAAAAATATTTAAGATGAGGTGATCAAGGTAGCAGAGGAATTATATAGAAGATTGTATAGCAATAATAATAAGCAAACCAAAGACCGCAACATGAAAACTATGAACCTTGAAGTACTATAAGGAATGAGCAGAGGCAAAGCAGGAGGTGCATATCAAGGATGCAGGCAATATTCTAATAGACAAACTCGCAATAATTTTTACCAAATGTTTGCAAACATGTTCTGTACCAAGTACTTGGAAAGATTATATAATAATAATAATTCACATAAAAGGAGACATGAAAGACCAAAAAAACTGTCTAATAAGTCTACTGTCTGTAATATATAAGCTTTTTACAAAAATGCCCACGAGTAGGATTACTACAACGGTTTTATTCTACAAACTCAAATAAGATAATGTCTAAGGTTGAGTGTCGGGTTTTCTTGAATGTTTCATTGCAGTTCAAACAAACAGGTTTATCTAGTAAGGAATTCCAATAATGTATGCACACACATGCTCAGGTGCCTCCGTGGCCTCACTACTTTCTGTCTCCACCCCAGGCACAGGCTGCTGCTGCTGCTGCTGCTGTTGCAAGGTGAACAAGAGTGTGTGTTCCAGTAGGTGGTCAGGATGGCACAACATGCCTGTGAGCTGAGCTTCCTCTCACGCTCTGATGGCTCTGCACTATACTCAATTGGTGAGTTTGTCTATAAATTTACATGTGTTATGTAGGATTGGTGAAGCTTTTCTTCTACCATAAGGATTAGGATTCAGAATCATCAGACATCATTCTGAACTCTGAAACCCATTTAAAGTACGAGTATGATTCTGAACTAAAACAAAAGTTCTCATACATAAAACATGAATCAGTATTAGTGTCATGGTCATAATGATCATCTGCATTACCACTACAGCTTGTATTTTTGTGGTAAGCAAATAGGAATATCCTGCTATGAGAAAAGACATATTATGTAATTAAATACTGGGCTTACACTTGCAAGTACTACACTATATCAATGGAATATGAGATGTGAACCAGCCTTTGAAATGTAATATGTATCTATGAATTCCAATTGGGAAGTAAAATTATTTTTAAATGCATTCTTGTTATGAAGAGAAAGTTTCTATAATAAATGTTTGTTTTAATGAGTCATGGAATCCTGACTTATGAGTAATAATTATGAAGACCGTGCAGTATGAGATGAATTACCATTACCATCATTACAGAGCATGTCTACTGTACTGTTGTACCATACTCTAAGTTACTGAGGTGCATATCATCTTAACGACCATATACAATGTTAATAAAAATGTAATATTGCAGAATATTATTGCACATAGAGTACACAGCACTAACATTCATCCTCCCCAGGCCTGACCGTTGCCCTGGTGTCAGTGAATGGTCCAGGGGATGTGAAGGTGTCTAACCGTCTCTACAACCGTTCCCACCTTGAAGTGTGCTACAGCCCCACCACCGGCCACTCTAGTAAGTAGTGCTTACTGATGCACCTCACACTAGGGAGGAACAAAGCCACCTAATGCTCATCACCATCTTTAACACCATCCTCCTCTCTGGGAAACTCTTACAGAAGATGACCATAACAAAAATATCCTCTTTATACATACTACTTTTCTCCTTTGTTTTGTTGCATGTTGTTCCACTCTTCTCCCAAAACTAGAATGTCTCTCTTTCTTATTTGTACATCATATATCACTCCCAAAAATTTTCCTGCATATTGTTTCTATACCCTTTCTCTGGCATTTTGCAACTCTACAATTTAACTTTACATAAACCATATTATGCCAAGAAAGAACTTAAGTGCAAAAGGAATAGATATCATGTTTACATAACTGTAAAGATTGACACTTGCAACTTTTTATTCATAATTGATTTGTTGGTTTAGGCAAATTAAACTATCTTTTAAGCAAGTGTTAGGAGCAGGTGAAAAAAGATTCAGATATTATTTCTCCTACCAACAAGGGGAGGACTTAAGAAGGTGACTTCAGAATCTCCCTCACCTAGGTAGCTAAGACCATATAGTTGTGCTAGGGTTAATGAGAGAGCGCTGCCCCTCTCACCAAGGAGCTGCTGTGAGCCAGGGTTGAACTCACAACTTTTAGGCCACAAGCCACTGAGCCACCCGGCCCCTTGACGAGAAGATTTTCCCTGCAGTTGAAAAGTTCATTGTACAATTTACATGTGAGAAGTGTATTGTATTATGGTAGCTATGGTGATGACACCTTGGAGTAGTATGTTGAAAAGAGTATGATTGATTAAGTGCATATTTATTGGTGTGAGAAATGACATAAGATGTGTGGAGTTAATAAGGAGGATTGTGAGTTAGTGCATCTGTGAGGTGGTTGTGACAGGTAGATCACATTGGTTCAGCTGTGTGAGGGAAAAGAATGAGAATGACTCGGTGAAACTAAGTCTTGATGAAGTATTGTAAAGTTAGAGGAATTGTCAAATGAATTAGACATAAATAAGGTATTAGGCAAGCTACTCTCAGGCTCCATAAATCATAGTGTTGGTTGTGACATTAACAAAATGATGTAAACAAAATTAATTAAGGATTGTACCCTAAAAATTTTCTCGTAGATTCAAACATATGATGACGGTATGTCCTTACACTCCACCCGTGCCTTGTGTGTTTCAGTGATCAGGGAGCGTTCGTTGGAGTCCCTTATCAATCGCACAGTGGAACAAGCAATCCTGGTTCACCTCCACCCAAGGACTGCCATTAATATCACTATACAGGAGATGCAGTCTGATGGGTTGGTAAGGGTACAGGGAATAAGGGAGAAGGATTAGAGGGTACAGGGAATAAGGGAGAAGGATGAGAGGGGACAGGGAAGGGAGAAAGATGAGAGGGTCTGGTGAGTGTAGAAGAGGAAAGGGATTGACAAGAGAGGGAAAGGAGAAGTTGGGATCTCAGATCAAAGCAAACTGGTGTCACATTGTATTTGTGTTGACGTGTGTGTGTGTGTGTGTTGAGGTGACACATCTCATTACTATGTTGAATTGAAACTCATTATTGTAAAGTTTTATCATCTATATTAATTTGTCTTAGTTTTTTTTTTTCTAAGTTTATTTTGTTTGATTATTACCTTATTGTACTTATTTCTTGCAATCACTTGTGTTGTGGTATTGTTTTTTTTATTTTTCTTATTTATTCATTTTTTATTAATGTTCTTAGCAAGGGCAACACACACACACACACACACATATACACAAAATTGTTGTTCCCTTGCTCTTAATTGGCTTGACAACCACTCAACCAAGTGAACAGAAACTTGAGTGGGAAAGGAGACTAACCTAATGGTCTCCACTTGGCCAAGGATTAAGTGTATGTAAAGTAAAACATAGCCATTATTTTTTTTCTGAGTTCTGCCGCCCCTTGCCTTGAGTTACAGAAGATGAATGATGATTAGTTGTGTAATTAATCTCCATATCACCCATATCTATAACACCATATTGAGTAGATAAGTAAGCAAGGTAGATTGTGTCCATACAAGCTCAAATAACAATCTCTCTGTGTCAGGCTCTGTCAGCGAGTGTGAATGCAGCGTGCATGGCTCTGCTGGATGCTGGGATACAGATGAAGACAACCTTTGCTGCCATCACCTGCTGCATCACTCCAACCGGCTCTGTCCTCATTGATCCCACGGAAGCAGAAATACAGGTTTGTGTTAAGAGTATGCTTTGTTGTTTATTCAAATTAAATTGGTAACACTTCTTTAGTCTGTTGCCAAAATCGAATGTTTATAATACCATGGTTTTTGATACTATTAACTTTGTAATCTCACTTTGACACTGACAGCTGACTGGTAACTATGATTCACTATTATTTAGTTCTTGATAAGAGTTGGTGAAGTTGCATTGACTTTTAAGGCCATAGGCAGACCAGTAGTGAGTGAAAGTTTTAGTTCCACTTTATTACAATTCATTAACTGATACCATCCCATGGCAGGAGAGTGTGGCTGAGGCAACCTTTGTGTTTGAGAGTAGTGGTGAAGCCAAGGTGTTGACGGCTCATCAGGATGGCAGCCTCAGCTATGAAGACTTTAAAAAGTGCCTCCAACAATGTCAAGTGGCTTCCAGGGACGCGTTTGCTTTTTATCGCAGGATCACAGAGAAAAAATACCAAAACGAAGCAGAAAGTTGAATGTTATTTTTGAGTGATGAAGAAGGGACAAGATGGTGTGTGTGTACAGCTATGAGTTTGAACTTGTGAATTGGTGAATGGAATTTATCATGATATTGATCATTGTGAAGTGGTGTAATAATATTTTATTATATAATCAGTATAAATATTTACGTACCTATTTTGCTGAGTTATAATAATTCAGCGATCAAATAGAGTTGATGCATTGATGTGTAAGGATCAATGAACTTCATCTCCTTCATTGTTGTTTGTGTTATGAACTTGAATCTAACATTGTACATTTATTCACTTTGTGTGAATTTTCTCATTAATGGTTGAAATGTAAAGTCATTCAATATTTGTAATGAAAAAGAAAATTATCCATACAAATGTAGAAAAGAAACTGTCAATATCAGATTACAACCTTTTAAGAGAACTCAGAAAATGTAGTGATCATAAACTGCAAGTGAGACCCACTGAGTAACACACTGTCTTTATGAGTGAGTACAGTCAGTGTGAGTACCACTGTGTGGCCTGCACCTGCGAACACTGGCATGCCTTCTCAAAACATCAATACCACTTCGTCCTTGTTAAACTACACTCAAGCATATAATGAAAGGATGTGCAACTCTTTTTTTTTTATATAACCCCCAATTTTTGTCACCAATAACAAGGAATGTATTGTCACATCCTCATCTCTGCCTCTGTGGATCCATTTTTTTTTCACACATCCTTTTAACCCTCGGTGCCGGTAGGTTTACTGAAGGCCTTAGATGTTCAGACCTCCGCCCATTAGTAGCATGGGTTTTAGATTTTTATAGTGACACCTTGTTTTTCTTTGTTCTCTCTGATGTTGAGAGAGAGGGGCTACATGCTGCCACAGCCTCAATACATATAACATTGCAAATCCCATTGTGGACAGTGATATGGCTGCATTTGGATAATCTTTGGCCACTCAGCGGTAATACCAAAGAAAAGTGGCCAGCGGATATCAGGACTCGAACCCGGGATCCTAGGTTCACATGCCCGAACACTAACCACTGTACTACCCGCCTACCCTCAATATTCACATCAAAACTACCACCTGTTTCACCTTTTCATATTTCACAATTATAACTATCTTCCAGGTCTTCAAATTATCTATTCATTTACCTGGGTTGTATCCCCTTAAAGTGCAAGCTGAGACCAAGTGTTTTCAGGGTTCGGGGAGAAATCAATATTCCTTCCCCTTCTATGTCTCATCTCATTGTAGGAAAATATAATACACTGGAAGACACACTGGAAATACAATAGCAGTATTCTTCCAGCCTGGCTGTTGATGTGCAACCATACCACAATAAAAAATAATAAATAAAGAATAAACAATTATTTTCCTTCTTGACATAACAATGAGCCAGAGCACAGAGCATCAGGTTAGGATAAAGGCACCATTTCCCTTGTAAACCACTATTTTTAATTAAAGGATTGAAGAAGGTCAGGATGTGTTCACAATATAAATCACAGACAGAAAACATGCACACCAAAATCAACAGGGATCATCATAACATTTGTAACATGTATTTTGTTCTTACCTAGTATGTTTCTTATAAAAATTCTAACCTCTAAATAAATACTTTTGATAAATACCTGCAACCCATTTGTTAAGTTATCATCCACCAACAAGACAATGAACATATAAACAAGAGGACGTTTTTAAAAATAAAAGATCTTAGAGCAACTAGTGTGCCAGACAGTCAATACCTACAGGTATTGACTGTCTGGCACACTAGTTGCTCTAAGATCTTTTATTTTTAAAAACGTCCTCTTGTTTATATGTTTATACAGTCAATACCTGTAGGTGCAGAGTGGAGTCTGTGTCCACACCAGCCTCCACCCACCTACCTACCTACCTACCCACCCACCCCTTCCCCTTCACCCTAATGATGAACTCAACACACACAAAGAGAAACCGATGCATTAAAACTACATCCATAAAGTATCTATATTAAAAAGTATACGATTCAGGTGACAGTGTCATAAGAAGTCTTAAATATATATAAAACTAACTCTATACTAATAATCTTTTATACAGTTTGGATCTCCTGGCATGGAGGGTAAAACCATGAAGTGTTTAAGATAGTTATAAAATCTATCTACATTTATATACTGGGCTTATATCCCCATTAAAAGGGGGTAGCATACTATGCCTAAATGTACAGTAACTGACATGACAGTCACTTAACAATTGCCTTTAGTATTGCCACAGCCTTGTTGCAGTGATGGAGTCCTGGGAGTCAGCACTGGTTTGCCTTCTTGTATTGTTCCAGCAAGTGCTTCTTGTAGGCTACTTGGTTGGCCCAAAGTTCTGCCGCATGGCCATTCAGCGGACTGTCATTGTTGGGCTCTGGGTAGGAAGGAAGTGAGCTTGACCACATCACACACACACACACACACACGTATATTTAGTCAAGCGTGTTCCACAAACTAACCCTTTTATAATTAAAACATTCATACCTATCTCCTTTTGGTTGTGGAATTAGAGAATATTACTTTCCATCATCTCTAACAATGTTCCCTTCTTTCCAAAGATATCTATCTACCTAACTACATAACAGGCAGCTATCCCCCTAAAGGAGGGTAGCCAAGACAAGGGACAAACACACATACACTCCTCACAACTAGCCCTTAGGCCCCTTCCAAGCTACATGACATAATATACATCCAGTCAATTACATTCTCTCCTCCATTACCGACTTGAGTTATCCATCTGTGTAAAATGGTGCTCTCTTTTTTTTTTTTGTAAGATGGTACCATAACTCACCTCCAAGCAGGGACTGTATAGAGAGCAGGATAGCACGCACATCATAGGATGCTGACCACTTCTCCTTCAGGATGTCGAGGCAGATGTTGCCATGCAGGTCAACATTGGGGTGAAAGCAGGTGGTCATGAATTTAACAGTGGGTGCTGAGTAGGGGTAACTGCTAGGGAACTCCAGGGAAAGTCTGTATGTGAGGCCATCATACACCTGCAGGGGAAGGGTGATGGGTTGGAGACTGGTGGGTAGTAAGGTACATCCTAGCCAGGGTTTCAGTGACTAAGTTAGGGTCAGTGTCTTATTTAGGGCTGCCTAACCTCATGCCACAATACCATACCTTTTTGTACTTAGGCAATATAAGTGTACACACAGTCATTAACTTAACACCTATGGAGAAAAGAATCAATAAATAGTACAAGCAGTGTACAAATGTGTCTCCATGCACTCCCTTCATCGTTGAATGGAATGTGTCAGGCGTTTGCATGACTTGTACAAAATTATACTGATTATTTCTATAAAATATGTATCATTATTTAGCTATTCCATATTACAAGCCGAACATATTATTATGATATATCAAGAATTCAAGTATCATTTACGTTGAAGTCAACAATGACATGTTGACTTTGACGTCAATAATACTTGCGTTCCTAATATACTATAATAATCTTTTGGCTTAGTAACATCAAGTAAGTAAGTAATGGTAGATTTTTTAATAAAAACTATATATATAACTATAAATAATCCTAACCATTCATATTTCACTTATCAGGCAAATGTATGGACATGTGAAAGGTGAAAGAGGCAGAGCCAATTCAATGCATTTCAGCCAACTTTATAATAACTGACTATAAATAGTGTAAATAATTGATAGATTAAAAAATACAGTAAAAATTTCATCTATCTACCTATATACCTGGCTTATATCCCCCTGAATGGGGAGTAGCCAAGACAAGGCATTTAGGGGTGAGGGAGATATTACTTTCCCCTCTGTCTCTGCCTTGTTTTTCAAAGGAGAGATACAGAGGAGGGGCTCCCCAGACCCCTCACTTCATCCCTTTTTGGTTGCATTTTAGGACCTGCAGAAAAGTATTTGGTTAATATTCGGTTCTTTAACCACTCGATATATCTCCTTACCTTTATAATGCACTGCAAATTCAACCCCAGAAACTTGTTCAGATTACCTTGAATAGGTATGCTGCTGAATTACAGAAAAAATATTAATTTTTTTTTTATGTTACGTTAGGTTTGGTTGGGTTAGTTTTGGTTAGGTTTATTTAACTGCAGCTCTGGGAAGGTTATGCTAACAAAGCAATTTTTATTCGGTAAATATTTACATCTTCACCAGAATGGCGTGTGCTATCGAGTGGTTAAGGAAACTAATATTTACCAAGTATTCTTGCAGCCCCACCACAGCACTACAATAAACACACCACAGTGTGCCACAAAGATGAGTAGTGAGTGGTGTGAGACTTACTGTGGAGGCAGGTCCTGTGAGTGTGCCCACCCACTTGAACAGGTTGTCTCCATCAGGGAAGGCAGAGATGCTCTTGTCCTTACAGACCATCAGTGTCATCAGCTCATGCTGCAGCCTGTCAAGAACACAATACTTCAATATTACTCACGCACATTATACACCTGTAGCATACAGTAAGAATGTTTGCACCTAGGAGTGTGTGTGGTAATTGTGGAATAACATGGCAATGTACAGTTAATTACAAGGATGTACATCAATGTATACCCTTGGGACACCATCTGGTATTTGAACCAACAACCTAATACTTCATGTTTGGTGCCCTTCAACCAACACCAGGCACTGTTTCAAACCAGCAGTGCCTCCATCTAGTGCCATCAAGAGTGTGGTGAGAGTCTATCCTCAGGGCACCACTACATACACCATCAAACCAAACTCCTCAACATGCAGCACCACCTTTACATGAATGGCACACACACACTCTCTGCAGCCACCACAACACTACATCACACACCAACAAACATCAAAACAACACCTACCACACATTAGCTCTAAACGCAAAACTGCTCTTGTCATACTCAGACGGCCAAATAGAACTCCAGGCTATCCACATTCAGCCACGCAACATGGTGCTTGTAAACTGCTACCGCCCACCGAGTAGCTGCCCCAAGAATTTTACCAGCGCTATGGAGGTCCTACGCAACCTCCTGGACTCTCTATCATTCCCCACTCCAGACATCATCCTCACTGGAGACTTCAACTTCCCCTTCTTAAAGTGGCCGGAAGGAATTTTAACTGGGAGCACGCTTGCCGAAAAATCTCAAGCTGAACTACTCCTAAATATAGCAAACTCCACATTCCTTATTCAGGTAATAAATGAACCAACTAGGGGCAACAACATTCTTGACCTGCTCTTCACCAACAACAGTGATGCAATAAATAGCATCTCCGCTGAAAAAACTATTTTCTCTGATCACAATCTCCTCAGGATACACACAAATTACACTAAATCAATACTACCCCCTGAAGTGACCAGTCCTACAGAGAAAAATCCATTCTCCAGTCTCAACTTCTTCAGCAGCCAAGTTAACTGGGAACTCTTAAATGCTCAGCTGAGTGACACTGATTGGGAGTCAGTACTTCAAGACGGTGACCCCAAAATTATGCTGGACAGCCTACTCACCACCATCCGTAGAGCTTGCGAAGGAAATGTTCCAGTGAAGAGAGGGCAAATTGCCAGAAGAAGTGACATTCCGAGGGAGCGGAAAATATTAATGAAGAAACGGGCCACCTTAAATCAGCAAATACCCAAAGCATCAAACGACAAACAGAAGAGCTCGCTGCGAGCCAAAGTATCTGTTGTCGAGAAGAAAATTAAGGAATCACATGAAAAGCAGCATGACTGGGAAGAAAATCAGGCAGTACACAATATAAAAATCAACCCTAAGTTTTTCTTCAAGTACTGCAAAAAGTTTTCCAAAACGCAAGTCAGAGTTGGGCCCCTTCAAGCAGAAAACGGGGAAATGTCAAGAAATCCCGAAGAAACCTGCCATATTCTATCCCAGCAATACACAAAAGTCTTCTCACAGCCAAAAACTACGAAGATCGTGCGTGACCCCAGGGAGTTCTTCAAGGAGCACAGCCAACACCACCACAACCTTGCCAACATCGCCTTCACCACAGCTGACCTACAGAGAGCCATCAGCGAGCTCAAGATGAACTCCGCTGCTGGACCTGATGGTGTGCCATCCATCCTCCTGCTGAAATGCAAAGAGGCACTGGCAGACCCCCTCTACAAGATATGGCACTGCTCTATGGACACTGGCATCATCCCAACCACATTAAAGGAGGCAGTAATCTCTCCAATCCACAAAGGGGGAGACAGAAGCCAACCGAGAAACTACAGACCTGTGGCCCTTACCTCCCACCTCGTGAAAATATTTGAAAAAATAATTAGGGATGGAATCATCACCTATTTGGAAGAGAATGACCTCATGAACAGCTCCCAGCATGGGTTCCGCAAAGGAAGGTCGTGCCTCTCCAACCTGCTGGCCCACTATGAATGGCTGCTAGAAGGACTTGCTGAAGGAGGAAATGTGGACATCGTCTACCTGGATTTCGCCAAGGCCTTCGACCGAGTTGATCACGGCATTCTCCTCCACAAACTAAAGGCCATGGGGATAACAGGGAAGCTGGGTGTGTGGTTGCACAGCTTCCTTACACACAGGAAACAGGCAGTCGCTATTGATGGCCACAAATCTCAGCAAGAGGAAGTCATCAGTGGCGTCCCCCAGGGCTCAGTCCTTGGCCCTCTACTCTTCCTAGTTTTGATGGCTGACATAGGAGAAGCGGTCGACGGCTCCTTTATATCATCCTTTGCCGATGATACCACCCTCAGCCATAAAATTAGTGAAGAAAGGGATGTTGTGCAACTACAGGCAAACATTGAGAAGATCTTCAAATGGGCCGAAACTAACAACATGAAATTTAATGAAGAGAAATTTGAAGTACTGAGACTGGGGCCCAACACCGAGGTAAAAGACTCCACCAGCCTATATACAGCGGGACAGCAAGCAATCACACCAACTCGTGTCGTCAAGTGTCTTGGTGTCCACATGAATGACGACGCCACCTTCCAGCAGCACATCAGTGAAACAGTCAGCAAAGCCAGACGGATGGTTGGCTGGGTCCTCCGAACCTTCAGTTCAAGGGAGCCAGAGATCATGCTAGTACTGTGGAAGGCCCTCATACAGCCAGTACTTGACTACTGCAGCCAGCTCTGGTCGCCCCACAAAAAGGGTGACATACAAGAACTGGAGTCAGTACAGAGAACCTTCACCAGGGCTATAAATGGCATGCAGGGGCTGACCTACTGGCAGCGTCTGCAAAAGCTGGGGCTTTACTCTCAACAGAGAAGAAGAGAGAGGTATAGGGTCATATATGTGTGGAAGGTAATGGAGAAGCAGGTACCTGACCCCCACCCCCAAGTTACTGAAGGTAAAGACAAGCGAGCGCATCGGTCGCTTGTGCGAGAAACGGGCTTTCTCCTCAGCAACTACAGGGAGAATCAAGAATCTCCTCGCCTCCAGCCTTTCACACAGTGGTCCTAGACTCTTCAACGTGCTCCCTAAACACGTCAGAGACACCACAGGCTGCTCCGTCACCAGATTCAAAAGAGAACTGGACAATTTCCTGAAAGTGCTGCCAGATGAGCCTCCTGCACCAGGCTATACAGCTTACTGCAGGGCAGCCTCAAACTCTATACCGGACCAGGTGGCTCTTCTGAAGGAAGACTCCCGGACTGGCAGCAGCGGTGGACCACCACAGCTGTGAAGAAGACCCTCTAAATTCGACCAATAACCAATAACCAATATCACACAGATTCTATCATCACTATCATCTTGTCCACACCAAACCAACCTCCAGAAGCATTTTCACACCCACACTACCCACCGCTCCTTCCAGTCACTCAAGGACAACACTCGGCTGCTTGCACGGCCCCCACACATCCACCCTTCCCCATGAGGACAGAGTTCACCTGGCCAGGCTTGCTCACACTGAACACCAGGGAAGCCAGGCCCCACATCAGGGGACAAAGCCTTAAGTTAAAAAAAACTCAAGACACACCACCACGAAAAAACATTTTTCACGTCCATGACTATCAACGGGTGCAACAGTCTGCCGGAACAAGTCACAAACAGTAAGAGTATTAACATTTTGGCACAGCTTACAGGTAAGGCAGCCGTATCCTCATAGTGCTCAGTTATAGATACGGCACGTGCCTAACTTTTGGGTAATAAAATATAAAAAGCTTATATAACCGAACCTAACCGGACCAAACCTAACATAAAATAACCTAACCTAACGTAAGCCATATCCTCATAGTGCTCAGTTATAGATACGGCACGTGCCTAACTTTTGGGTAATAAAATATAAAAAACTTATATAACCGAACCTAACCAAACCTAACATAACAATCAACCTAACATAACTTGAAAGCTGCTTTATCAAGTAAATATTAAGGCACAGGCTGTATGAATAGCGGATGACAATGCAGTAGGACTGCCGTATCTCTAAGCACTTTGTAATATTTATAAAAACCTTTATGACCGGCACATTCACAATTTAACGAGAGGAGGCACCTCTCACCATCCCTAGACTCCCTTGCACCTTTTGTTAGCACTAGGTAAGCATCACTGGGTAAGATGGATGGAATATTAAGTAACACATTCATGATGCTAAAAATTATACGGATGGCTTTTCACTTTCTAGATAGTACAGATATGATGATAAAAATTATAACTACAATTATTAAACTAAAACTGGAATATGCAGAAGTAATATGGTCCCAGCACAAGAAAAGCATGTGTTGAAATTAGAAAGAATACAGAGAATTGCAATTAAGATGGTGCCAGAATTGGAAGACCTAACATATGAGGAAAGATTAAAAGAAATGCAACTAAACACACTTGAAGAGAGAACAGAAAGAGGAGACTTAATTACAATATACAAATGAATGAACCTGGAAGAAACAGATAAAAAAGACCTAATATTGAGAAGAAAAGGAGAGGCTAGAAATTTGAGGACAAGAAAAAAAATTGCAACAAGGAAATTTGTGTGAATAACAAAAAAAAAAAAGTAGTTTTCCACTAAGACATATAGATACTTGGAATGGACTGAAAAAAGAGGTGATTAGGGTGAAAAATATACATCAACTGAAGGAAGAACTGGACAACTATAGATACGGAGACAGGACCACACGAGTGTAGCTCAGGCCCTGTATAAATACAACTAGATAAATACAACTAGGTACACACACACACACACACACACAAACACACCTAGCGAGGCCCCACAGGTACACACACATAAATTCCAATATGGTACAAGGGTGTTAAGTGTGCCAGAATAACACACTCATTAATAACATACTAGCAAGTAATACCACAATGGGTACAGATAAGCGTGAATGGAGCAGTGTGCGGGGGAGCGGGGCGAGGCGGCCAGAGTTAAAGGGCCACACAAACACACTCATTTAAACATGGCCATTTAAACAGCCTCGCCTCACCTTTTGGTAACAGAATGGCTGTCCCGCCCCGCTATGGTCTTGTCAGGTCCACTCTTGTTCACGTTGCTGCTGGAGGCTGTTACAGGGGCGATGTTTTGCGCCATGGCTACGAGGAGACGGACTTGGGACGAGGCGCTGCTATTCTCTGCACAACAAATTCAAATATGTCTCCTAGAAGCTGAGGACCAATCAACGGACATTAAGCTATGACGCCATGGATTTGTGGACCAATCAATGTAGACCTTACTGTGATGTCATGAATTTGTAGGCCAGTCAACGTCCACCTTCCAGTGACGTCATTGTTTAAACAGCCCCCCCCCAAGGTTTAAAGTTTAAACACCCACCCATTATCTTACATACATAAGAACATAAGAAATGATGAGACTGCAAGAGGCCAGTTAATGACCTACACGAGGCAGCTCCTTGCCCCCCACCCTTGGAATAATCCAATATTTAGCCATCCCACCTGTCATTCCTATCCATACTCTGATCCAACCGTCTTTTAAAGCTATCTATTGACTCAGCACTTACTACGTGTCTACCCAGCCTATTCCAATCGTTCACCACTCTGTTAGTGAACCAATATCTACCTATGTCTGTCCTGAATCTAAGTTTTTCTAGCTTGTACCCATTTCCACGTGTTCTATCCTGACTACTAAATTCTAAAACCTGATCAATGTTACCCTTATTAATTCCTTTTACCCATTTGAAAACCTCAATCAAATCCCCTCTTGCCCTCCTTCTCTCTAGGGAGTGGAGATTAAGACGTTTTAACCTATCTTTGTAGGGTAAATTTCTCAGCCCCTGAATCATCTTGGTCATTCTTCTCTGGACTGCCTCCAAGGAGCCTATATCTTTCCTATAATAAGGGGACCAAAACTGAGCTGCATAATCTAAGTGGGGTCTTACTAGCGCTAAATACAACCTCAGAATGACCTCAGAACTCCTATTTGTCACACACCTACTAATAAATCCCATTATCTTGTTGGCTCTATTTCTAGCTATAATACACTGTTCCCTGGGGCGCAAGTCACTGCTTATTTGAACTCCTAAGTCCCTCACACTATATGACTTTCCTAAGGTATTGTCATTTAATGTGTAGTCTACAGACCTATTACCTTTACCTACACTCATAATGCTACACTTGTTAACATTAAACTGCATCTGCCATTTCTCTGACCACTCGTACAGCCTATTTAAGTCATCCTGCAGCATCCTAGCATCATCTAAATTCTTTACCGGTCTTCCTATTTTTGTGTCATCGGCAAATTTACTGATATCACTGTTTATTCCTGTCTCTAAGTCATTTATATAGATTATGAATAACAATGGTCCTAGTACTGATCCTTGTGGTACCCCACTAGTGACATTACCCCATTCTGATTTCTTCCCATTAATCTGTACCCTCTGTTCCCTACTAGTAAGCCATCCCCTAATCCACTCTAGTAACTTCCCACCTATGCCATGAGCCTTGACTTTACTTAACAGTCTCCTATGGGGTACTCTGTCAAAGGCTTTACTGAAGTCCAAATAAACTATATCATACTCGTCCCCCTTATCTATGGTTTCAAATACTTTCCTATAGAAGGATAATAAATTTGTCAGGCAGGACTTCCCCTTGCTAAAACCATGTTGACTATGTCTAATTAGCTTGTGTTCATCTAAATGTTTTCTAATTGCCCTTGCTATGATAGCTTCTAACATCTTGCCTACCACTGATGTTAAACTAATTGGGCGGTAGTTACTACTTTCTGCCTTATCTCCTTTCTTGAATATAGGAACTACATTTGCCTGCCTCCATAGCCTAGGAACTACTCCTGTGTCTAGGGATTTTCTAAAAATCATCGCAATGGGTTCAACGAGTTCTTCTCTACATTCCCTAAGAATCCTCGGAAAAATGTCGTCCGGCCCTGGAGATTTAGTCTTTTTAAGTCTATCTATTTCCTTGCTAACTACTTCCCTACTTATGACTATTTCGCTTAATTTATCAACCTCTTGTCCCCTAAAGATCTGTACTGGCTCCAGTTCCCTACCCGACTCTTCCTGAGAAAATACGGACAAGAAGTATTTATTTAATTCCTTACTAATTTCCTCACCATTTTCTATCAACCTGCCATCCATTCCTTTAAGAGGTCCTATTCTTTCCTTTGTTTTAGCCTTGTACAGCTGATAGAATCCCTTTGGATCCTTCTGGGCATCTCTAGCTATCCTAACCTCATAATTCCTCTTTGCAGTCCTAATATCCTTTTTAACTTTCCTAGCTAGGTCATTATACTGCCCTACTACCTGTACTTCTCCCCTTTTAATTCTCCTATAGAGTCCCCTTTTTAATCCAATTTCCCTTCTAATGCTGCTATTCATCCATTTTGGATCATTTCTATTTGACCTAATCCTCCTCTTAGGTATATACTGTTCCTGCCCTGTATGAATTTCCCTAACTATGCTATTATAATGTAATTCTACCTCAATGTTTTGATCCTCCTCTCTGCCTACTCCTATTCCCTCCCAATCTATACTCTGGAGGTGGTGTCTGAGGCCCTGGTAATTGGCTTTTCTAAAATCTGGTACTAAAGCAGTGTTTTGTTCTATCTTCCTCTTTGCATTAATCTTGAATCTAATTTCGTGGTGGTCACTAACATCAAATCTAGCTCCTATCTCAACCTGACTGACCAAAGTTTCATTATTCGTGAAGACCAGATCTAAAATATTTCCCTGTCGCGTTGGTTCCCTTACAAGTTGTGTGAAAAAACCATCCTGGACGACATTTAAGAATTCCTCCGAGCACCCGTCTCCTGTCATACTATCCCAGTCTATTCTCCTATAATTAAAGTCCCCCATAATGCACACATTATTATACCTAGATGCTCTTGCAAGCTCCTGCATCAGGGGTGCACTAGCTGCTTCGTCTAAATCCGGAGGTCTATATAATTTAACTGAATGCATACTACAAAATAAATATAAACACATATTATATATTTATCTTAACTTAAATAGGTGAAATTACGGTATAATTCCAGGGTATATAATGTTGGTCGTTGGATCGTTATAATAGCAGAAACAATTATTACGGTTAATTCAATGATCAAACTATCACTGAACCACCAGATCTATGTAGTTGTAAGGAATAAGGTTCAAACTAATTCATGATAAACTTTCTCAACTGATTCCCAAGATTGATCAGCTGCTATGCCGTTATATTATTACCCCTCACCCGTTTCCTTGTGGGGTGGGGGCAATGGTGCTAATAATAATAATGGTATAATAATGGTTACAATAATGCCACTGTGTGCGGGTACATAAGGGAATTCGTTTCATGAAGTACAGCCATATTGATTTGATTCCAATTATAACACCTTATATTTAATGGCAGCATGAGTTACGGAATATATACTTAAGAAATGGCAAACCTTTAGTAAGTGAATTGATAAATGAGCATATGATGAATAAGGATGTGTAAAAAAGTTACTAGTAATTAATAAAGAATAGTAAATGAAATAGATTGTTACATTTGCAGGTTTACTGTGTTCATTTTCCTTCTGCGTCGCCGTCAGGAGAAAAAAAAGTCTTCACGGAAGTACTATTAGGCTTATTAGATAAATATATATACAATTGTAGGGTGAAAGGAACACAAAAAGTAAATTATCTGACTCTTTATTATCATATCACAATAAATGCAACTTAAGCTGCACACAATCCAAA
>JAPQNM010000003.1:35761327-35776327 GCA_029783475.1 Metacarcinus magister | reverse complement strand
AGCCGCATTATCATGATGTTCCAGCTCATCAAGTTGAGAGAATTATTATTTTGATGAAATGTAACGCAGTCGTGTTCTAGCTTCTTTTGCCTCAGAATTTCCCAGCAGTGTTCTAAGTTCTCCTTTTTATTACGTCTGGTGGATAAGAAAAGTTGTATTACATATTATGTGTGCATATTTTGATGCAAGAAAATAGTTCGTGATAAGAAAATAACCTTATTATACTTGTTTTTTTTATTAGTTGTTATTGTTATTATTATTATTATTATTATTATTATTATCATTATTATTATTATTGACATTTTCATTGTTTTCTTTGATATTTCAGGGTTACATTAACCTTGAATCCTAACACGAAACACTTATTGTCTTAGTTTTCTTTTCACAAACAATTTTGATTCTTTTCTTTTTCTTTTTTTCTGACTATTTTCATTCGCTCAAAACTAAT
This sequence comes from Metacarcinus magister, assembly GCA_029783475.1. NCBI lineage: Eukaryota > Metazoa > Arthropoda > Malacostraca > Decapoda > Cancridae > Metacarcinus > Metacarcinus magister. The sequence continues at coordinate 35,775,879 of JAPQNM010000003.1, read as the reverse complement.
CAGTATCATCTTCAGACAGAATTGCAGTCACTTCAGGATGGATTTTTATTATTTTTCACACATTTCATCATCATCATCATCATCATCATCATCATCATCATAATCATCATCATAATCATCATCATCATCATCATCATCACTAGTTCATCATGCTTTCACTTTTCCTGCAGTTCCTTCAATAATCAGATTGCATTATCAAGATTGCATGACGTAACCTTGCCTCACATCTCCTTATATTCTTTTCCTTCAACCCTTTGCATTATAATCTCAATGGATTTACTTAACTCAGTCAGTCCATTTAATAACTTGCCACTCACTCTGTATGTTAAACCTTCTCTGTGTCACACTTTGTTTTTCAGTCTATGTATATTGTGACAAAGCCTCTTAAATACAATGAATACAAGATAGATACATTTCCATCTCCTTTCGTTGAAGTTGTCAATTTCTCATTTTCATTTTGAAGGATTAATCCCACTATCTTTACTCTCGTAACATTTTGTTTTCTTTTTACTATTAGAAATATATAATATAACTTACCTGGTTTTCTCAACTGTCCAGTTCTTCTCTAATTTCCAAATTCATCCTCGTCTTTTCTTTTGTGGACTGGAACAATAGATGCCTTTGTCCTGTTTCTACCCACTTCCTTCCATCCTTCCTTCCATCAAGTCAATTCCAGCTTCTCCTTCATATTTCAACATTTTTTTCTGTTATTCCGTTAATATCTGATGCTTTGTCACACTCAGTCGCCCTCACACCTTCCTCCCTTTTTAATATGACCTTGTTCATACATGTACCCTCACCCCATCCTCTGTCATACCTATGAATATCACTTATATGTCTCTTTTATTTCTTCATATTGGTTATTGGACTTCAAAATATTCGGTGTATCTCCTTTTAATAGATTTTTTTTTACTCTTTCTTTTTTTGTCTCTCTTTTTCTCTCCCTCTCTCTTTTAACACTTCAATTGTCATCCTTCATTTCATTTCATCTCTTCCACTCTTCCATCTGGTTCCTCTCCCCTTCTGTATTTCCTTCCAATATTGCCTTTTACTTCTACTCTCTTTATATATTTCACTACAGATTCCGACGGAAATTTCCACTGACGTGCTTTTTACATTCTTCCTTCACAGGTTTCCCCTCTCCATTTACACTTTCTATATATTATTCTCTTTTCTTTTTGTCTTTTATTTGTTCGTCAACATTGCTCACATTCGATTTCCTTGATTGTTTAATTGTTAATTGTATTTTATTTGTTCCTTACATTTTCATTCGTTTTCCTCTCCATTAATTTCAATATGTTCACGTTTTTTTCTTTACCTAACCTAAACGACACTCCTTTTCCCTCTCACATTTTTACTCACACTCACAGGACTCAATTCTTTAGACAATTTCTGGTTATGTTATATTTCATTCTTTTTCATAGCAGTTTTCTGTCTTTACTGATTTTCATTTTCAGTAACTACAACATAATTTCATCCCTCAAAGTATAGCTCAATACCACCTTAACATCTACCTATTTTTTTTCCAATTTCCTATACACAAAGATATAATACCTAATCAATCGATCTTTTTATTCATTCTACACAATACATTTCCTTTATGTTGAGAAGAAGAATCATTCGTTTATAATCATTATTAATTAAATCAGACTGCAATAATATTTTTTGAACTCAAATGGAACTGTGAGTTGAGCATCATCATCATCATCATCAGACATTCCTTTACACTCGGGCACTCTGAGACCATGCACCAGAACCCACACATTTCAAACACTTGTTTATCACACATCTCCTGACAGCAGCATACTCGCGCCTGCCCCCTCCCTACCCCACCCCCACCCCGGGAGCGTCCACCATGCTTGTCCACTTGTTCGCAATCATACATTTCTCGCTAATTGTCTAGACTCTGCTGCTTCCTTGCACAATTTGCTCTTCCGTTGCTGTCTTGTCGCACACGCCTCCTAACTGTTTCATACCTTCTTTACAGCCTCCTACTTCAACCCCACCACACCACTCAAGGCTGACCTCTAGCTTCTACTGCCTTGCGAAGACCTTAATTTGTGTTCAAGTGAGTAACAGTTTCAATTTCGTATTTTTTTTCTGTAAGCTAAATATAAATAGATTATGCCTTACGAAGACCTTAGTTTGCGTTCGAGTGAGTAACAGTTTTTTTTCGTATTTTTTTCTGTAAGTCAAATTTAAGGAGATTAATCACATCGCCCTTTGTATTTTGTTGTTATTCATTTATTTTTTTGGATGTATCTATATAGACTCTCAGTTGGGTTGGAACACAGACCTTTTCACACACACACACACACACACACACACACACACACACACACACACACACACACACACACACACACACACACACACACACCCACACACACACACACACACACACACACACACACACACACACACACACACACACACACACACACCCACGTACGTCAGTTATGAAAGGAGTTGAGGGTAAAATATTATACAACTGCTGACGGTGCTTTTCAGAAAAAATATATATATAAATAAGAGAAGAAGGTAGGCAGGTAGATAGCCACGCGTGTCATTTCTTGTATTGTAGTCACTTTTCAAAGTTGTGGGTAAGGCTGACTGTCCCTTTTGTGAATCTCAGGAAAGAAGATATATATTTTATTTTGGTTTCCGTGTCAGCACAAGTCGGATATAAATTACCATTGATAAAGAATCCACTTATGTGTATTCAATAGTGGTTGTATATACCTAAACACACACACACACACACACACACACACACACACACACACACACACACACACACACACACACACACACACACACACACACACACACACACACACACACACACACACACACACACACACACACACACACACACACACACACACACACACACACACACACACACACACACACAACACACACACACACACACACACACACACACACACACAACACACACACACACACACACACACACACACACACACACACACACACACACACACACAGACACACAGACACACACACACACACACACACACACACACACACACACACACACACACACACACACACACACACACACACACACACACACACACACACACACACACACACACACACACACACACACATATACAGATAAATAGATAGAGCAAACAAGTATACATACACCCAACACTTTTTTCTGCTTCTTCCGCGACCTTACCTACATTTCACATATATGTAGTGTTATATTTTCACTCTAGATGGCACTGCGTTGCGTTCACTCTCTCTCTCTCTCTCTCTCTCTCTCTCTCTCTCTCTCTCTCTCTCTCTCTCTCTCTCTCTCTCTCTCTCTCTCTCTCTCTCTCGCTCTCGCTCTCGCTCTCGCTCTCGCTCTCTCTCTCTCTCTCTCTCTCTCTCTCTCTCTCTCTCTCTCTCTCTCTCTCTCTCTCTCTCTCTCTCTCTCTCTCTCTCTCTCTCTCTCTCTCTCTCTCTCTTTTAAGCCTTGTTCAGTCAATCCCTTTCTGAAAAAATAAGGAAATCTTTCAGTTCGTCTTATTATTATCCGTCTTGGTTCTCTTGGTTAATAATAAGGTCTCTCAAGGAATTCTACTTGTTATCCAATATTCTTTAATAAGCTTTGATCTTACTTGGGAATATATTATTAGCGATTTTTCTTCTATCGTGTTTGAATAATGTACTTCCTTCCTTTATTCATTCATTCATTCATTCCTCCCTTCTTTCTTTCCTTCCTTCCTTCCTACATTCCTTCCTTCCTTCCTTCCTACCTTTCTTTCTTTCTTCCTTCCTTCCTTCCTTCCTTCTTTCTTTCCTCCCTCCCTCCCTCCTTTCCTCTCTTCCTCCCTCCCTTCCTCTCTTCCTTCCCTCCTTCCTTCCTTCCTTCCTTCCTTCCTTCCTTCTTTGATACCTTGTTCTACATTGTCAATATTTACTGGATCTGTCTAAGAGCTTCCTTTTCAATGGAAGAATAATAATAATTGTATCTATCCATTATTAACCAAAAATAGTATACGCTTCTCATCTTTCACCTTGAGAGAATTTTCAATATATTGTTGTTTAACGTTGAATAAATGTATAATAACCGATTAGGGAAGCAGCAAAGAATATTAAGTGTACCATTCTTATTACATCATATCACAAGAAAATAGTATAGATGCGTTACAATGTATTATAAAGAGAATTATCATACATACGGTGTTGGCAAAGGTGTATTTAGTCATTAGTTTATCGTAGTAATATAACATTGTAGAATTCTAAGTAGAACTGAGAGAATGTTTAATGTATTACTTACTACTGTTCACCTTTCTTAATGATAATGACGTAGGAAAAAGAGGGGGGAACTCATGCCATTATGTGATTACTACAAGGAATTAGGTAGTTTACTCGAGTTTGAAATAATATTATAAAAGTAAACTGGTGCTTGAGGCTGAGGGAGGAAAGGGTTGGGTTGGGTTGGGTTGTCTGGGTGACATCTGGTGAGAGAAACCTTCCCTAGATTATTCCTTCCATTATCGACCGAAGTTTAATAAGTGTAAAATCTGTTACGAGGCAATATTGGCTGAGTTCTGAAGAAAAAAAAAGTATATATAATTACTACGTTATATTGATTATATTAATTAACCTTGGGCGACAGCTGTCTTAAGAAAGATATAATTATTAATAGCATTGGATTTTTTGTCTTGTGAGAAAACTACGTAAGTGTTTGATTATTTTTCCTTTTTACACTGACTTGGAGTTGGCATGAATTCAAACACACACACACACACACACACACACACACACACACACACACACACACACACACACACACACACACACACACACACCTAATATCATGCTATACGTAGACTTCAAACTTACAAGAGCACCATCATACAAATCTATTTAAGGAACAACCCAAAATTTAGAATCCATTTCCTTCCTTAACAAACTTCATTATATATAGAGAGACGGAAATACGTTGTCCAGTCCCTTTCCTGCCTTTTCCTCTCCTTCAGTCGTGGTCAGACACTGGGCTCTGCCAAACACATGCTACTAAGCCGAGCTACTCTACTCAGCTTCCTCTCTCTTCACTGAGTCTCCTCTACGTAATGCTTACTAACTAACTAGCAAGGCTCTCCTTAATGCCTCTCTCTATATATGTTGTGTTAGTCTGTGTCTTCTCTATATATATCACTAACCTTTTCTAGTGTAATCTATTTTCGTTTGTATAATTTCCTTTTTTTGTATTAACGGAAGAATATTTATTTTTGTCGCTTTTTCAATATTTCTTTTGCCTTAACTGTATTTTATTAATGTAGCAACACTGGTTGGGTTCTCTTTTCAAAATGTCGCCTGTTTACCTTCGTGTCATAAATGATTCCAGTAATTTCATTTCATTCCATTCACTTCACTTCACTTCACTTCACTTCACTTCACTTCACTTCGCCCCAGGTTGCGTTGCCTTGCCTTTTAAATTATTTACTGCACATCTACTTCAAAAAGTTTCCTCAGTTTCCTCTGCCACTGCTTCAGGCACTGCTCGTTTTACTGCTGCTTGCTTGTCCTCCTAAACACACTGACTTGTTTTCTCATCATCGTATTTTCGTTCAATAGTTTCCTTTTCCCTAAATTCACTTCCAGTTTTTTTTTTCTTTCTTTTTTTTTCTTTTCCAAAACCCTTTCTGTTTCAGCCATCCAGTTTAATATCTTCCCGAATTCCATCTCTTGAAACAGTGCCGTCGAGTACTTACCTCCTTGTTATTGCAGGATTGATATCATATGTTCAACACAGACAGACATATCTTTGTTTAAGTTAGCCCTTCTCTTATGCTAAACTAATATACCTTTAATATTTTCTTTTTCTCTTTTTCCTTGTGTTATTTTTTATGTCATTATCTTAGGTATGATTTTTTCCACTTCTTTAGTTTTCTCTATTGTATGCTCTTACTTAACAGGTCTATCTATTTATTTTTAGTTTAGTTTATTTCCTGGTTTTCTAGTACGTTAAAATCTACAAATCCAGGGTCTAGTTTATTTTTCTATACCTGTCACACGCTATATAAATCGTGTCTACTGTCCCCTGCCTTTCATAAATCCGTGTTACATATTGCTCTCCCCTACTTTATGGTGTGTTGTACCCTCGCTCACAATTCAAGCTGCAGAGTAAAACTGTCGCCTCGTTCGTGTGTGTGTGCAGGGAAATGAAAGGAAAAAAGAGAAACTTCCGCGGCTGCCCTCCCCGGAGTCTCGTTTGATCCTATACTGGTATCAAAGGATGGAATGGGTTTAGGTCAGTATTTAAACAATTCAATTCTACTCATAAAGGAATTGAAGCAGTTTAGCAAGAATACGTGAAAGGGTGTAACTAACTGAAGCTTTTGATATGATTTTCCTTTTTCGTCAACTCAATCGCAATTTATAGGAAGGAAGGAATATAATGTAGGTGAACTTTCTCTCTCGTGTTTCATTGAGAAAGTTAACTATGTATGCAACGTTAGCTTTCCTTTCTTTCTCCCCAAAACTAAAAGAAGAAGTAAAAATAAGAGTGGTTACTATAATTGTATATGGGTACGGTATGCAAAGTTCTTATGCAAAACAAACGCACAACTGTCGAAACATAACACATCTGTAGATTTTGTTTACCTTGTCGATGTTCTTTTAATGTCTCTACGTACGTACATTTTACATAAACATTTACTATAAAGTGAATTAGTGAATAAACATCAGTGATTCAGTGAGTCAGGAAGTTGCAAAGGTTGAAGGAAGTTTGAAAGAAGTTTTGTCCTGTTCTTCACACATCGTCATTCTCACATCAAGACTGTTACGTAAGGCTGTTTCGCACAACTTCCCTCATGAAATCAATCTTTTTTTTACAATCCTACTTTGTTTATTTTATTTTGTTAGAGTACGATTGAAAAGTCATTGGGTACACTATACTAACTGTTTTATGATCATTATTTCTTAATTAGCTGCATTTTTCATCATGCACCTTGTCTGTGATCCTGGTGGTGGGGGAGTTTTTTCTAATGCTATTCACATAATTGAAACACATTACTCTTTAATGGAGGTAAATTGCCAAATTCCATCGAGGTAGCAGGTAAAGCCGCCTTGGAGGGAGTGGGTGTTCTGTTACACACACACACACACACACCTTAGCCAGCACCTTCTCACAGCCTCGTGTTTGCTTTCCATTGCATGTAAGTAAGTTAAATGTAATTATTAACTCCGCTAATGAATAATTCCATAAACTGTCTAAATTCATTATATATATATAAGACTGTGCGTGTTCTTTCAATTCTAAGATACGTCTCACTTTAGTATTATATTTTGTATTGTGTATTTTATGAACTCATAACTTGTGTATCTTGAAAAGGTTATGTTGCACTTTTATTCATTAATTTGTGATGACCATGAACACTTATTTGTTATATTATAGTTACCACACATAATAAGTCAGGGTTTCTATTGCAAGCTTGTTAAACTTTCTCTCCTGGCGAAGTTACAGCGACGGAAGAGAGTAATTAGTGGCCTAATTCTATATATATGTATGTATAATATCTAGGTATTTATGTAGAGAAGAATTTTGTGTACGACCTTATGTATAGATATTTGCATGTATATGTATGTAAGCAATGGAAATCAAAATGTCTGAATAGTATAGCATAGGTTACACGCACACACACGCACACGCACGCACACACACACACACACACACACACACACACACACACACACACACACACACACACACACACACCACACACACACACACACACACACACACACACACACACACACACACCACACACACACACACACACACACACACACACACACACACACACACACACACACACACACACACACACACACACACACACACACACACCACACACACACACACACACACACACACACCACACACACACACACACACACACACACAACACACACACACACACACACACACACACACACACACACACACACACACACACACACACACACACCACACACACACACACCACACACACACACACACACACACACACCACACACACACACACACACACACACACACACACACACACACACACACACACACACACACACACACACACACCACACACACACACACACACACACACACACCACACACACACACACACACACACACACACACACACACACACACCACACACACACACACACACACACACACACCACACACACACACACACCACACACACACACCACACACACACACACACACACACACACACACACACACACACACACACACACACACACACACACACACACACACACACTTTTCTGTACTTTTCCTACAAACTCATCTTCTATCCATCCTTAGTAACCGTATAAAAGAAAGGTTACTGTGCTATTATCAAAGGTTTTTCTCTCCCTTTCATCCCTCTCCCTCTCTCCCCCCCCCCTCTCCTCTCTCTCCTCTCTCTCTCTCTCTCTCCTCCTCTCTCTCTCTCTCTCTCCTCTCTCTCTCATCTCTCTCTCTCTCTCGCTCTCTCTCTCTCTCCTCTCCCTCGTCTCTCTCTCTCTCTCCTCTCTCTCTCTCTCTCGTCTCTCTCTCCTCTCTCTCTCTCTCTCTCTCTCTCTCCTCTCTCTCTCTCCTCTCTCTCTCTCTCTCTCTCTCTCTCTCTCTCTCTCTCTCTCTCTCTCTCTCTCTCTTCTCTCTCTCTCTCCTCTCTCTCTCTCCTCCTCTCCTCTCTCTCTCTCTCTCTCCTCTCCCCCCCCCACCTCTCTATTATGAAGTCACCAATTCCTTCACCATTATTTCTTTACACCTAATGACAGAGCGTGTGCGTTGGTGCTGAGTGTGGTGTGTCGGCGAGCGTGTTTTTGCTGCATTGCATGACGTGTGGGTACTAGTAATTCAAGAAGGAGCTGTGTGTTGCGTGACGTGCTGTACCAATCTCACAGGGAACAGAATAAGAGTTAATCCATTGTTATAGGAAGCACTCTTGAAACTCAGATTACTTTTTATTGTTATGACTTTTAATACATGAAAGTATGTATCTTGTGTGGTAGTATTGAGTCCCAGTGTTTCCTTGTGATCAGAGACAGGTGGGGAATGTTGGAATCGTATTGTTAATTAAAGTTTGTGGAATGTGAACCCGTTTCTTGCAGTGCAGTAAGTGTGTTTAATAAGTTTGTGGTGACATTCAAAATCATGGCTTAATGTTTTTTTGTTTTTTTTTATTTAATTATTTTATCTATCTTTATATATAATTTTTGTTTAGGGTCGAGTCACTTGATGTTTATTCTTTTTTCTTTTCTTTTTTTTGAGGAGGAGGAGGAGGAAGAGGAGGAGGGTCAAGCCTCTTTTTTTTCTAAGCCATTGCATTTTGAAAGCCAGTGTTGCGAACGGTTGAAAATTGAAACATATATTTTCTCTCTATTATTATTATTTCTCAATAATTCCACATTAATTCACACGTGCTTGAGTTGTTTGATGATACCTAAAGTGGTGTGAAAGATGAGTATATCGGTAAGTGTAAATAACAAGGAATGTAGTGAACGTGGTTATGGAACGCGGAAGCAAAATGGTTACCTAGAGCGCCTGTCTGTTTGTCTATAAAGTCTGTGAGTTCTCCGTTACAGTCCTCGTAAAATGTTTGACTGCACAGGTTTTAGATAGCCATTAATTAAGGTGCTTGGGAGTGTTTTTGACGCACCCCGCTCGATGAACTGCCTCACACCAGCTACACCTGCTCTCCGGTATGGCTGGTAGGATGGTTGGCTGGCTGGATGGATGTCGAAGGGGGGGGGGGGGGGGGGGCGATGTGCGAACCGCTGCCACCATTTATTTGTCAAAAAATATAAAAACAAGCAGGATTCGCATGGGAGCGTGGGAAGTGCTTGCTGTACACCATTATAACGCTAAACGCAGAAGAATTACGGGCTTTTAAGTTGTTTGGCGGAGTGTTTCATGCCAGTGTCGATAAATTGGTGGTGGTGGTGGTGGTGGTGGTGGTGGTGGAAGGCTGGCCCAAGGACGTGGTAGTAATCATGTGTGTGTGTGTCGGTGGGTGGGTGTGTGTATGTGTTTGTGTTTGCATGTTTTTAAGGGACAATTTCACGCCTGATCATTTTAACACTGCTCTGCCACACTCCTCATCGTTATTCCTACCTCCCACCTCACTAATACGAATGAACAACACACACCTTCACTTCTATTAGTGCTGCTAGTAATACTTCTACATATTACCGCCAAGGCATAACTCATGAACTTATTAACTATTTAAACAAGCTAACTATTGATTTTGTAGAATCAAAAGATAGTTTTGTGAAATATAGACAATAATGGAATGAAGACAATATAGCATATATTAAAATAAAGAAATGAATGTACTAGTCTGGTCACGTTTTGCATAAAAGTGAGAACAGATGAATATTTAGAGTGAATGAATGACATCTTGGGTATTGGAAAAGAATGCAAGACACTTAAGAAAATGAGATCACTAGATTACCCTTGACAGTCCAACACTAGATGGAGATAAAGCAGATCAGATCAGACTGGAAGAAAGACGTTTTGGCGCTGCACTGAATAAATAATGAAGAGCAGTGTTGATTTTCATAATGTTTTCGTCATCATATTTCTAATAGTCTTTACTTTACCCTCGTATTTATGGTAATCATGTGTTAATACTGTTTAATGCTAGACTATTTCAGGGTTTCTTTTTGTATTTGTATTTATGTTAATGGAGTGTTATCTGTGTCATTAGGAATTATGTTAGATTAGGTTAAAATATTCCCCTTGTTATAAATTTCCCTTTTTTTCTTTTTTTTTTCTTTTCTAAGTACTCTGAAACATCCGAAAAAAAACACTATAAAAAAACGAGCGTATATATTATATGATTTTTTTTTCCTAACTTCTCTTATTAAACTAATTATGAACATTATTCTACAAAACTGGAAGTGACCGGGAAGTGACAGATTATTATGCATGTCTTTCTGCAAAAATTGATAAATGAATAATAAGTAAATAGATAAATAAAATCCAGCCCTGGAGTCAGATGAGAAGTTCCAACAAAGAGAGTAAGTGTGTCACGGTTTTAATGTGCCTCAATACAGTAGGTCGTAGAGCTTCCCCGCCGGTGGCTGCTTCCCAGATTTTAAAAGCAAGTATTGACTCTCTCTTGAGATAAAAGGTCGGCGATATGATGGAGTTCTTACTTATGGGAAAACTTTAAAACCGTGCTGAGCCAGGAAAGAGAGACAGGAAGGAAGGAAGAAAAGCTGTCTGAGCGTAAGATTAGAATATTTATGTTGTCAGGAAATGTTTTATACCAGATTAAGAAGCAATTTGTTGAGGTTGGTAATTGTTTGAGGAGAGTTTTGATATATGTTAAAGCGTATCGTATTTATATGTGAGAAAGGGAATTAGTGTGTAAAGACAGATAAAAGAAGGAAATAATGATAGATGTAAATATATATGTAAAAAGTAGAAAAAGGAAGGTTGGGAAGAGAAAAACGAAGATAATAAGGAAAATTTTAACATGTAAAAACGCATTTTATTTAAAGCTGGCAAAAGAAATTGTGTAAATATATAAAAAAAAAAATAAAGGAAATAAGGAAAATGTAATATATATGTAAAAACGAATCACGTTAAAAAATAAGAAAGGGAAGGAAGGAAGCGTTTTATTAAGACAGATAAAAGATTAAAAAAAAAGGAAATGTTTAAGATATCAAATATGCACCATAATAATAGATAGTAAAGGGAAGTATAATAGTATTATAAGAACACAGATAAAGAAACAATGAATTATTATTGTGTGACTGAATGTTATCACTTCTCGTCCGGCGTGGAGGGACAACCAACCATTTTCTTTATTTATGAGACTCTTTTATCGTCTTTGTTCGCTTTACGGAACCCAACCACCCAACCATTACTCAACAACTACCCAACCATCCAACCACCCAACTACCCAACCACCCAACCACCCAACAACTACCCAACCACCCAACCACCCAACAACTACCCAACCACCCAACCACCCAACCACCCAACTACCCAACCACCCAACCACCCAACCACCCAACTACCCAACCACCCAACCACCCAACCACCCAACTACCCAACCACCCAACCACCCAACAACTACCCAACCACCCAACCACCCAACAACCACCCAACCACCCAACCACCCAACCACCCAACCACCCAACCACCCAACCACCCAACTACCCAACCACCCAACCACCCAACAACTACCCAACCACCCAACCACCCAACCACCCAACCACCCAACCACCCAACAACTATCCAACCACCCAACCACCCAACCACCCAACCACCCAACAACTACCCAACCACCCAACCACCCACACTACCCAACCACCCAACCACCCAACAACTACCCAACCACCCAACCACCCAACCACCCAACCACCCAACCACCCAACAACTACCCAACCACCCAACCACCCAACAACTACCCAACCACCCAACTACCCAACCACTCAACCACCCAACAACCACCCAACCACCCAACCACCCAACTACCCAACCACCCAACCACCCAACAACTACCCAACCACCCAACCACCCAACCATCCAACCACCCAACCACCCAACCACCCAACCACCCAACAACTATCCAACCACCCAACCACCCAACCACCCAACAACTACCCAACCACCCAACCACCCAACCACCCAACAACTATCCAACCACCCAACCACCCAACCACCCAACAACTACCCAACCACCCAACCACCCAACCACCCAACAACTACCCAACCACCCAACCATCCAACCACCCAATAACTATCCCAACCACCCAACCACCCAACAACTACCCAACCACCCAACCACCCAACCACCCAACCACCCAACAACTACCCAACCACCCAACCACCCAACCACCCAACAACTACCCAACCACCCAACCACCCAACTACCCAACCACCCAACCATCCAACCATTCAACCGCCCAACCACCCAACAACTACCCAACCACCCAACCACCCAACCATCCAACCATCCAACCACCCAACCACCCAACCATCCAACAACCACCCAACCACCCAACCAACTACCCAACCAGCCAGCCAGCCAGCCAGCCAGCCAGCCAGCCAGCCAGCCAGCCAGCCAGCCAGCCAGCCAGCCAGCCAGCCAGCCATCCAGCCATCCAACCAGCCAGCCAGCCAGCCAGCCAGCCAGCCAGCCAGCCAGCCAGCCAGCCAGCCAACCAGCCAGCCAGCCAGCCAGCCAGCCAGCCAGCCAGCCAGCCAGCCAGCCAGCCAGCCAGGGTTACCGAGATTACAAGACTGCTATTGAAGCCTCGAGTCAGTCATTAATATTAGACACTGATGCAAACTGTGACTTGGAGAGATGAAAAAATTAGTATGCAAGGCAGGAATTACATGTAAATATTAATTGGAATTTCTTGTAATTTGGAGTTATATTATATTACCAAAGATTTATTTATGTTACTCTTATGTTTCCTTCAATATTATCAATTGGAAGGATTAAATAAATGTATAAATTTGGTTGTGTTTCCCATTATATTGTTCAGTCTTTACGTCCTAGAGTTGTGGAGAGAGAGAGAGAGAGAGAGAGAGAGAGAGAGAGAGAGAGAGAGAGAGAGAGAGAGAGAGAGAGAGAGAGAGAGAGAGAGAGAGAGAGAGAGAGAGAGAATATTAAAATGTTTCCTTCCAGCGCTTAAAAGTCAGTGGCGTCGTAACATTTTCATTTTATTATTATCTTATTTCTTTTTTTTTCTTTTTCCTTCCTCACATGACATGACAAGACACGACACGAGACCGTCAGAGCAAAAAAAAAAAATCTCATGAAATAAAATAAAGTAAAATAATATAAAATAATAATGAAAATAATAATAATAATGATAATAATAATAATAATAATAATATCTACTTTATTTAGTCACTTACACTTACACATACAATTAAACTTAAATAGAAAATAGTTCATACGAGCAACATGGACATTTTTTAATTTTTTGTTTTTTTATTTAATGATATATTCTCGTTTATCCATCGTTATACTATTACCAATATTTATTTATAGGACAAGCAAGGATAAAATAATACTAAAACATCGAAGAATATAATAGATGTAAGGACAACACCTTTTTTTTTATTCATTTTATACTATTTTATTTATTTACTTGTTTTATTGTGTTTTATTTATTTATTTATTTAACTTTATTTTATTGTATTTTATTTATTTATTTATTTATTTATTTATTTATTATTATTATTATTATTATTATTATTATTTTGAGGGGCTTGGGAAGTGCATGTAAGAGGCTCGCTGGAATATTATATATAAGACTTACGTATTCTTCTTCTTGCCTGCGTTTTGTCAGGAAGAGAATATGAAGGACGGTATCCCTCACCCCCCCTCACCCCCATATCTCTCTCTCTCTCTCTCTCTCTCCTCTCTCTCTCTCTCTCTCTCTCTCTCTCTCTCTCTCTCTCTCCTCTCTCTCTCTCTCTCTCTCTCTCTCTCTCTCTCTCTCTCTCTCTCTCTCTCTCTCTCTCTCTCTCTCTCTCT
>JAPQNM010000003.1:35741327-35756327 GCA_029783475.1 Metacarcinus magister | reverse complement strand
CCCGTTCTCTTGTAATTCCACCATTATCACCTTCCGTTTGTGCTGTTTCATGTGTTCATCAGTTGTATTTTATTTCTCGTTTGACAGACTCATCAGGGTAATCATCTTCTTGGTTGTTCTTCTTGATTTGCATGTAGATACGTAGATAGATAGATAGATAGATAGATAGATAAATAGATGTATATCCTTCCTATTATGTAAAAAAAACCACTTCTTACGTAACATTTTTAATCTGCCAGAACGAAGTGAGAGTAGCAATACATAAGAGAAGTTTACCATACTATAAAGGCTGAAAATTACTAACACAACGTGATTTATTTCGTGTTTTTAATGTAGAGTTGAAATTTTACATATTAGGTCTTCAGATAAGGCTGTTGTACACAAAATAATAGAAATAGCCTGTGTTTTCAAGATACATACAAACATACATACATACATACATACATACATACATACATACATATTAATCATTGAAGAGGTAGGTAGGATTCATCCATAACCTTCACCTCCCTTCCATACATCGTCTCGGTACTAACAAAAGATTCCCTTCAAAAGATCCTTGCAGCTCCCTCTCTTCCCTTGGGATCACGTCCTTTCATGTCCCAATTTTTCGCTTCAGTTCAGAGCCAAAAAGATTTCAGCGTAAGGTTAGTGGAGCGCAATATTGCATTGAACACATAGTTGAAGGAAAAGTTGTATTATTTATCTTAGTCTTGATCTGATTCCTTTTTAAGATTAGTTTCCACAGGCCTTTTGTTGATTGAGGGGGGGAAAAAAGATACAGGTATTAATTAGCCTTCTGAAATACAAAGGGTTCACGCGGTCTCGCTGTCTGTGTAACTGTATGATTATTAATAGTTATCCCTTTTCCTGAGTCTCTGAACATGTGGTTATTTAGAACGTAGACTCCAAAAAACACACTCCATATGCACCGGAAAGAGAAAGAAAAACATATTACTTACTAAACAAACAGATTGCTTTTAGTGTGTTGTTTGCTTCCGTTCATAATTGTTTTTTTTATTAGTAAGTGTTGTTTCGTTATAACAATTACTGTGCATCACCTTTGTACCTTGACATCACGACACACACACACACACACACACACACACACACACACACACACACACACACACACACACACCACACACACACACACACACACACACACACACACACACACACACACACACACACACACACACACACACACACACACACACACACACACACACACACACACCACACACACACACACACACACACACACACACCACACACACACACACACACACACACACACACACACACACACACACACACACACACACACACACACACACACCCACACACACACACACACACACACACACACACACACACACACACACACACACCACACACACACACACACACACCACACACACACACACACACACACACACACACACACACACACACACCACACACACACACACACACACACACACACACACACACACCACACACACACACACACACACACACACACACACACACACACACACACACACACACACACACACACACACACACACACACACACACACCACACACACACACACACACACACACACACACACACACACACACACACACACACACACACACACACACACACACACACACACACACACACACACACACACACACACACACACACACACACACACACACACACACACACACACACACACACACACACACAACACACACACACACACACACACACACACACACACACACACACACACACACACACACCACACACACACACACACACACACACACACACACACACACACACACACACACACACACACACACACACACACACACACCACACACACACACACACACACACACACACACACACACACACACACACACACACACACACACACACACACACACACACACACACACACACACACACTACAAGTCTATAATACAGGTTAAATATGATAGAAGGGCTTGAAATATTCCGTAATTCTAATGGACACACTGACTTAGCTGCTATATAAATGCAAAGAGGTCACACAATAAATTCACGTCCTCTATTGAACCCACTCTTTCCTTCCCAGCACCACATATAATATTCAAAAACGGAAAAGTAAACAAAATATATACATATATATATATATATATATATATATATATATATATATATATATATATATATATATATAAAGGAATAGGAAAAGGAAGGAAGGAAGGAAGGAAAAGGTTATCAACTCAAAATATTAGACACGTGGCTCTTCTTATCTTCTTATCCCTGTTTGTTATCTTGACCTGCATATTTAAGGTTTAGCAATGGTATTCTTGCAGACATACATACATGCATATATACATACATACATATATGCATACATACATACACGTACGTACCTCACTCTCATACAATTGCCAGGTATCATAGTGTACATAAAAGTGTTTTTCACTATACATCATAAATTTTACCTCTTGCCTAAGTGTGTAAAGTAATCTAAATCATGAATAATACCTAACTATTATTCATTAGTTGTTTTTTTCTATATCACAAACCGTTGGCGCCAGTAGGCTTGATAGAGGCAGGATGGACTTACCTCTTGCCTGTTATTTGGCGTAGGTCTTTAGATTTTTTCTAGTAACGCCTCGAATGTTTACGTTCTCTCTTGAATATGTTGAGAACGAGAGAGGCTATTGCTGCTACAGCCTCAGATGCATATAAACATTGTAAGTCTCGTCTGAGGACAGTATGGCAGCAATTTGGGTAATTTTTGACCACGGCGTTAATACCAAAGAATGACAAGTGGCCAGCGGATATCGGGGAATCGAACCCGGGACCCTAGGTTCGCATGCCCGAACGCTTGACCACTGTATTAGTTTTAAATGACGTAGTTGAATGTAATTAAAGAAAGGTAGATTGTTACTATTATTACCAGCTATCAATTATCACTTCATACATACGAGGCTTCTCTGTCAGGGTGTGTGTGTGTGTGTGTGTGTGTGTGTGTGTGTGTGTGTGTGTGTGTGTGTGTGTGTGTGTGTGTGTGTGTGTGTGTGTGTGTGTGTGTGTGTGTGTGTGTGTGTTTCCCTCCCTCACTCTAAGACATTAAAAGAGAGGCAGTGAGGCGAGGGCCCTCCGTCCGTCCTTTCGTCTGTCCGTCCCCCTGCGAGCTATACCTTAAGTTTGCTGACTTAATGACTGTCGGAATGAGAGATGACCGAAGTTTTAATGTATGTTTGTATCATATATCACTTGGTGCGGGAAAACTTTTTGCCTGAGTCCCCCGTAAGATAAGAAAACAGATGTGCAACTAAGTAAAGCAAGCAATTGAAGAGGAATCAGGGAGGGAGAAAAATTTACACAAGAGTACGTGTATTAGGTTATATATCAATACGTCTTTGTCTATAGAGAAATAATACATTATACCCAACCCAACCCAATTATTTTAACTTCCATCAGCCAAAAATCGTTGAAAATACATCGAGAAGCATTGAAATTGAGTGTCTTGGATGTAAGATTGATAAATGACACCAATTACATTATTTTCACAACACATTACCTGCAACACGGGAGGAAGGATGGGTGTTGGTGTTGGTAATGGAGTGTCCAATGTGCTGTATATACCAACACACACACACACACACACACACACACACACACACACACACACACACACACACAGTTGAGGTGGAGGCTGTAAGGTGGTGATAATAAGCAATGATTGTTATCGTGTACATTTTGTGATGTAGTTACGAGTGTGGAACTTAAGACAGTTAGGTTGTTAGTGGTGATTGATTATAACATGTGTGGTGGTTATGGTGATTGTAGTAGTACTTGTGGTGGTGGTTGTGGTGGTGGTGAAATATTGTGGGTAGCTACGTAGTTCCTTCCCATAACGTGTTCATGTTAATGCATATATGGAAATGAAGAGTAACCAATCTGTTTAGGAAGGTAAAAGCCTAGTGTGGCGGTGTTTTGTTTTTTCTCTCCCTTTTTCTTTCTTTTTCGCTCTTTCTATTTCTTTTTAAAAGTAATCTAACCTTTGACCCCAAAACTCGTTAGCCATTTACCTCTCTTTATATATCTTTTTTTATTTTTCATTTATTTATTTATTTCATTATTGATTTTTTTTTTATATTTCGTCCCCCCACATGGCAGTTTTCCAATACAGTTTCCCAAGTGGTCACCTGCCCCCCCTTCCCTCACCCCCGACCCCCCACAGAGTCAAGTCAAGTCATGGCCACACACACAAAAAATCTAAAAAACCGAACCTGACCTAACCCTCAAATCTATATATATATACTCACATTTTATCTAAACTTTTGAACGCTTGCTGCAAGGCGGGGAGAGAGACTCGATTTACTGATAAACTTTTACTTTCCTGCTGGCACCAGATTTTGGGGTTTTTTTGCGGTTATTCTTTATGCGCTCGCGATGCTCTTTTGGTTTTCCCACACTACCCGCAGCCTCTAAGTAAGGATGCTGCTCGTGGGTCAAGGTTGGATCCTCCTTAGTTTTGGAATTTAGTACAGATTCAAGGTTAAGGCTACCACACTCGCCACCACCACTACTACCACTACTACTACCACCACCACTACTACCACTACTACTACCACCACTACTACTAGGTTAAGTATGTCTGTATACTACCACGAACACTAACACTAATTTAATAACCACACAACCACCACGATAACTACCACTACCACTACCTACTACTACAAACACCAACACTATTACAAAGAAAATTCATGTATTCCTGTCTGCTCCTCCTCACGTTGTAGACACAAACGTAGTCTACAACATAAACTTCCTTTTGATAAGTCTGTATAGTCATAGAATACATATAGAAGCCTCCAGCATCTCGCCTTAAACGCCACAAACAACACCTACTTGTCACCTTTCACCTTTAGCTCACGTTATCAAGCCTCACCTGCAGACCGCGAGACTTCAGACACAGGCGAGATAGCAGGCGCCATGTTAATGCTAGGTATGTGGTATGTGGTATTAATTTATGGATTAATTATGTTCTCTGAGTATATTAATGGCATCCACGTCAGGCTGTTATTGTTGCTGTCAGAATCTATATTATTCTTATGTTATTGTTATTATTGTTATTGTTAAGAATCGTCACAGACAAACGGCCAGCCAGCTAGCCAAGTCCTTTCCTTCCCTTCCCTTACCTTCCCTTCCCTTACCTTCCCTTCCCTTCCCTTCCCTTCCAGCCACGAGGACAGACACTCAAGCATATAATAAGCGCGAGTATATGTTACAAGATCGTTGTATTTCCAAAGCTGTTTCCCAAGTATTTGAAATTAATTAGTTGTTAGTTAGTATTAATCTTACCACGATACACACACACACACACACACACACACACACACACACACACACACACACACACACACACACACACACACACACACACACACACACACACACGGAAGGAATTACATGTCAAAACGCCAATAGATTCTCGTATAAAAGTTTTCCCAATGGTTTCCTTCC
This sequence comes from Metacarcinus magister, assembly GCA_029783475.1. Classification (NCBI taxonomy): domain Eukaryota; kingdom Metazoa; phylum Arthropoda; class Malacostraca; order Decapoda; family Cancridae; genus Metacarcinus; species Metacarcinus magister. The sequence goes on along the minus strand of JAPQNM010000003.1, from coordinate 35,750,794 downwards.
CACAGACTGACGCATCCTCTCTTGACACAGCGGATGGGACGAGAAAAAAATCAAATAAAATAAAGAGAGAGAGAGAGAGAGAGAGAGAGAGAGAGAGAGAGAGAGAGAGAGAGAGAGAGAGAGAGAGAGATAATAAAAATAATCGGTGACGTTCATTGCCTCCACCATAATCCTTGTATGTTTTCCTTTCCACTGATAAAGAGAAGAGAAGGTTACAAGAGACAGTCTGAAACCTCACCTACATAACCAGCCATTACATATACATACATATATACTTACATAGTACATACACAGTGCCTTAAACATACATAAAAACACTTGTACATACAGATAGATAGCTATGATTGCAAAAAAAAACTTCTCCATCAACAGACTCTCTCACACCCTTGACTTGATCTAAATACAACTCAGTCTACTAAAAGATTTCTGACATGTCTGTTTCTGTTTCTCCTCCAATAAAGAAAGTGAAAGAAGCTTTGACACGGTGCCAATTTTTAGTGTTATGAAAATATGCGGTTTTAAGAGTAAATATTTTAGTACGTGATACATCGCAGAAAAAAAGCAAAAACAGATACACATGCGGAAGAAAACGTGATTTTTTGTATATATTTTATTTTGTATTTTTTACCATTTGGGTTAAAAATACAATAGTTTGATTAAAAATAGTTGGTACAGAGAATACAAAAGAGGAAGGGTCAGAGTCTAGATTTAAATTTCCCTCTCCACCCTCCACCATTCTCCCTCCACCCTCCATCCTCCCTCCACCTGCATGTCCACCCACTCACCCACCCACCAACCCACCCACCCACCCACCCACTCACCCAGTTCCCCCGTTCACCCGGAGCCTCAATGTCTCGTAATGTTTTCAACTCAACGGAGAGTAGTCAAGATGTTTGCTAAGAGACCGCTATGTGCAAATGTTGGAAGCTGTGCATATATGTAGAGGAGGAAATGGAGATGAGACAATAAAATAGTGTGTAATGCTATTTGTTTGGAGAAAAAGAGAGAGAGAGAGAGAGAGAGAGAGAGAGAGAGAGAGAGAGAGAGAGAGAGAGAGAGACAGACAGACAGACAGACAGACAGACAGACAGACAGACAGACAGACAGACAGACAGACAGACAGACAGACAGACAGACAGAGAGAGAGAGAGAGAGAGAGAGAGAGACGATTCACTGGCATAAGTTACTACTGTTACTAAAAAAAAAAAAAATTCGTGCAATATTCACGCTGTCAACATCACGACCAAGGAAAGGAAATACAATATGTGACGTATTAATATTTTTTTCTTCTTTTTAATATCTTCAAAAAGTAAGCTTCACCATAATGAGGAATTTAAGAAGAGAAAAACTTTAGATTGTTATTATTTTATTTCTTACACAGATAGAGACTGGTGAGAGAGAGCTATAGCATAAAAAAAGGGAGAGAAATAAAAAAAATTAAATAAAAAAAACTGTAAATGTAGCTTCATCAAGAGAAAATGAGAGAGAATGTTACACCGAAAAGCAGCGGAAAATTTATTAATCAACTGAAACTGGCTTATGCGAAGATTGGTGGAACTTTTTTTTAAGGCTGGTTGTTTAACCTGAAAGTTTGCTCTTTTTCTCACCTGGAATGTAGAATGGTGGTGGTGCTGGTGCTGGTGCTGGTGGTGAAGGTGGTGGTGGTGAAGGTGGTGGTGCGGGTGGTGATGGTGCTGTTGCTGCCCTACTCTCTCTCTCTCTTTCGCTTCCTACCAAACCTAGACTCGTGTTCTGTGTCGCTCATTCAACTTAAAGAACTGAATACTAATATTAACTTTATCATTAGACAGTGAATAACGCGTAGAAATTGCGGGATACTTTCATTACATGGTTTAAATCTCCCTTAATACATAATGAGAAGAAACCAACCCAACCCAACCCAACCCAACCCAACCCAACCCAACCCAACACGCTATACTATACTACAATCAAGGTACAACCACATCACTATAACACACCTACCTACCTACCTACCTACCTACCTACCTACCTACCTACCTACCTACCTACCTACCTACCTACCTACCTACCTACCTACCTACCTACCTACCTACCTACCTACCTACCTACCTACCTACCTACCTACCTACCTACCTACCTACCTACCTACCTACCTACCTACCTACCTACCTACCTACCTACCTACCTACCTACCTACCTACCTACCTACCTACCTACCTACCTACCTACCTACCTACCTACCTACCTACCTACCTACCTACCTACCTACCTACCTACCTACCTACCTACCTACCTACCTACCTACCTACCTACCTACCTACCTACCTACCTACCTACCTACCTACCTACCTACCTACCTACCTACCTACCTACCTACCTACCTACCTACCTACCTACCTACCTACCTACCTACCTACCTACCTACCTACCTACCTACCTACCTACCTACCTACCTACCTTCCTTCCTTCCTACCCTGTCCTTCCCTTTTATTACCTCGCTCACTCACACCCTGAAGAGAGAGAGAGAACCAGCCAGCCAGCCGTCTGTCTATCAATCACATGCATCCTCCCTCGCTCTTCACTATTATTCTGTTGTAGTTGTACTTTTCCAACCTCAGATATCACGGTCAGATACAGGATTTTGGCGCGAAAGTTTGTATGTGAAGAGTATAATGGGGATGTTAGGAGAGAGAGAGAGAGAGAGAGAGAGAGAGAGAGAGAGAGAGAGAGAGAGAGAGAGAGAGAGAGAGAGAGAGAGAGAGAGAGAGAGAGAGAGAGAGAGAGAGAAAGAAAGAGAGGTTAAAAAAAAGATAATATATGTGAGGAAAAAACAACAAAAATCACATTCTTGCAGCGGAAAAAAAAAGAAGAAATATCGCAAGAGATTAGGACAAGGAAACAAGCAAACAAACAAACAAACAGATACAGATATGCGAATAAGACTTGGAAGACGTTGATAAATATACAGAAATTATTGAACACGAAGAGGAAAACGAAGAATGATGGAGATAATAAAGAGAGAGAGAGAGAGAGAGAGAGAGAGAGAGAGAGAGAGAGAGAGAGAGAGAGAGAGAGAGAGAGAGAGAGAGTCAAACAAAGGAGTACATATGCATAAAGGGACAGATAGATAGATAAAAAGATAGATAGATGAATTGATAGAAAGATAAATAAATAGATAGATAGATAGATAGATAAATGGATAGATAGAAAGATAGATAGATATATAAGTAGATACATAGATAGATAGAACATATAAATAGATAGAAAGATTGATAGATAAATAAATAGATACTTAATAGACAGCTAGATAAATGGATAGATAGATAGATAGCTATTGTAACAAATACTCTTGAATCACCATTTCTGTTTTCTCTCCCTTCCTCTCTCTTTCTCCCTCGCTTCCATTCCTCCTCCTTTCCTCCTTGCCTTAAACAGACATACAGACAAACAGACATACAGACATACAAACAGACAGACAGATAGCTATCATCAAAAAAAAAAACTTCCATCAACAGTCGTGTTTTCCTTTCTTTTCTTCCTTCCTTCCTTCCTTCCTTCCTTCCTCTCTCCATTCCTCCTCCTCCTCCTCCTCCCCCTCGTGTTGTGATGTTGAGGTGTTGTCTTGTGTTGTGTTGTGTTGTGTTGTGTTGTGGTGTGGTGTGGTGTGGTGTGTGGTGTGGTGTGGTGTGATGTGGTGTGGTGTGGTGTGGTGTGGTGTGATGTGGTGTGGTGTGGTAGGGTGTGGTGTGGTGTGGTGTGGTGTGGTGTGGCGTAAGGTTCTTGTCTAGGTGTTGTGGCGTTGTGTTGTGTTGTGTTGTGTTGTGTTGTGGTGTTGTGGCGTAATGTTTTGGTTCAGGTGTAAGTCAACGTGGTAATATTGGCTCACCTGTCCAAGCGAGTCGCCTTAACGGTTTCCTGGATGCCACAAATTGCTCTTGGAAATGTGAGCTGGACAGACCAAGGTGTTTTTCTTTCTCTCTCGCTCTCTTTCTCTCTCTTTTTTTATTCTCTCTCTCTCTCTGTTTTTCTCTCTTTCTCGTCTTTAAGAGAAGGGAAGGTGTGGTGATGACTGACTGACTCCTTCCTCTTCCTCTTCCTCTTCCTCTTTCTATTTTTCTTTCTCTTTAACTTTCGCTTCCTCTTTCTATTTCTCTTTCTATTCTTTTTTTTTCCTCTTTCTCTTCCTCTTTCTCTTCCTCTTTCTCTTCCTCTTCCTCTTTCTCTTTATCTTCTTCTTCTTCCTCCTCCTCCTCCTCCTCCTCCTCCTCCTCCTCCTCCTCCTCCTCTTCCTAAAGTATATTTCTCTTCGAGGATGAAAGTCTTATACTGAAAGAACAACTGTATTAGATAAGTTTGTTCTGTATAGTGACAAACAAAAAATTTACGAGGATATTGCTACTTATGAGAATGTACCGCTATTTTCCAATTCATTTGATAACATTTGAAGTATTTCCTATTCTATCTTGAAATACTTGAACCCAGCTATATGACCATCATTCTACTTCTGTTTCTGATGGTAAATGATATTGTTGTGTGCTCTCTCTCTCTCTCTCTCTCTCTCTCTCTCTCTCTCTCTCTCTCTCTCTCTCTCTCTCTCTCTCTCTCTCTCTCTCGCTCTCTCGCTCTCTTGCTCTCTAAGTCAAGTCGCATATCCTGTGTTATCACTTTTTCTTGCTCCTCGTAGACGCAATATCCTGGCCTCTTGGCAGTCCTCTTGATTACTAGAACTTGAGGTCGAATAGTAAAGAGTACGAGACCCGAAGCCCCGATTCAGGGAGAGAGGAACCGACTGACTGAATGAAAACAAGTAACTCAATGATACTTAGTTAGGAGAGAATTTCGTGGGCGGTGGGCGACGGGCAGCGGGAGACACAATTTCATTCTCAAAACTAAGAAACGAGATTAATATTATTTTGTGTCTATTTTACACGTACCATTCATTTTTTTTTTCTTTTTATAGTAATGATCTATATTGTCATCCTTATACATATGACTTAATAATTAACACAGATATAAGGTTAAGGAAGAGATGAAGATGAAAAGAGGTTAACTTAATAACATAAAAGAAAGTAGAAAGAAGGAAGGGAATAGGAGGAAGGAAGGAGAAGGTTTTGTAAGGCAAGGGAATGGACAGCCTCGTTAGGTTAAGTCCAGTTAGGGGATACAATTGCTGTCTCTTCTTCCTTTGTATTCCTTTATCTCTATATTCCCTAGCTATCATCTTAACACATCCTTCCCGTAAAGGCGAAATTCTAAGGCGTGGGTTGTTGTATATATAATATTGAACGAGTGTCATTTTCATACTACTAATGTATATTGGCTGAGTCTCTGGGGACGAAAGGCTGAATGGACTCTGGGGTGAATAATATATGTTGGCAAGAGAGAGGAGAGTCTATCAGTGTGAACCATAACTGTTGTGAGTGAAGGAGGAGTGGGTGAGAGTGTATGTACGTAGAAGTTATGGAGGTAGGAAGGAAGGCTGGCTGGCTGTATCTGTTGTTAGTAAAGGAGTGTGAGAGTGTGTGTACGTATGGAGGAAGGAAGGAAGGTTGGCTGGCTGGCTGACTATTACTGATTCTAACGCAATAACTGCCTGCCTTCCTTCCACGTCTCTTTAAAAATCTAATACCAGTCTGATATGAAAGATTTGTTAATACATTTCACTGAAGCTGGTGTTGAATTCATCGTGTAGTATATTTGAATTGATTACGTCTTGTCTTGTCTCTTGTTCACTCGTCTGTCAAACCTATAACCTGTATGATATCTATTTGACAAGGCTACGTTACTTTATGCTTGGGTGGATCTCCTTTTCACAGTATTAAGTATATATAAAAAAAAATTGTACGACTTTCTGCACAAACAAGAATATTAGAATAATGAAAATATATTTATGTAGATTCTAGCAGTCACAAAAAAAAAGATGTAAAATACTGTAATAACCTCTAGAACATTATTAATCCATATATAATACATAAAATAAATTACTCTTTCTTCTAATGGGAATTACAAGTGGTGAGCTTTTTTATAAAATGGTCTATTGTCCTTGGTCGGTTCTCCAATAGCAATAAAAGAAAATTGAAATAATTATTACATGCCACAAAGGAGACATCCATGTTAACACTTTTACTACTTTACTCTTATAGGTTAGGTAAAGTAAGTTAAGGTAAGGTAAGGTAAGGTAAGGTAAGGTAAGGTAAAGTAAGGTAAGGTTATGTTATGTTATGTTAGGTTTTGAGTCCCTTGGCGAGGCTAGAGAAGCTGTGATAGGATGGAAAGCTGTGGGTTTACATTGAAGCTTGTTATCCAACTCCAATGGACGCAACACACTTCCTGTAAACTGTTCAGAGCCCAGCGGGCTATTTATGCAAGACAAACCTGGAGGGAGGAAGGGAAGGGAAAGCGTCGCCCGCTGAGCTTGTGTCTGGAGCAAATTGATCGTTTTTCGAGGTTTGTTTGGTACAGAAAGTGTGTGTGTGTGTGTGTGTGTGTGTGTGTGTGTGTGTGTGTGTGTGTGTGTGTGTGTGTGTGTGTGTGTGTGTGTGTGTGTGTGTGTGTGTGTGTGTGTGTGTGTGTGTGTGTGTGTATGTGTGTGTGTGTGTGTGTGTGTGTGTGTGTGTGTGTGTGCGTGTGTGTGTGTGTGTGTGAGAGGAGGAACAATTATCTAATCATGGAAGTTAAGAATGCTACTACTTATATTTATACTGCATAAATATAGCAAGATAAGGTATACAATTACATTTAGACACAATGTTGTAAGATGCGATATTAATGTTACTTTCATATGTTCCAATCTTACGTAGATATACATATACATAACTCTGTCACTATATATATATATATATATATATATATATATATATATATATATATATATATATATATATATATATATATATATACATGTGTTTCTTTTAACTTCATATATCAAAAAACCACGTAATTGATTGATGATATATAAGTATTTTTTCATAGCTACTTTTTCATAGTTATGGTAAGCCAGCCAGTCAGTCAGGCATTTACACACTCATTTGGGCTGCGTCAAGAATCCCAAATCGATCAAGGAATGAAAGGAAAGAAAGAATGAATGAATGAATGAATGAACGAACGAAAGCGACTGTCCTTAGAAATATCCTTCAAGAATTTACGACTCAAATTCATGAAAAATATACCAAATGGACCCTTGGCAATGAAATGTTTGAAATTTCGTCCCGTGTCACCTTGGCGTAAATATGATCAAAAATACGACTACCTTAAGGCATAGACTGGTGGAGGTCGAGGAGGTGGTGGTAGTAGTAGTAGTGGTAGTAGTAGTAGTAGTAGTAGTAGTAGTAGTAGTAGTAGTAGTAGTAGTAGTAGTAGTAGTAGTAGTAGTAGTAGTAGTGGTGGTGGTTTTATTACTGCTTGTAGTGAAAATCTAATAAAGGTTAGAATTTCAGCTTTGTCAACACATGGAGCTAGATTTTTTTTTTTCCTTCTTTTTTACGGTATTTTCTTATCCTCAGGGAGACTTACTTACTTTCTCTCTAAGAACTACTTGTTGACATTTACATTTTGCTCTGGATCTGAATGCTGTTTCATAGCTTGTCTGTCATACATCAAAAAAAAATTAATAAAATACTGTGTTTACTTCCTACATTTGATATTATGATACTGATATATTTTTCTTGATATGAAATAGTTTTTATTTATTTTTTATGTCAATGTCTAGTTATGTTTTTATTATTATTATTATTATTATTATTATTTTTACGTATTAATGTTTTTCATGTCTTGCCTTCTTATGATACTTCCGAACAAATACAAGAGAGAAATAAATAATATAATGATTAATAATAATGAAATGCAACTATGACTTCAATCTTCCTATAAAAAAAAACACTGAAAAAAAATAACACACAAAGAGTATTAGTTTCCGCCGTCATACTTTACCTTATATTTTCATTCCACACTCATCATGTCTAACCTTTGACTTTAATCAACTAAAGTAGTAGTACAATATATTAGAAAGTGAATTCACAACTGAAATAATTGTAATTTTTTATACTATGGATGGTGATAATATTAGTTTTCTTTATTTAAGTACAATAATATATAACATTAGTAAGATGACTTTTAAATAATAAGATTTTAGTTCCTTAGCTGACACATCATCATCATCATCATCATCATCATTATCATTATCACTTCTGCTGTAAAAACACTATGATCTTTTCTATATAAATAAAACAACGAAGCATCATTACTTACCTCACTCATCACACGGACGCATTTCATCTTAACAAAGTATTACTACAATGTAAACATATTTCTACCTAATACTGAAGTGCTATTATGAACACCAGCCAAAAGAGTTACGTTCAGTTCATTTTTCTGCTCATCTCTTCTCTCTTTACCACTTTTCAGCAATCATGTTAAAGAGAGAGAGAGAGAGAGAGAGAGAGAGAGAGAGAGAGAGAGAGAGAGAGAGAGAGAGAGAGATAAATAGATAGATAGATAGATAGAGAGAGAGAGATACAATACAATTCCTTGCACTGAACTAACTAATAACTTCTAACGAATACTAGCAATGCATAGTAACCATAGAAACACCGGTGTACTTTTATTAATATAAATTATTTACCTATGATATTTATAAGTATCTTGACTGTTCTTTCAGGTGAGTTGAGGTTCAGATCGTGGCTGTCGAGCTGCTATCTAAATACAAGTCCAAGACACTAACTACCACCACCACCACTACCACTACTACTACTACTACTACCACTACTACTACTACTACTACTACTACTACTACTACTACTACTACTACTACTATAATCATCATCCTTCCTTACTTGAGGGAAAGGTAGGTGACTTGCAGTGGCTTGTGTAGCAATCTGAATACTGGTGAAAGTTTCTTCTCGACACACACACACACACACACACACACACACACACACACACACACACACACACACACACACACACACACACACACACACACACACACACACACACACACACACACAAACACACACAAACACACACAGGCTGTAGCTTTCCCTAAGGGTCTTCACTAACACAGAATGCAATATCCACTGAATCTGAATCTGTGTTAACTTGGAAACCTTCGCGTACATACATACTCTTCCTCCTCCTCCTCCTCCTCCTCCTCCTCCTCCTCCTCCTCCTCCTCCTCCTCCTCCTCCTCCTCCTCCTCTTCCTCCTCCTCCTTCTCCTCCTGCTCCTGCTGCTGCTGTTACGGAAGTGTAGTAGGTATGTGGCAGGAAGTGCGTGCCCCAAATACCTGTGATATATAGATACGTAAACTCAATTTTCTTTTGGATTCAATATTCACGAGTAGTTCTAATAGTAGTTTGCCGTGAGTGAGTTTTTGTGAGGTTTTTTGTTTTGTTTTTTTTCCTTACCATTACATAACAAGGTGGGTGACTGGTTTTCCTTAACATGCGTCTTCTTATATATAATAGATTTTTAATTAAAGACATAAA
>JAPQNM010000003.1:35726327-35736327 GCA_029783475.1 Metacarcinus magister | reverse complement strand
TTATCAGACAGGTTTGAGAAATTTTTTTGAGGTTACATAAATTCTCGTTCATAGATAATCACATAACTTTTTTTTCAAGATTTATATATATATATATATATATATATATATAACAAAAAAAAGTCATTTTCATGCTTAATTTATAGTCAATGTGATGGCATTCTAGCAACAACAGAAAAAGAGAAGTTGATAGCTTTTCAAACATATCAAGTTTAATGGAATAAAAAAAAACTATAGTACTGTAAAATCTAACTACAATAGAACCCTACATTGTTACATTGTTATTTTGTTAAACAGACTAAGCATAACAGACTAATAAATAAAACTTGCAATTATTTCACAGAGCAATACAAGAAAAGACTCATTAAGCCATTCGCATAATTACTACAATAAGTATAATTATGATATTATTTCATGGATTATTTACTCATCTGAAACATTGTCATCGGATTGTCAGGGATAAAAAAAAAATAGTTTGCATTACATTAAAGGAATGAACAATATTATTTCCAAGATAAATACATTTCCAGTTTTGTTCTATTTATAGAAACACTCAACTTAATTCGTTTGTATTATTTATTTAGTGGCTTGTTAGTTAGTATAGCTATATATGCAGCATTGTAGAAAATAAAAAAATATTATTATAGATGTAGCTAGGTTAAGTTAGTTTAGATTAGTACATAAAGGTGGACTTGTCTACTACAACCTTGAGACTCTACCAGAAGCTCAGTATAAGAAGTCAGATGGTGTAATGGTACCCTGAGACGCCAGATGGTGCCATAATCTCCTAATATACTACGGGGATGACTTTTTTTCAGAGTTTAGGGTCTGTTGAAATTGCTCCCTTTTTGAGAATTGGCTCTCCCCCCTTTCACGAGATTTTTCCAGAAGTCAGGATTTTTTTTCTCTCCTTTTTTTTCTTTTTTTTTACACCAATGGAGAACGAGTTGCAAAAGGTAGTAAAAAAAAGAAGAGGGAAGTACCTGCTTGCTAGCCCGGAAAGTTCTAAAAAGTTTAAAAAAAAAAAAAAAACATTCTTAAAAAGAGCTCAGTGATTTAGTAGTGCATTGAGTCATCTGAAATATCCTTCCTTTCCATCCTTCCTTCCCTTTGATAGTTTTATTCATAGGAGGATAAAAAACAACACACACACACACACACACACACACACACACACACACACACACACACACACACACATACACACACATACACACACACACAGACATGCATACATACACACACACACACACACACACACACACACGGTCCGCTAGCGTAGTGGTTGGCGCACTCGGCTTACAACCGAGGGGGCCAGGGTTCGATCCCCTGGGCGGACGGAGATTATTTAGGTGTGTCTCCTTTCACGTGTAGCCCCTGTTCACCTAGCAGTGAGTAAGTACGGGATGTAAATCGAGGAGTTGTGACCTCGTTGTCCCGGTGTGTTGTGTGTGAGTGGTCTCGGTCCAACCCAAAGATTGGTCTCTGAGCTCGGAGCTCCTCCATAGGGGGACGGCCGGCTGTCTCGAGAGAGACCAGCAGCAGACTGTACAGTGAATTACACACACACACACACACACACACACACACACACACACACACACACACACACACACACACACACAATAAATACAAAATTTTAAAAATGATAATAATAAATAAATAAATAAATAAATAAATAAATATAGTAAATATAAATAAGTAAATAAATAAATAAAAGTTACAAAGTTGAAAGTACAAGTGAACAGAATAAAGGTGATGTGAGAGAAAGTGAACAAGCAGCATCCAGCCACGAGAGAGAGAGAGAGAGAGAGAGAGAGAGAGAGAGAGAGAGAGAGAGAGAGAGAGAGAGAGAGAGAGAGAGAGAATGTAGGGAAGACGATTTGTTTGGCGCTAAAATATGATCCTAACTTACGTCTATAATATTATCCTTTTGCATATGTGTTAGAACTACTTCACGTAATGCAGGATTGTGCTGAGAACTATTATTATTATTTTTTTGTTTTATACGTAAGGAGTTTAGTTGTGGCAAAGATGCGTGTGTGTATGTGTGTGTGTGTGTGTGTGTGTGTGTGTGTGTGTGTGTGTGTGTGTGTGTGTGTGTGTGTGTGTGTGTGTGTGTGTGTGTGTGTTCAAAATCAACCATCTTATAATAAATAATCATAACTATAGGCTTACTTACTTACTCCATCTATAGACAACAGAAGAAAGGCACCCCTTCCCCCTCCACCATTCCCCTTACTTACTGGCATACACCATTGGTATTTTTTGGGCTCAGAGTGGAACTAATGGGTAGGTAGGGTCGCTGGAACCAAAAACATCAGCAGTTTATTTTTGAAGTTTTTTTTTACCAGAGACAGCTTGACAGCCAGCCAGTTGTCCTGCCCAGCTGTCAACGGCAGAGGAGGAAAGTAGAGTCAAATAAGAGCGAGTGTTGTGAATGGAAAAGCAAAGCAAAGCAAAACCAAGATCTGAACGAAAAAAGAAATTAAGTGATATATAAATTGTTCAAAAGAGAGAGATTTTAAATTGTTTAGTAATTAGAGATATGCATCTGGAAAGGGTAAAGGAAGGCGAGTAGCAGTGTATTGGAAGATATGGGATTGGAAATGGGTGGTGTGGGCGAGGGTTGTGAGGCTGAGAGAGGAAAGGGAGCATTTCTAGCCTCCGAAAAGAGTGTAGGAAAATGTGCAAATGACTATGGAAGGGGTGAAGGGGAAGATAAATAGCGTTAATTATGCATGAATATGTTTATTTGCACCTGTAAGTATAAATAAGAGAAGGTAGAATGAAACAGAACAAATAAGAATTTTAGATTTAAATAAACTTCAACAATGGAGAAAGAATGAAATTAAGATGAAATAGAGAGAAGATTGGCTTTGTCGAGACTACATGAGAGTGATTACCTTGTGGAAATGTATACAGACAGAGAGAGAGAGAGAGAGAGAGAGAGAGAGAGAGAGAGAGAGAGAGAGAGAGAGAGAGAGAGAGAGTTAGTTGTACTTAATCAGTGGCTCCTTTGGGCATTAAGTGAAGTAGAAGTGGCTGTACAGAACATAATTAAGAAGTGAAGTATTAGCATGTGGGAAGATTAATAATACCAAGAAAAGGTCAAGGATGAATAATAAAACAAAGAATTAAAGAATATATCATTGTTTTGAATATAAATGAAGGAAGAAAGAAGCACACACAAATGACAATACAAAGATGGATAAAAAAAGGGGATATGTCAAACAAACAATGAAAGACTGACCGTAGGAAGCAATATTTGGATAAACTAATGAATTACGGGAAGGAATTTTTTGCTATAGATTCGTTTAGGATATTGTAAATAAAAATAAATAAATAAATAAAAAAAAAGAGAGAGAGAGAGAGAGAGAGAGAGAGAGAGAGAGAGAGAGAGAGAGAGAGAGAGAGAGAGAGAGAGAGAGAGAGAGAGAGAGAGAGAGAGAGAGAGAGAGAGAGAGAGAGAGAGAGAGAGAGAGAGAGAGAGAGAGAGAGAAAAGAGAGGAAGTAGATTCTAGAGCTTATAACAAGTGAGGGATAAAAAACATATTAGCAATTTTTTTTCAAAGTTCATTATTAGGATTTTTTTTTTTTAAAGAAGAATAAAAACGATAAAAAAAAAAATTATGCTAAAACTTTGCTCTACTTGGAGAATGTGTTTGTGTATTCTTTACAGTGTTCGTCAGGTTATAAACATTTGAAAGAAATAATAAGTGTCCAGAGTCCATTGAGTACAAAAAATTGAGGATTCCAGGATAACATAGAACATTTACAAGGAAGTAAAGATTTCTTGAAAAATACAAGAAAGAAGAGACAAGGAAAAATAAACTTCCATGAAAACAAAGAACCTTAGTAATCTCTATTGAAGAGAAATGTGAGCTTGAATGGATATTATTTTACATTATTCCCCTCTACGTGCATCTAGACTCTGATTTGCTCTTACAGGAAGAAGTGTAAGTCAAGAAGATGAACCCAAGAACCTGTAGTAAACGCACTCGACTTGTTAACAGCGGAATGGGATATCAAGCCTTAGGAAGAGGAAGCCTAAGCCATGTTGAGAGAAAGAGAGAGAGATATAGATAGATAGAGAGAGAGAGAGAAAGAGAGAGAGAGTTTAAAAAAGAAAAGAAAGGTAATTATATATGATGAAGGTATAAGCTCTCTCTCTCTCTCTCTCTCTCTCTCTCTCTCTCTCTCTCTCTCTCTCTCTCTCTCTCTCTCTCTCTCTCTCTCTCTCTCTCTCTCTCTCTCTCTCTCTCTCTCTCTCTCTCTCTCTCTCTCTCTCTTTTTTCTCTATCTCTCTCGCAAAATATTGAAAACGTATTATTGTTGGTAAATAGAATTTTTTTTTATGGAATTCAAAACTTTCAAAAACGTGCAAGATTTTTGGTTGCTTCTCCGGCTGCCTTTGCCTCCTCCTCCTCCTCCTCCTCCTCCTCCTCCTCCTCCTCCTCCTCCTCCTCCTCCTTCTCCTCCTGCTCCTTTTCCTCCTCCTTACCTTCAGTCCTGTGAGCGAAGGGAGACACTGAGAGCATATTGTCTTCAAGTCTTTGCATGTGTATTGAGTATTTCATCTGCTTTCGCTTTGTTAGATCAGACGTCGCACAGTTTTCCGCTTTGCCTCCCCTCTGGCGGCGGCGGCGGAGACTAGGATGAAAGGCTAAGGAAACTAGGTAATGGAAGTGGTGGTGGTAGTAACATGGAAATATACACTAAAATGGCAGCAAATTAAATGATTATGAATATTGATATCAGGTTTGTGAAAATACAGCACTTGATTATAGAAGATTGTAAATGTTAGTGTGATTGGTATAATAATGGAATGTTTTGACAGAGAACTGAACTTAAACTTTTCATTACTATAACTGTGAGACCAGTGAGGAGACCAGAGACGAGAAGAAACTAGTAACGAGACTGAATGATAATATCGAGGCATGGTATGTTTTTTTTTCTAAGCATCATGTTCAGTCCTACCTGGTACAGTCTATGAGGGAAAAGTGGAAATATTGTAGCGTTTAAATGTATTTTTTGAAAGTTCCGGAGTGTTGATATTGAGGTAAACATTGAATCCTGCCTCTCCTCCGTCTGTCGTTGTCATTGTTATTGTTATTTGTGGGTTTTTTAATTAAATAATATAATAGTATTAAATATATACAAATATCGAAAATATATAAAATGTAAAATTATATTAGGAAAAATATGTAAAATAAAAAATATTAAGGGATTATAACTTGGTTGGATGGTTGTTAAAAGTTTGTAAAAGCCAAAATTGGGTGTGTTTTGACGTAGATGCAAAAGTCTGATCTAAATTCACCTTAAAGAATTAATATTATAATATGTTTAACCAACAAATCTATTCACGTTTAGTTCGTGTATTCATAAACATGTAAATTAAGTGGCTGTGTTGACAAGGTTTGCTCTTCGCTGGCGTTTACTTTCAGGAAAATAATGTAAAAAGGTTAATTTTCCTACCTCATTACCAACCATTACTGTCACTCCATCGCTTGCTCGCATTTTGTGTTCTTCTAAAAATATGTAATCCCAAAAATTCCATTATAGCGTTCAACTTTTCGTTCATGATTTTTTGTCTTTTTTTCCAAGGATGAATTTTTGTCACTATCCATTTTTTTTTTTTTAGAAAGAGAGAATTTACAGCTCTTTTTTTCATTTGTTCAGAGATGTCACTCATTTTAGATTTACTTACATGCTCTCGATACGTTAAATAAATTAGAGAACATATCATCATCATCATTATTATCATCATCATTATCATCATCAGCCTCTATGATTCCACTACACGACAAATACTTTCCCTTCACCTCCTCCATTAAACTCTATATTACCTACCTAACCGTCTATTCCAGGCCACACAATAATAAGAATATAATCATTACTCAAACAATGGTCTTTAGAAGCAGCACTGATCTATTCCACAGTCAGTCGATGCCGCGGGTTCTGAGTGAAGGAAAGTGTGTTTGAATGACCAGCAGATGCAGTAGGTAGGTAGTACAGTGGCTAGCGTTCGGGCATGCAAATCTAGGGTCCCGGGTTCGATCCCCCGATATCCGCTGGCCACTTTTCTTTGGTATTACCGCCGAGTGGCCAAAGATTACCCCAAATTGCTGTCATACACTGTACTCAAACGGGACTTGCAAAGTTATATGCATTTGTAGCAGTGCAGCAATTAGCCTCTCTCGCACTCATCATCAGAGAAAACTTGAGCAATTCGAGGCTTCACTATTAAAATCTAAACCTGAGCCACTAACGGGTGGACGCCGACGATCAAAAAGCCTTCATCAATGCCCACCGGCCCCAAAGGTATATGATGTTAAAAAGTTCTCTCAGTAGATTTTAATGTAATTCTTCAGTAGGGGCGACCAATCAAGCAGACCAAGGCCGTTAAGATAAAATAGCAAGCCGGTGCATCATTTCCAGGTGTACTTTACCTTGTGGAAGTGGCTGGGCAAGGCTAGGCGGGAAGGTGGGAGTGTGCGTCAATAATGCGTGTCTGCAAAGTGTCTGGTCCAGCACGCAGCATCATTACGTTGTCGCCCTGAGAGAGTCAGGTAGGTGGACTAACACTTGTGCGGGAATCTCGGTCACCTTAAGGATGAAGTTTAGGAAAAGCTACTTACACTGAACTTCTCGTCCCTCGTTGTGGTGTGGTAGCCTCAGGGAACTAACTCCTATACCCTTAAAATACCACAATATTACTATAAGATATTCAACACCTTTCCCAGAACTCTATCCAGAATGCCCGTACACACATACCTTTATAGTACCGTCATGGCTTGATTACCACCAGCTTGTCCTCTCAGTCCACTAGGTCCACCCCGCTATACGTCCTTTCAGATGATTACTCTATACCCTGCGGCCGCGTACTTTCATCTACGTCTATATAACACTACCTTGATTATTCATTTCGAAGGCAGTAACCAGTGATGCCCAGACTCTCCTTGTATTGTGTTTATGTGAGGCTTTCCACGCGGGTACTGACCAAGGTAAAGGTTCATCAGGGTAGGGAAAGGTGGGATGTTTTAACCTACATGAAGCAGAATTGGAAGCTTCTAACGGTAAATGATGTGTTTATTTCTACAGTTGTCTTCTAGAGCCTTTATCTTACTGGCTTGTCAACAGAGGAGGTCTGAGATGCGTTCGTCTTTATTATTTGTTCTTCTTACAAGACAAGACTCAAGTACCGACTGCCCGTGTAAACAGAATAGTGAGTGAGGGTAAGTGTGGATATATTATTGTGGAAGGATGATAGTGGTGGAAGTGGATGGCTGGATGGATGGATGGATGCGTTCGTGAGTGCGTGAGCGTATGTGTCATTTCGCATTATTTTGAAAATCCACCCAAGTCTTCGATCGTAAACACTTGTCAGAAACGAAGGAGATTTATGTAAATAGAGTTGAGTAAATGCAATCGAGGAAGGGCACACACAACACACTTCACTCACTCACTCACTCACTCACCCAACTGTCTCGTCTCTCCGTCCCTCGCATTTCTGTTAGGCGCTGTGTGTGACGTGGTCTGTCAGGGAGAGTTGAAATAGTTTGTCTCCTCCCCGTCACGCCACGCCTGCTTGTGTACGGCGGGCGGAGGAAAGCGTCTTACTAACTCAGAGACGTGAAGTGAAGATGTTTAAGTCAAGCATGTCTTAGGTTCTGTGAGTGAATGAATTATCTAGCCACTTCCGCTTATCACGTCTGTATCACTTGAAGATCACGTCAGAGAGTGAAGAGTAGTGGTGGTGGTGATGCGTTAACACACACACACACACACACACACACACACACACACACACACACACACACACACACACACACACACACACACACACCTCACATCTCCCTCACATATCCCTCATTCCTCTCCTCTCTCTTTGAAGTGTTCCCCTCTATCAATGCATCCTTTCTATTGAATCTCAACTTGTTTGCGGATGTAAGATGAAATTGTCAGCTTCCTCATCCATTCCATATAGTGAGTAAGTGAGTGAGTGAGTCTTCCAGTTCTTAGTATCATTTCCTGGAAAGGGTTGAAGCTTTCCATTTCCTGTTTCCCTTCCATTTCAATATTTCTATAACCATTTGAATAGTATCAGATTATCACGAGAAAGCAAATGCACGCAGTTGTTATGGCGTTAGATTAATATTTGTTCAGTTCAATTTGTTTCGTATATTTGTATTCGTTGACTTAAGAATGTGTAGTGATAGTGATAGTGTGTGCGTGTGTGTGTGTGTGTGTGTGTGTGTGTGTGTGTGTGTGTGTGTGTGTGTGTGTGTGTGTGTGTGTGTGTGTGTGTGTGTGTGTGTGTGTCTGTGTGTGTGTGTGTGTGTGTGTGTGTGTGTGTGTGTGTGTGTGTGTGTGTGTGTGTGTAATCAATATGGATTATCTGATATCGTCTTCTTAAACATTTTCTGTGAGTAGGATAAGAGAGAGAGAGAGAGAGAGAGAGAGAGAGAGAGAGAGAGAGAGAGAGAGAGAGAGAGAGAGAGAGAGAGAGAGAGAGAGAGAGAGAGAGAGAGAGAGAGAGAGAGAGAGAGAGAGAGAGAGAGAGAGAGAGAGAGAGAGAGAGAGAGAGAGAGATACAAAAATAAATACAACCTCGTCAGAATCCTTAGTATTGCATTTGTGACAATATCGTTGAGCTGATGCATAGCCGAGCTGGTCCTCTCCAATACCTAGCAGTCAGCAGCTCGACAGTGACAGTGTAGGGGAGACTCAGGTGTTTAGGAAGGCAACAGAAAAGTAACATCGCTGCTATTGAATGATAGTTTTAACGGGACTAAGATATGATGTAATTGATAAGCTATATAATTGATGGTAGTTTTTTGTTTGTTAATATATATATATATATATATATATATATATATATATATATATATATATATATATATGTATATACTACAGTACGTGGGTGGTGGTGGTGGTGATGGTGGTGATGGTGGTATAACAATGTTCTAAGTACTGAGATGAAACAATTAATGAATCTGTAACAACAGTATCAGATATAAAATGTATAATACTAAGCTGAGTTTATCTGCTTTCCACATTCATAAACATAATATCCTAGGGATTTATTTCATCGGGATACAAAAGAAAAAAGAAAAAATATATATATATTTATATTTCGGAACAGAATTCTAGCTTATTCGACAGGACAGACAATAATAAAACTAAAAAAAAAAAAATGAGACACATAAAAGGATGATGAAATAATAAAATATAGAACAGCCACGTGATTACAATTCCTATAAGTACGGATAATCCTTCTAATTTCTGTCAAGGTATGAAATTATTGCCTATTGTACCATACATGATTACTCTTACCCAGGAAAATATAAATGAATAAAGTACGGTGCATTAACTATAAATGAATAAAACTAAACATATATATATATATATATATATATATATATATATATATATATATATATAAATATATATATATATATATATATATATATACATATATATAAATAAATAAATATATATATATATATATATATATATATATATATATATATATATACATATACATATATATTGAACCATATATATTAAACCACCTAATCTTGGCGTCCATAGGTGCTAGATTACCTTTACCTAGATTGATACAAATGAAATAGGAATCTCAGCACCACAGGTACACACGGTCACTCACCCTCCCTCACAACCGACAGTTTTTTGTTCTTTTTCTATTTTCTTTTTCCCGTCTTCATTCTGTTGGGTTCTTTGAGTAGACTGAATGGCTCTCGAGGGTCTTATAACACAACCTTTCATTCCCTTTTTACAGTGTCCAGGAATCTTCCGCGCGTATCTGTGGCTCAAGAAAGCGAGGAAGGGATATTGAAAGAGCAGGATCTTCGGGCTGGGCTCACAGTACTGACCAATAACTTAGGTCAGTCTCCTATTTATTCATTATGTGTTTTGACGTCTTGCACGCTTCCACAGATGATTGAATTATGGTGTTGGAATAGGTATGTGTATC
>JAPQNM010000003.1:35711327-35721327 GCA_029783475.1 Metacarcinus magister | reverse complement strand
CTCTCTCTCTCTCTCTCTCTCCTCTCTCTCTCTCTCTCTCTCTCTTCCTCTCTCTCTCTCTCTCTCTCTCTCTCTCTCTCTCTCTCTCTCTCTCTCTCTCTCTCCTCTCTCTCTCTCTCTCTCTCTCTCTCTCTCTCTCTCTCTCTCTCTCTCTCTCTCTCTCTCTCTCTCTCTCTCTCTCTCTCTCTCTCTCTCTCTCTCTCTCTCTCTCTCTCTCTCTCTCTCTCTCTCTCTCTCTCTCCTCTCTCTCTCTCTCTCTCTCTCTCTCTCTCTCTCTCTCTCTCTCTCTCTCTCTCTCTCTCTCTCTCTCTCTCTCTCTCTCTCTCTCTCTCTCTCTCTCTCTCTCTCTCTCTCTCTCTCTCTCTCTCTCTCTCTCTCTCTCTCTCTCTCTCCTCTCTCTCTCTCTCTCTCTCTCTCTCTCTCTCTCTCTCTCTCTCTCTCCTCTCTCTCCTCTCTCTCTCTCTCTCTCTCTCTCTCTCTCTCTCTCTCTCTCTCTCTCTCTCTCTCTCTCTCCTTGTTTTATCTATATTTGTCCTTCTTTCCCTTTGTATATATGTGTGTGCGCGTAATGATGATAAGAATGACAGTAATAATAATGTTAATGATAAAAGAAAGAAATGCCAAATTAGGGTTGCAGGTGTCTTGATACTCCTCTCTTAAATGAGTTCAATTCGTAGGAAGGTGGAAAATACAGATTCAGGTAAAGATGTCCACAGTTTACTTACCATTAATATCCCGATCACATATTATTGAGAATGTAGGTCAGGTGATGAACTTTATTAATTAAAGCTGACCTTGAAAATAATATAGTATAGTATAGTGGTGTAACTCAAGGTCCAATGAATTAAAAAGAAAAATTACCAATTATAGTTTCCAAACCGATAGAGAAAATAATCAGGTGTTCGTAAATTAATATAAAAGAAACAAACTTATTTCTTTTTTTCTTTTTGTTCCCAAGTCGAAGAGATGAAGAGAATTGCTCGTTTGGTTATATATCAAAGTCAAAGGAATTAAACCAATTTACAAAACAGTTTTTTTTCTCTCTCTCTTATATATATATACAAAGTGGTCGAACGAATGAGGAGGAGAAATATCTATAACACATTTTAGTTGTTATCTTTCCTTAAGGGTACAAAGACTCACTAATGAAGTTCGTCAAATAGAATTACCGTCCAAATGATTACCACCAATTCATTTCGGGCATGAAAGATAAATCCTTGAATCTTCCTGATGGCATGGCTTGTCCCGTGGAAAAGAGTGAGAGGTTAATCTTCAAACATTTTCCCTTCAAATTCATCCTCATCTTCGACTTCCTTTCATGTTAATTGCCCTGTTTTAGGAGGTAATTACAAACTCATTAGCGACCGTTCACTCACTCACTCACTCACTCGCTCACTCGTTCACTCGTTCACTCACTCACATCGACAGATTACTTCAACTTCAAACTTCAACATCATTTACGGATGTCTGCTTAGAATGTCCATCACCACCATCCGTTTTCTATGACCTTGTAATTTTTTTGTGTATAGCTATTATTTTTGAACTCAGGTCCGCTAAATGACGCTTGACTAAGAGACGGAAGCATTGACGGGAGATAGACGGGGACATGGTAGTATAGAGACAGAGATAGAGAGAGAGAGCGATTTAAATAGAACATAAGTATAGATATAAGTATGTATTTATGTATGAAAATATTCGTAGATTCTACATAATTTAAGTAAAATCTCTAATTCTCTCCCTTTTTCCACGTCTTTCTCATCCTTCTCAATCATCTCTTTCTTCCCCTCCTCTTCCTTTTCTCTTCATCTTAGTTCTCTTCCTTGTCTAGCTTTCTGTTTTCTGCATTTTCCCTTTCATGGCTCGCTAATTCAGGGGTTCATTCAAATTAAAACTCAGTGTGAAAGCGGGGGAAGAAGAAGAGGAGGAGGAGGAGGAGGAGGAGGAGGAGGAGGAGGAGGAGGAGGAGGAGGAGGAGGAGGAGGAGGAAGAAGAAGAAGAAGAAGAAAGGAAAGGTTTTGGTGACTGGAAAGAGGAGGAGAGGAAGAGGGAAGTCACGCGGAGAGAGGGAGGAAAGAAAGTCTGAGGGCGGAGGAGAGACGAGAATTTGAGAAGGTAGGAGGAGGAGGAGGAGGAGGAGGAGAAGAAGGAGGAAGAGGAAGAGGAAGAGGAAGAGGAGGAGGAGGAACGGTGCGATGTAAGAGGGTCGTAATTTGAGAGGAGTCTGCCGCTCCTCTCTTCATTTCTCTCTGTAACGGAGATGACTTCCTTCTCTGCACCGTTAGAGAGAGAGAGAGAGAGAGAGAGAGAGAGAGAGAGAGAGAGAGAGAGAGAGAGAGAGAGAGAGAGAGAGAGAGAGAGAGAGAGAGAGAGAGAGAGAGAGAGAGAGAAAAAGAGTTGAGTGAGAGTTGAGGGAGAGTGAATGCCAGTGAATGAATAATTAAAAAAGGTGAAGAGGTAATGAAGACAGACAGACCTAAATGGAAACTGGTGTGGAGAGGGCTGGTAGGGGGCGGCGCTCCCTCTCCTCTCACACTCACCCATCAAGCTACAAGGGGGGGAGGGGCGCCGCTTTACTTTAGATTATAATTAGCATCTCAGTAGTCAGTCCTCACTCAGCTCTTGAACTATTTCAGGACATAGCTTCAATAATGCAGTTCCGTCCCATTGCTCTTTCAAAGCGAGTCAACTAAAGCACCTTCCATTTTTTTTCCCGCAGTGTGGAGCCGCTGCTAATATTCTCTCCCCTTAAAACACCTCCGACTCATCCTTTTTCACCCCGTAATCTCTCCTCGTCTCTCCGCCCGTCACTGGCGTTAAGGTAAAGTATGCTGGGAAAATGTTTTATCTGTTCTATCTAGTGAAAATCTACAGTGCAAGTAGTTTAGTAAAGGTGACCATCACACACGTCCTACTGGTCTTGTTGTGATATTGTAATTGAGTTTTTATAGTAATTGTAATAGCAAGGAGTTTGAAGGTGTTACACTGAAGGTGTGTTAGTGTTTTCTTGCTTTCCAGTAGTCGTCGTTGTTGTTATTCTTAAGTGTATTCAATAGTATTACTTTTTATTTTTTGAAGTTGTTTTTAGTAATAGTGGTGATTTAGGATATTTCAAGGTAATGATAATGACAAACTTCAAACTTTATAGAAAAAAATATATATATACAAGATTCTCATAGGTAGATAAATAAATACGAAGGTAATGATACTCACAAACTTCATACCCAATAAAAAAAAAGTATTCTAATAAATAAATAGATCAATAAATAACGTCATAACGTAATTTTAAAAGACGATAACACTAAATTGTATATATCAGAAGCATAGGAAAGGAAGGAAGAGACATAAATGTGTATTTATACTATGCTCTAGATAGTGAACTGAACACATTACTTACTCAATACAGACAGTTACAGAAAGCCAAGGTATCATCCCTCAATGCTTTCACCAGCTGTATGTAGCGTTATGTAATATTTGCTTTGTTACAAAATAGACGAAAAACATAACATGCTTTCATCATTTTCATTTACTGGCACTGATAAATATATGTCAACATGGTTTGTAGATTCCTTTGTAATAGCAGTAAATACCAACAGAGAGAGAGAGAGAGAGAGAGAGAGAGAGAGAGAGAGAGAGAGAGAGAGAGAGAGAGAGAGAGAGAGAGAGAGAGAGAGAGAGAGAGAGAGAGAGAGAGAGAGAGAGAGTATATATTTAGTCATTATTTCATTCATTTATCTTTTAATTCATTGTTTTATATATATAGCATACGGTAATAGGCAGCAATTCTTAAGTCTACTACTCAACCTGTACTGTAGCGGGATAGTGGAATGAATATTTATACGTAAATTTACTATGATATTACACACGTAGTGGACCTTTGCAGTACAGGCTTGTATGTAATACTTAACCGCCTCAGGCCACCCCACTAATGAGCTGCAGACCCTGTAACTAACGACTTTAAAGGCTAGTTAAGAAAAGTTAGAGAGCGGTAGTTGGAAGTTGTTGGTAATTACAATATTATATAGTTACCGCGAAAATGAGGCTGTAAAGAACACGTGGTTTGGTTGAACCTTATAACTTTCCTTCATTTATATAACTATACCCTTGCTTCCTCTCCCTTCCTCTCCTCCTCCTCCTCCTCATCTCTCTTCCTCCTCTACTGCATCTTCACCATACTCATCACCATCACCTGTCACCACCGTCCATCACTTGCACACTCACTCACACGCACACACACACACACACACACACACACACACACACACACACACCACACACACACACACACACACACACGCACACACACGCGCACACACACACACACACACACACACACACACACACACACACACACACACACACACTCTGATACCTTCCCCCTCTATCCCTCCCTATCTGTGCCTAAGAGAGTGTGTGGCAGCGGCCGATCCTTACTATACCTGTCCCTCCCTTCCTCCTCTCCTTCCTCCCGCACTCCCAGCCCCGGGGATCAATAATGGGACCGCAGCGGCGCCCAGCTTGAACGGATTCATGTCAGGGTTAGGTAATCGTCAACTGTTGCTTCAAGGATTGCTTCAGTTGATAGTTAATAGTATGTGGTGCTTCGGTGAGTGTGTGGATGAGAGGCAACGATGCTTACTACTATGGTAATTGTAACGTGTTTTATGTGTGTGTTATTATAGTTTTGATAGAAAAATTGTATCACTTGTTATAGGTTTTAGAAATGTGGAGAAATTAATGTACATAGTTGCATCGATAGGCTACTTATCGTTTTTAAAGAGACGGATTAAGTGCTATTCATATTATATTACGTATATATATATATATATATATATATATATATATATATATATATATATATATATATATATATATATATTACTTGTCTCCTATGTAATTAGAATACAGTAGTGACATGTACTGTACGTGCTGCCGCGCCGTGCTGTACGCGCGCACACACACACACACACACACACACACACACACACACACACACACACACACACACACACACACACACACACACACACACACACACACACACACACACACACACGTACATGACCCTCATTATAACGGCACATTCACGACGTCATTTTGAGTGCAATACATGAGCAAAACGAGAACATTTAATACGTAACTAATAATAGCAATAAAAATCCACTTCACAATACCATTCATGTCAAGGATGTGTGTAACGCAATTGTCTTAAGCCTTGACTTTAGTTAATCCTGTTGTTAAGGAGTACAAAGGAGTATGAAGGAAGAACAGACAACAGCAGCAGCTCTTATACTTGACCTAACGAGGCTGTCCGTGTGGCTTATATTCTACTACTACTACTACTACTATTACTGATGTTACTACTACTACTACTATTACTATTTTATCTACATGTTAGAGACAGAAGGACAGTTAAGTAATAATAGAATAAGAGTGTGGTACGCCGATCGATTGCAATTACGTTGACATTCAAGGTAGGAGAAGGAGTTTTAGTTTATCTTAAGTTTTGCATCAGCTCTTTAATTACAACACAATATGAATGTGTCTGCTCCTTGCTCCCCCCCCCCCTCACATCACCCCCCTCGCGTGACACATACCCCCCCACCACACACCACACCTCCCCTACCGAACAAACAAACAAATAAACAGTCCCGGCCCTTTCTCACGCGTCCCAACAATACAACGGAAAATATTCAAAAACCATATATTCCTTTACGAATTTTTTCCACCACCATCACCACCACCACCACCACCACCACCACAAGCACTAGTAACCTAGTAACTCTCTTTAATAAGCTGTAACCATCTCAAACCTTTTTAGTTATGAGATAATATTCTCTTATGTAGTTATTCTTAATCCACTAACTCGTTATCACACCATTAGATTGATAATTAGATCCACGAAGTGTTTTTATTATGTGTTAGTTATCCTGAATAAATGAATAAAACATGGATGTGGGGTGTATTTTGGCAGATCAACTCAATCACTCTGCCATCCATCCATTCATGTATCACCATCCATCATCACCATCCGTCATCACCGCTGCCAGCCAGCCGCGGCGTGATTGGTGCGGACAGACCCAATTCCAATGTTCTGTTCTCCCTCTCTTATCCGGAAGTACGCCGGATGAAAGAGAGAAAGAAGAAAAAATATAAAAAGGTTCAGAAATATGCCGTGTCATGGTTTTACATTGTGGTTTACTATGAATGTAAGTAATTTTAGTAGTTATCCAGCGTAATATAGCGTCGTTATCATTGTGTAGTGGGTTAGGTTAGGTTAGGTTAGGTTAGGTTAGGTTAGGTTAGGTTAGGTTAGGTTAGGTTAGGTTAGGTTAGGTTAGGGGTTAGGTTGGGTTAGGTTAGGTTAGGTGGTACTACAGTGCTCGGCTCGTGGCCTAAATAAAGGTTGCCAGTTCGATCCTGGCTCACGGCAGCTTCTGGGGGAGAGGGGCAGCGCTCGCTCGTTAACCCTAGCAGGACTATATGATCTTTAGCTGCCTAGTTCGGGGTATATATTTAATCATCTTTTTTTTGTCATTATTTCTATTCATGATTCAGCCTCGGCCTCGATGATTAGTTAAAAAATACAGAGTTTGATAATATTCAGTACACGAACATCCTTCCTTATTAGGCTGTTTTATCCGCCTCCTTGCACTTAAATAAGTAATTAAGTGACTCCTTATCAAATCCATAATAGAGTAATGTAAGTGCATGATGTTTAAGTGGTTCCTCAATTATTGGTTTATTGATTTCAGAACTTTAAAATTTACTAGTGTACGTGCGTAGATGTTATCAATATATGTATGTATGTAATTTTGGATGGCAGAATTTGACAAATATAGAAGCAATTTGACCAAAACGGTAATATTTCATCATTATCGGTAAGGCTAATTACCATACTTTCTTTTAAATCACCGTTGTCTTGTATAATTAATGTTCGAGGCACAAACTTCCTTATCACCTCACTTACCGGACTCTTCACTCTGTAAGCACACTGTTGGACTCTGCTGCCTCTTTAAGGGCCTTCAAGTCTTCTCTCCTTCGTCGTGGAATCGTAATACTTCGAAAGGCAATCTGCAACAAATTCCTAGTCGTTTTATACTGCAACTTTTCTGCGCCATGTTATCTGAGGTGTCAAGTTTGCTTATTTCTCCACTTTTCCGGATGGGATTCCACTTGAGTTTCACTTCAATTTGCCGCCTACGTAGCAACCGTCCATCCACTCTTGATCCTCCTTGCCGCACGTCACCTTAAAGTCGAATAGATTCCTCGATAAATTTCCCGTGAGCTGAGCTGTGACAGTTACATTGGCGTTCCCTCCTTCCGTGACCCATTATAACCACAGTGGCACGTGATGAGAGTGACGGAGCGCCCACACTAGGTAACACAAGGCGTCACAGTGTTGTTGCCGTGAACTTAATTGAAGCAGGCAGGCAGGCAGGCCAGTCATTGTCATAAATATTCCACCGCCCAGTATGATATTTGGGATAATTTTCTACGTCACTACCTGATCTCACGCTACGGGATACACACTGACGGTGAGTGTGAGTGAGTGTGTTCATGTCACGCGATGTTTTCGTATATACTAGAGTGAGAAGGTTGCTACTGTCTGTCTCCCCGTGTTCCTAGTGTTTCCTAATGAATGTTCTTATATATAGACTTAAATCCGGCTTAGTAGTGCCGCGGAAAGCCACTACAGAAACAGTGAAAGTGATAAACTAGCTATAGCGAGGCATTACTTTCAACGGCAACGAATAGAATTGACCATAAAAACCAGTAGAAACCAATTCAAGTAACTAATTCCAGAAACTACTTTTTAATCGACGTTCATTATATAGTGTACAAGATTTGTAGTAAGAAATCAAGACCCAGACATCATTGTTGTATATGTTAGGAAGGTACTCGGTCTCAGTCTTGATGTTGCACTACACCATCTCTGTAACGTATTTGAGCCAAGACAACAACTACCAACTACATTCTGGTATAACACTACCATTGTGTTGTATCAAGAGTAACTACCATTCCCTTTGTAACAGACGAGCCGAACCTTGCCTTGCAATCTGTTGCGTTTGGTGAACCTGATAGATAGATGGGTGAATGGATGTTGACGTAGATCAAACTACCCACCGACCCGTCCCTCGTCATCCACCTTACGTACGTATGGATCTCCTCGTGGATGTCCTCGCCACGCCATCTAAAGCTTATGTAGATTAGCTGCAGTGTTTCCAGAGTAGAGGACTTGGTAGTCTCCCAAACGAACGTATTAGTACTTTGTATTCCGAGCTCGACGTGAAACAGATCACATACGAATCTAGAGCAACAGTGATCGATGTAACTGATACCTGGGTCGATAATGCAATTAGCAGCTCGTACTTTGGTCCAGCAAAGCTTCATTATTCATAGACACGATTGGAATAGCTCCCTGTGTGTGTGTGTGTGTGTGTGTGTGTGTGTGTGCGGGTGTGTGTGTGTGTGTGTGTGTGTGTGTGTGTGTGTGTGTGTGTGTGTGTGTGTGTGTGTGTGTGTGTGTGTGTGTGTGTGTGTGTGAGATTGGTTGTTCAGTCTGTCAATCAGTCCGTTAACCAATCAAGTTAATCAATAAAGTCAGTGAGTCAGTGAGTCAGTGAGTGAGTGAGTAAATCATTGTATTGGCATTGAGTGAATCAAAGTACATTTCTAACTCGTAGCTTCCGCACACACTCCTTCATTAGAGTATCCATTGCAGTGAAACGTTACAAGTCCACACTAAGACTGGTTTCTTGGGTTCCTAGTCCTAGTCCAGCTGAAAAAGACGCGGCAGGAACCTAACATTAACTATCTTCTCTCACCTACATACACAAGGGGCTTCGTGTTCCTATCCCGGCCTAGCGAAGGGGGAGCAAAGTTGAAGGTGGTTTTGTTAGTCAAGTTAATGTGTGTTAGAGTTGCTGATGATTCATAAAGGTGACGTTTAGTGTTGAGTTTATAGTGTTCATAAATCTTGTCTGCTGTCTCACCTAGCCGACCCGCCGCCAGCACACGTCGTTGTCAACACGATATGTGGAGTATTGTATGGCTAGTTTGCACACACACACACACACACACACACACACACACACACACACACATGCACACACAGCACACGCACACGCACACGCACACGCACGCACACGCACGCACAGGCTGACTCCGTGTTTGATGAATGTTTTCCTACCGTGTTAAAACATCATGAAGTAGAAAATATTGATATTCTTGAATGTTGCTGTTACAATACACTGGATGTTGAAATATGGATCCGAATCAATGACAAATATTAATGTTACACACGAACATTATTTCAGATAGGTATGTAAAGGTTTAGTAGAACGTAGCTAACCTAACCTAACCTAACCTAACCTTACCTAACCTAACCTTACCTTACCTTACCTTACCTTACCTTACCTTACCTTACCTTACCTTACCTTACCTTACCTTACCTTACCTTACCTTACCTTACCTTACCTTACCTTACCTTACCTTACCTTGCCAACTAACTTACTGTATCGTACATAGCCAAGCCACTTAGCACACGTATAATTCCAATAACCTTATTGAAATCTATAATAAACTATAATGTAGGATGAAAATACTGCAAGTTTTTTTTCTTTTGCATTTTAACACACTCACAGCATAAAAAACGTAAGTACAAGCGCGATAAGGAAGAAAGAAATTTATGTTCCCTTGACTGTCCATAAGTTTTAGAACCATTACTGAGATGAACAAACCTTTAGAATAGGAAGAAAAAAATAAGTTTGCTACGTGGTGGTATTAAATATTGCGTCTTGAACAGAATAATATTACGATTGAGTCAGAATGAAATCATTTGTAGCGATTTTTTTTTTCTTCTACAATACTTTTTTTTAAACTATGGGGAGTGAGATCATCTTTGAAAATATATATATCATAAAAAAAAACAATTGTTTAAAATAACTATCATAATTTACGTAAGTGTATGACACAAAAAATTCACCAAAGCTAAGTGCAA
>JAPQNM010000003.1:35701327-35706327 GCA_029783475.1 Metacarcinus magister | reverse complement strand
ATTACACACTAGCACCTAACAGTCTGGTGGCTCTATCTATATTCAACATATTCGTCCTCTCTTTCCTTTTATATATAAAGTCTCATCTCATCTGCGATAAACTTTATTCTCGCCACATCAGCTTTAGCGAATTTATGTCTCCTGATCCGCATTCAGAATAATTTTCCGCCGACCAGATGCTGACCTCGTACAACCCAAGATCTAGATATACCAAGTCAACTCAAGGAGGTAGTGACGTCAAATGCCCCTCACTGCTTGACTCCGCCCTTATTTCTAGGTCAACCCTTAGTCGCGCGGTTAGTGAGGTTCAGTGTGTTTCCGCCTTCGTGCTTACCCAGAAAAGAAATATTCCTCGATCTATATATTAGATGAAGGTTGCCCAACAATTGTGCTGTGTATGGATGTGCCTCTAGCTACACAAAGAAGGGCAACATAACTTTCCATTGTTTTCCTAAGAACCATGAAGAGATGAAGTATTTACGGAATCATCAAATTATATATTTTTCAGTAACGTAGAGAGAGAGGAATAAATCAGAAGAGAACCTGGAGGAAAAGGAAGCGGGATAATCTTACGCCTGACTTTATGCGTGACTCCGAGGTGATTGTGTTGGCCAAGACAAAGAAGGCCAACATAACCTTTCATCGTTTTCCTAAGAAGAGTTGAAGTACTCGAGGAACTGGAGCGACGAGTGAAGTGCCTCAGGAAGGAAAAAGATGCCCTTCTCAAAGAAAAAGAGGATTAGAAGAGGGAGAAAATTGCTTTTCTTGAATTATTAGATAGGAATGATAAAGAAATTAATGATGCATCAGAAGTGTCCTGTTTTCCTACTTTTCCATTTCACAAGTCAATGCCATTTTAACTGGAAGTCCTTTGAGAGAGTGGCAAGAAGATGATATAAGCCGTGCACTGACGTTTCGAAGCCTTACTTTTAAAAGATACAGGTACTTACGAGAAATACTCAAGTATCCTGCTGATGTAATAGCACATTTTGTGTGCTGCAGGATGCTTTTCGGCATCTGCACTCTCAACAGGAAACTGAGAGAACATGAAATATCAACAAGGAAGCTTATGAAATAACTTTGTGTACATATATACTTGATCTAGATAGACATATAGATATTATGTAAGTAAAGTAGGATAAGGGTATTGTAGCTTTACTTAACTGATTAGAGATAATTAATGTTATAGTAAAACGTGTAGCCTTATCTAAATTTCTTACACCTGTATACACTCGTGTGTGTGTGTGTGTGTGTGTGTGTGTGTGTGTGTGTGTGTGTGTGTGTGTGTGTGTGTGTGTGTGTGTGTGTGTGTGTGTGTGATAAAGAAAGAAATAATGGGGTAAAGAGAAGAATGGTGAGGTGAGAAGGGGTGGTATAAGGGGCTATAGCGACGTCATCCCCAGTGGACGCGCGTCGCTATGAGTTGGTCTATCAGGATCTTGGGTACAACCAACCGTGCAGTGCTGTCCGTCCCTCCCTACGTGAAATATGACTCCTATATTTGGAATGGCATCTCCCCCCCACACACACACACCACACACACACACACACACACACACACACACACACACACACACACACACACACACACACTTAAGATCGAGAAGGCTGGTCAGTCTTTCCTCTCATCTTAGTGACAATTTTCTATTTTACAGTCTGTCTCTTCTTTCTTTTTTACTTTGTCTTTTTATTAATGGATATAGTAGCTTCCCTTTACTTCACAGGATTGTTCTTCACACATCTATTGACCTATTTTTGCTATAATATAAAAATGAAGCATACTTTCCATTCCTTCCCGTGGAGGTGTAAGGTTATAAAGTGTGTTGGTGTTATTACAGCTACGAATCCAGGTGTGTTTCCTCTTTGAATCTTGGTCGTAGCATCTGGTTCACACACACAGCCTTACCCTCAGCATACGGGTGTCTTTCTCTCTCTCTCTCTCTCTCTCTCTCTCTCTCTCTCTCTCTCTCTCTCTCTCTCTCTCTCTCTCTCTCTCTCTCTCTCTCTCTCTCTCTCTCTCTCTCTCTCTCTCTTTCTCTGGAACTAAACGAATAGAACGCACACCACCAAAGAGACCACGACACCAGGTGCAAGTAAGGTGTGTCTGTGTGTTCCGTGTGTTCATTGGTGTTCCTCCTTCCCTTGCTAAACATATTATGCTCATCTGAAACCCTGAACCTTACATTGGCAGCAGCAGTAAGGTGTATGCTAGAAATGAGACGTTATCATACAGACGACTATTATCATTATTATTATTATTATTATTATTATTATTATTATTATTATTATTATTATTATTATTATTTTCTTTGCGTAAAAATATGCTTATGTATATTGAAATGAACCATAGATATTTTCTAAAAAATGTCACTGACTAGTTATATCGTGATACAAAACCATATTGCAGATTCCACAGTTCAGAATGCCTCTCGTATTCATTCATTAAAGCTTTGCGTATCACAGTGAGCCGCTAAGTAACATGCTAGACAGCCAGCTATAGCAGTGTTAGTACCTGTCCTCATTATAATTCCCACACTTTTCCGTCCTTGTAGATTGTAAGGAAAGTGAAACTGACATCGTATGTTTAGCATCAGAAAGAGAACCACCGTAACTTATTCCTGTATCTCGTGAGGGTTGGTGCTGATGTAAATTATAAACTAAGAGTAATGTACTGGGTTATTTTATTATCATTTGTAGTTCCATCTATTTATAAATATTGATTGTAGATGAAGAGTAATGTACCGGTTTTTTATTAACTATATTTAAACTCCTATGATAATTGACAGTATCACTCACTTATCATGTTTTATTTTGTTTTTATAAGTATTCACTGGTTAGTTTAAGTGATAAGTATGTAGTTACATTATCCACTATATGAGTAATAATTGAAAGACGCGAATAGTTAATGGTTGAAGAACTGTTTGGTAATATAATAATAGGAGTAAATATCATACTCATTAAGGTCTGTTCGCGCCGCCAGCACCACAGGGAAACCAGACAGGATGTAAGAACGTATAATTATCATTTATTTTTCTAAGGTAAATACAAATATAGACCAGGTATCATTAAGTACATGGAAGAATAAGAAACCGTACTTATTATTCTCCTCAGTCTCTAAAACCAACGTTGGCATCTAAACGAGAACGACATGATAACCTATTCAGTCTTGGTCCGAACAGCTTTTGAACCGAAACTGCATGGACTCGCACATCTGATAATTCCGAAGCAGCGCGAGCCTCACTTCCTTCTTCCCTCCCGGCGCGTCCCAGCGGAAGGCAGCGCCGGTGCAGTGTCCGTGTTTTTCTTCATATACTACATAATTCTTCCTCGTCTCGCATACCAACACGGACGAAGATAAAGCGTGAGTGTCCGTGTATCATCAGGGACGAGGAGTGAGGAGGAGGGAAGGGAAGGAACAGTGCAGTGAGCGAGGGGGAGATAATAGCGTAAGAAATATCTGCTGTCCTCACTTCCTCAACATTCGCCATATCCCAACCCAGTAAGTGTTGCCTTTACGATGTGTTGTATTCATTTACTTTTTGCAGGCTGTGTTGCTTTACCAAGGTGGTATAACACAATTTATCAATAACAATGGTATGTTATAAAGCCTAGTTATCCTTATCACTAATTTTACACCGTGAATATAACGAGCAATAACTGTGTGGATAAAAAAAAAAAATTCAGAAAACGTAAGTCGACCAATGTGAGAAAACGAGAAAATGTATGGTACACTCACTTAACTAATCTAAGACGAGATTACTGTGTTTGAAATACTAAGTCAAGAAAGAAATGATGATGATGAAATATTTTATTCAGCAGAGCCGCAGGAGAACCAAGCAGAGGATAGAATGAAAAAACCTAACCTTTATACAATTTCCTTCTATGTAAAATTCTGCGAGAGTAGGAAGTGCTTACGAATATTTAATAGTAGTAACGCGAGGTTGTATTGAAGGGAATTGAGTGAAGGAGGTTAGAAGGGTAGGAGGTTTTTTGGGTAAATCTGCATAACTACTGTTCGTCCCCGATCTTCTTCTTCTTCCTGTAATCAATAAGCTTGGGAACCACTTGGGAAAGCGGGGTTTTAGGCCATTTATGGCACTCGGGGAAAATATCTGATGAAAAACCTAGTTCTGGGGTAAAAAATAAAGCTTATATAACCCCCCCACACCCCCCCCCCAACCTAAGCTAACCTAAACTGAACTCACGTAATAACTTCTTATCTGGGAGGGTAAGCCACCCCCGACCTAACGTACCTTAACCTAAACAAAACTCACGTAAACTGGGAGCCACCCCACACGCCCCAGCCTATCACGTAATAATCATAATTAAATCACGTAATCTCATAGATGGGAGGTAAGCCCCACACACCCCTTTTCTAGCAAACTTACATTAACCAAAGCTTAAGTGTTGTTGGCTTGCCACACTCTTAGTCCTTGGAGTCAAACAAGTAAGTATGTGACGAACGCACAGGTCAAATGGCTCACTTGCTTTTCCTTTAAACTTTGCAGCAAAATCCAGTGCAAGTTTCCATGATGGTGGATCTAAAGGAACTGACATAAGCGGTCATCTTCCTGGTACGTGCCACAAAGCCACGGGAACATTTCTCATTGGCTAAAAATTCTGAAAGGACTACGTCATAGTGACAACCAAAATAAACAGTCAAAGTCTAGAAAGCGTGTTGTGTTTTGTGCGTGTTTTGAAAATCGACTTTTATTTTCGAGGCACCCAACTTCAAAAACGTTTTATCAGGTAAATAATGACGAGCACCACCTGAAACCTTCACAGATGTGTTGAGTATACTATGTGTAGTATGTAGGACTTCATATTCACATCAATCGTCTGAGCAGTAGTTATGCAGAAATACCGGGGTTTTTTTTATTGCAAGCTTTCGTAGTTGACCTAATAACTTTACAATAAAAAATAAGTTATGGAGCTTTGTGTTAACTAAAGTGATTTTACTTGAAAATAGTTCCTGAACTTACTTAGAAGCGTAAGATCCA
>JAPQNM010000003.1:35691327-35696327 GCA_029783475.1 Metacarcinus magister | reverse complement strand
TTCTTCCAACTTTAAAATCAACAATACATTCCTGATTATGTGTGAGAGAGAAAAAAAATATATATTACTTCTGCATTACTTAAAACAGGCGATTATAAAATGTTTCATATATTACTTTAAAACAACCATCACCTATTACGACCTATTACTGCAAGATATCGAACCCCTTTCTCCCTCCCACCACCTCCAACCCCTCCGCCACTACCCAAGCTTTCCCATATATCATGTTTGATGCTGCAACACACAAACACGCCCCGCTAAACACCCCCACCCGTTCCCTCACACCCTCCCCTCCCCTCACCCACTGTACTCACCCCTCTCCTCACCCTCTCCCCTCACCCCCTCTACTCACCCCCTCACCCTCTCCCCTCACCTCACCTCCTTCCTACGCCACACCAACAAGCTTAATAACGAAGCGAGGGAGGGAGAGCGACTGTGGAAAAGCAGCGAAATATCAGCTAAAACGACGATAAAACTATATAACTGGCCAATTAAAATGTGAAAACACCGATTAGGAAGGCGTGTGATGGGGAACGGAACGCGTATCATACCTGAAACTCACCTGCTAACCAACCCGCCTCACCTTGCTTCTACGACACCTGCAGTATCCTTAGTGTGGTATCTATTATCAAATTGTCATAATACTACTTTTTTTTTCCTTTTTGTATTGTCTTTTGTTTATTACTATTTAGTCATTTATATATGTATAATTGAGAGAGAATTCACACCACTATAAAAGGGGTCAGATATTTTGCGAAAGTAATGTTAGTTAGTTATATAAAACAAATAATTCCGTGGAAACTTTAAATACATGAAATTGTTCTGTAGTAAAAAGCGATGCGTGGTATTTGTATTAGTTAGATTGTTTATTAAAGTGTTGACGATTGTTTGACACACACACACACACACACGCACAACGCACACACGCACACGCACACACACACACACACACACACACACACACACACACACACACACACACACACACACACACACACACACACACACACACACACACATAACATTACCAATCTAGTTTTGAATCCGATCCTATTTTTAACCTAACACTTACACATTCACAACCTACCATCTTAGTAACAAGCTATTATCTTATTTATACCTTGTACAAACGTTGGTCTACTCTTCACGTTTAATCTGAGGTTATGTATAGTAAAATATTAAACCTCTGTGTGCGATCTCACCTCACCTCGCCTCCCTCGTGGCTAGAAGTGTTTTGTCATGCATAACTTGCTGGGTGGTAGCGGGCGAGCGGTCTGGCAGCTGTTGGGTGTGTATGAATTATGTAGTGGCGGGAAGCTGTCCATCTCGCAAAGACTCGGGATGAATCGGTCTCTCTACGCTACATACTCAACTTTATTTAACAAAAAAAATAATAATAATAAATATATAGCAGTACCATTTTTGGACATTGGAAGTGATGTGTAAATGGGTTTTTTTTTTTTTTTGTTTTTTTTTTAAGAAAGTTCGAGTATTACAGGCAGTGTAAAAGACAAAAAAGAAAAGAATAATGGTGTTTGATTTTGTTGAACTCATGAATGTGAAGAGTTTTTAGATCAAAGAGAAAGGGAGGAAGATAGTTATTTTTTGTACTAAATCTAGTGCTTGGCAAACAGAACGATTTAAATACACGGACAGAACCAGTTGAAAAGAACGTCATCATTCTCTCTCTCTCTCTCTCTCTCTCTCTCTCTCTCTCTCTCTCTCTCTCTCTCTCATCTCTCTCTCTCTCTCTCTCTCTCTCTCTCTCTCTCTCTCTCTCTCTCTCTCTCTCTCTCTCTCTCCTCTCTCTCTCTCTCTCTCTCTCTCTCTCTCTCTCTCTCTCTCTCTCTCTCTCTCTCTCTCTCTCTCTCTCTCTCTCTCTCTCTCTCTCTCTCTCTCTCTCTCTCTCTCTCCTCTCTCTCTCTCTCTCTCTCTCTCTCTCTCTCTCTCTCTCTCTCTCTCTCTCTCTCTCTCTCTCTCTCCTCTCTCTCTCTCTCTCTCTCTCTCTCTCTCTCTCTCTCTCTCTCTCTCCTCTCTCTCTCTCTCTCTCTCTCTCTCTCTCTCTCTCTCTCTCTCTCTCTCTCTCTCTCTCTCTCTCTCTTTTGTTGGTATTTACTGTTATTACAAAGGAATCTACAATCCATGTTGACATAGATATTTATCATTGCCAGTAAATTAAAATGATAAAAGCAGATTATATTTTTCGTCTATTTTGTAACAAAGCAAATATTACATACAGCTGATGAAAGCACTAAGGGATGATACCTTGGCTTTCTGTAACTGTCTGTATTGAGTAAGTAATGTGTTCAGTTCACTATCTAGAGCAGGAGTTCCCAACCTTTTTGTTCCTCTGTACCCCTTGGGCATTTTTATAGATTCCCGCGTACCCCTAAAAATTAAGGTTAAAAAGTTTCATAATAGTGAAAAACAAATGGTATTCACCCTACTCTTGATATAACTTAAGTAAAAGCTTTGCTTACTAAAATGAGGAAATTGAAGGAAAAAAACACATTGTGCAATCTGAATGCAGATTACAACATTATGTATTGTACAGCAGTGGTTATTCTCTCAGACCCAATGTACCCCCTGAAAAGTGCAAATGTACCACTGGGGGTACATGTACCCCAGGTTGGGAACCCCTGATCTAGAGCATAGTATAAAGGTTTGGTTAGAAGCTTAAGAGTTTCGACTCTGATTAATACTTATATTATTTTGTTTAATTATTACTGACTACTCACACCCCACTGGTCTGTCCTCTATGGTGTGGGTGGACGAACTGAAGTACTATAGAGCTTGATTTTTCCCGTAGAAGGTAAATTTGGTGTTAAAGTAAAGTTTATAATAAGCCAAGGAAGGCATCTATAAATTTTCCTCCTCTCTGAATACGTATCATAATAATAACATCGTATTCATGATGTTATTTACGAAACCGCAAAATTTATAGTAGTAGTTTATAATCATTTCTTGATATTTAAGGTGAATTTTGGAAAGATCGTTTATATTGCAAGTTGACGTCTGAAAACCACACGAATCCCATCATCCACTCGTGCATTAACAACGAATCTGCTAATATTTAGTTGCTAATTAATCAGTTAACTATTTTTTCTCTTGTACGTACCTCACAAACTTTTTTCAAACACGAGCAAGTTCTCATAATGATTAATCAACAACTTTTGCTAATTTATTCAAGTAATCAGTTGCTGGTGGTGGGGGAATAGAAACAAAAATATTACATTTGCAAGCAATTAACTTTTTTTTTATAGTTAGCTGAAAACTTAATCGTCGTTCCAGCAGTTACAAAACAAAAAGGTGGAGGAACTGATTGACAATATGTCAGAAGATATTCATAATAATAACGATGCAGGAGTTAAACAATATGACAACCTCCTATATTCGTCTTCGTATAGGTTAATAGGAGGAAATAAAAAAAAGAATATCACTAACCACATTGCAGACATAAGGAACGCAATAAAACACTATATTAAGGATGATAATCTGAAAAAGTAAGAGATATAGAAAATCAGAAGTTAAATTGGTTCGTCGGGAGACCAAAACCTTTTTTAAATTATAATCCAAAGAGATAGTAGATGTTACAGAGAGAGAGAGAAGGTCACGCCGACACACAGACATTCCTCGATTTCCTTATTTCAAGATTCATTGTGTGTCACTCAACTTGGGTTTAGTGATTCCAGACAGACGTATCCTGTACACTGGTATTGGAAGATCGAAAGAAAGAAGTTACGAAAATTTGGTTACTTGTATATGCTTTATGTACGAGAATTAGGAAACTCAACATCATCTCTCATAAATTCACCTTTGTATGCAACACTTTTATTTATCTTTAGTTTTCTTTTCGATCTGAACATTCTTTGGGGGAAGAGCGAGAATTAAGTTTTTTCTTTTTCTCTTTCTCTGGTGTTTCTTGTCATGCTCCAACATACATGCACGAACTCCTTTCCTCTAATCCTGCAATCACAACATTCCTGGTGCTTGGGGGAAGGCTATCAATTGAGACCAGGCAAATTAAGGTTAAAAACGTGAAGATAAAAAAAAAGTTTAATAATGTCTTCTCTTAAGAATGCTCTACCTGTTATTAGTATAACCTAACGTATAATAACTTCCATAACGGGAAACTCAGCCTCGTTTATGAAGAGTGTAACATAACTATAACCTCAGTATATATATGTATAGCAACTGACCTTCAACCTCTGGGGTTATAAACGTAAGAATTTAGTGTGATTACGAGAAATTCACTTTTTTTTTTTTACCGATAACCGTATTAATGTTTTACTATCGTAACTGAAAAAAAAATGCACATTACAAGTTTGTTTCGTTGTTCCAGCAAATACGAACTTCATATAAATAACCACAAACAATTTAACTTTTTTTTCTCAAATTTTGAAATTGCGTTAGTTTTCATAACAGATCCAATAGATTACTTATCGATCATTTTTTATATAGTTTTACTCGGTGTGAAGGTGTAGGTGTGAGGAAGAAGAAGTAGTAGTAGTAGTGTTGAGTTGCGTAACGTGGCCGGCACTACTGACGATAATGATGATGATGATTATGATGTTTCATTGATATGCTTGTCGATCTGTTTATGTATGTTACGAGGAAGTGAAATGCTTAGAAATGGTATTAATTAACATATTTCTCTTACCATTATATATCACCGCCATTCTATATATCTGGTTATCTATAAGTCTCTGTTTTCTGTTGTCATTTCATGGGTAACTAAATTAATATATGAAGTCGTAGCTGTATTAGATTAACCCTTAGCATGACTCTTGAGAGTAAATAACAACCCTTACCCATCCCCAACCTTGCTGACATTCTTGAATTTTCGAGTATAAAATGTTACACCAAGAGACAATTTAATAAATCTCTAAGTGAACATAGGCTTCTCTGTAATTGAGTTTGAACTTTTCGAGCTTATTCTTGCAACCACGCTGACGGCAATATTCTGACCGAAAAATATTGTGAAACTGAAAATACACTTT
>JAPQNM010000003.1:35686327-35688827 GCA_029783475.1 Metacarcinus magister | reverse complement strand
ACACACACACACACACACACACACACACACATGCTCATGCTCATGCTCTCTCTCTCTCTCTCTCTCTCTCTCTCTCTCTCTCTCTCTCTCTCTCTCTCTCTCTCTCTCTCTCTCTCTCTCTCTCTCTCTCTCTCTCTCTCTCTCTCTCATACACACATTTCCCGGCCCAAAAAAATAAAAGAAAATATATATATATATATATATATATATATATATATATATATATATATATATATATAATCAGAATTGTCATCATCCCGTTTCCTTTAAATGAGAGAGAGAGAGAGAGAGAGAGAGAGAGAGAGAGAGAGAGAGAGAGAGAGAGAGAGAGAGAGAGAGAGAGAGAGAGAGAGAGAGAGAGAGAGAGAGAGAGACTGTTGGAACTATCCACAAGAGTATCCAAAATTTACGAGCATAAATCTTTCGTAAGTATAATTTCATTCCCAAGAAATGTCACCACCAAGGAAAATGTGAAATAATGTGAAGGAAGCAAGGACTGTGACCTTGAAAAACATCTACTATTCTTCTATATCTACTATCTCTCTTGATATATATATATATATATATATATATATATATATATATATATATATATATATATATATATATATATTCGTCTATTTATCTATCTCTATCTTTCTATATCTCTGTCTATCTATTTATCTATCTATCTATCTTTTTATCTATACTGTGTTCCGTTCACATTTATTCATTTTCACAGTTCACTCGTTCACTTGTTTATATTCTTGCCACACTACACTACTCCATATCCATACAAAACTTCACTTTTACCACTGAGAATACTCACTAAACCAGGGTGTATATATATTTATTTTATTTTTCCCCCTATTTGTATATTGCCCTGTTGAAGTATTCGCTATGCACTGCGTTTAGATCAGATTGATGGATAAAGCGTTTCCACCCTTCTGTTATGGACACCAATCGTAAGTATTTTCACTCGCCCAGCCACACACACGCTGGGAAGGGAAGGGAAGGGAAGGAATTGGAGAGGTGAGGTGAGGCTTGTCTTTGAAGGTAATACGTGAAGTGCAGTGAATGGTTAGGGTAAGAGAAAGAGAAAACTCATTGTGATTCAAATAAACTCTAGATTCTTGAGGTTAAAAGATCAAGCTTTCATTTATTAAGTAAAGCTTGTGGTTCTTCGTTACTAAGTTTTTGTATCTGTATATTTTTTGGGGTTTTTTTATAGTGTGTGTGTGTGTGTGTGTGTGTGTGTGTGTGGTGTGTGTGTGTGTGTGTGTGTGTGTGCGTGTGTGTGTGCGTGCGTGTGTGTGTGCGTGTGCGTGCGTGTGTGCGTGTGCGTGTGTGTTTGCTCGCTTCACAATACGCCTTTATGTCTGTTTTCTATATATGTATAAATGGGTAATGTTGTTCTTGGTTAAAATGCTACGTGGTTGAAATATATAATTTTTTATCCATTATTTTCTATCTTCATGTTATTCATTATACATCGCTACATCTCCCTTGAATGGCAAGTGTATTTACATTCATACAAAACCTTGGTAGTAGCATTTTACTCTCTTTACTATAATGTCATTCTGAAAACATACCACTTAAAGGGGAAGAAAAAAGTTCATACCTTAATTAACACGCGCAACTTTTTTTTATTTAACATCCATAACTTGCCATTACTGTTTCAAACGCAATTAACCTTAACCTTAACCTTAACCTTTTCCTGTTATTTACCGTGGAAAGATCTTTGACAGGACTGAGATAATGCGGACCTCTCATCCTGTACACACTGATGAGAGAGAAAAGAAAGGAAGAAGTGTATCATTAATCAATAAGAGATACATTGATATCCATATATTCTTCATGATATTTTTTTCGCGTTTAGAATAAATAAATGAATAATGATAGAAATACACAACCGTACGTAAAGTTTGAACCACTAAAACCATTGCACAATAAAGCAAAACAGAAGAGAAGGAATAATAAGGAAAAACTTTACAGACATACAAACAAACAGACAAAAAAAAAGCAAAGAATAGATAGGCAATGAGATAGATGGATGTGCACTTTTGAGAACAGCGAAACGGTTAAATTAAGTTAAATGACCCGGTGAAAGGAACGGAATGGAAAGAAAAGGTCAGTGTAATTGCCTCACGGTAGGAAGAAGAGACAACCGCCAGGAAATTGGGGGGAAACCTTATCCTCTGGGGGGGCGTTGGAGGGGGCGAGTGTTGGGGGGGTTGGGGGGGGGTTAGGTGGGGGGGATATTCATGGGGTGGATATGGTGATGAGTTTCCTTTAACGCAGAGTAGCAAAGTTCATGACTGTGACAGGATATTCGTTTTAGGAAGAAATTTGGAAAGTCAGAATATATAAGAGGGA
Organism: Metacarcinus magister; assembly: GCA_029783475.1. Taxonomy (NCBI): domain Eukaryota; kingdom Metazoa; phylum Arthropoda; class Malacostraca; order Decapoda; family Cancridae; genus Metacarcinus; species Metacarcinus magister. The sequence continues at coordinate 35,686,472 of JAPQNM010000003.1, read as the reverse complement.
GACACACAGACCCGAGAGAGACTGAGAGAGAGAGAGAGAGAGAGAGAGAGAGAGAGAGAGAGAGAGAGAGAGAGAGAGAGAGAGAGAGAGAGAGAGAGAGAGAGAGAGAGAGAGAGAGAATGAAACTCAGACTGTAGAATAGAAG
>JAPQNM010000003.1:35681327-35683827 GCA_029783475.1 Metacarcinus magister | reverse complement strand
GTGTGTGTGTGTGTGTGTGTGTGTGTGTGTGTGTGTGGTGTGTGTGTGTGTGTGTGTGTGTGTGTGTGTGTGTGTGTGTGTGTGTGTGTGTGTGTGTGTGTGTGTGTGTGTGTGTGTGTGTGTGTGTGTGTGTGTGTGTGTTGTGTGTGTGTGTGTGTGTGTGTGTGTGTGTGTGTGTGTGTGTGTGTGTGTGTGTGTGTGTGTGTGTGGTGTGTGTGTGTGTGTGTGTGTGTGTGTGTGGTGTGTGTGTGTGTGTGTGTGTGGTGTGTGTGTGTGTGTGTGTGTGTGTGGTGTGTGTGTGTGTGTGTGTGTGTGTGTGTGTGTGTGTGTGTGTGTGTGTGTGTGTGTGTGTGTGTGTGTGTGTGTGTGTGTGTGTGTGTGTGTGTGTGTGTGTGTGTGTGTGTGTGTGTGTGTGTGTGTGTGTGTGTGATTACAATTTTATAATTATTCATACTGTTAGTTGGAAAATAAAGCAAATTATGTGTAAATTTAGACAAATTTAATTTATTACAACTACAACACCATAACATGTGTCCACTGTCCACCACCTGTAACACTGTCTTATCACCCACTATTACACCACAGTTATATGAGCCAATTTAATACCAGTCACATAACCACAAATACCGTCTATACCAGCGCAGCCGCTTTTCAAGGGAAAGATTTTTCTAAGAATACCAGCGTAGCAGCAGAAGGCTGCCCCTCTCGTATCCCTCCGCCGCAGGACATTCACTCCCATCTCCCCTCTTTTCCCATCGCCATGGTAACGCCATCATCAAGATGCAAACACACCGCAACACAATAATAATTACAATATACTCAAGTCACAACTACTGTCAATTAGCTAGAAGTTAAGGGAAATGCACGTGCTCCCTCGATACTGCCGTCAATGAAACTGAGTTAGTATAACTTGGCAACTCAACTTATTTCCGTTGTTTCATCAGTAAGAGAGTCCATAACTTAGGTTGCACTCAATCTTTATTTCTGATTGAGTGACTTAATAACATTTGGTTTCATAATAAATACTATATTATAATTCCTGCAAGTCTTAATTATGCCCATATAATGAATGGCAAAGACACTTTATACCTTTTAGCCAATATAAAATTTCAGCGGCAAAAACGAACGCAAGCAGTGTGCATTTGTAGAACCGCACACTCGGCTCCATATTTTCAACAGTCTGCCCTCCCACTCCACCGTACGCGCTATGTTACATAATGATACAATTGATTATTGGGTGTGCAGTGCTTCTACAGAACACCTATAGTGCAAAATATTATAACAGGGCTAAAAACAATAAGAAAAATATCGTTTCCCACTTACTGCTGAATTTCATTTATAACTATCATTGTGAGGAACTGCACCTGCCTCGTCTTCCCCTAATTAGTGGTTGAACTACCACTCTCGTCTGCCGGCGCTTGTTCACCGGCTTCCCCGCCACTACCCCACCCCCTTGTCCAGGGGTAGGGGGGTAGTCTAACCGAGCCAAGCTCCACGCCACCGGCTTGGAGGAGGACAGAACGCCTCAGCTCTCACACCTGACAACACCTCACCACCTGCTGCTGGTTCTCAACATTCCGAAGGCATTTCTGGAGACTTGGGCTCCCTTCCAGTGTGCCCTTCAACTGTACCTACACCATTCGACCCTTCCTGCTGTCTGAGGAGCAATCTACGTTGCCGAGTGTTGCTGTCACGCATCTCACCCTCCAGACAGCTGTACAGGGAGTTATTTGGGTGTCATACCCCTGCTCTGGTAATTGTTTACGAGCAGTTCGTCGTTGGTGATTTATTTTGGCTTCTAGCCTATTGTTTGCTATTTGTGTGTGTGTAAATATATTCGGGGTATCATACTCCATGATTTTTCTTCCCCACAACTCTATAAAAAGATAATATTAATTGGTAGTCACCTCGGCCCTGACAATCATGCATTTCTCTCTCTGGCTGAGGGTGTGCGGCGCACACCTAGCACACCCTGAATATACGCCCAGAGCAGGTTGGTAACTACTACTACTACTAGTAGTAGTAGTAGTTACCAACCTGCTCTGGCGTATAGTCATGCTCGTCACTGTATAGGAAAATAAATAAATAAATAAATAAATATAAAAACAAGAATACCGACATCGTGTAGTATATAACCCTTTCATTTTCATTTGCGATACAAACTAACCCAAAAAAATATTGCAAAACCACACTATTTACTCCCCTTTAATTATTGAGCAACGAGTTTGATTTTCATTATGTAGGAATCACTGGTTAGTTTCAGCAAATTTACAAAACGAGGCTAAATACGGTAAAGGTTTTCTGTAAATATCAAACATATTCTGTCCTCGATACGAATTAGTGTTTAAGTTTCATTAGTGATGGTTTGTTGAAGTTGTTAGTGTGACAGAATTTTTCCTGGACGAGTCAATAAGAAGAGTGTTACAAATAATAACATTTGCTTGTCACTCCTGCGTACTGTAGAAATAACAAAACTATATAGTCACAATTTCTGACCTTA
>JAPQNM010000003.1:35671327-35673827 GCA_029783475.1 Metacarcinus magister | reverse complement strand
GGTACACACACACCCCTCCTCTCTCTCTCTCTTTCTCTCTCTCTCTCTCTCTCTCTCTCTCTCTCTCTCTCTCTCTCTCTCTCTCTCTCTCTCTCTCTCTCTCTCTCTCTCTCTCTCTCTCTCTCTCTCTCTCTCCCCTCGTTTACATACACACACAGAAAAAGAGAGAGAGAGAGAGAGAGAGAGAGAGAGAGACAGAGACAGAGACAGAGACAGAGAGAGAGAGAGAGAGAGAGAGAGAGAGAGAGAGAGAGAGAGAGAGAGAGAGAGAGAGAGAGAGAGAGAGAGAGAGAGAGAGAGAGAGAGAGAGAGAGAGAGAGAGACTGGCCCTTCCCTGTGGCCACGCCCTGTTCATATCGAGGCCATAACAGTGACCCCCAAGGGAGAGGAGATTAGAGAACCTCCGGCGTACACTCTGGAGGGGGAAGGGGAGGAAAGGGAGAAGGGGAGGGTGGTAAAGGGGGGGGGGTGAGGGGGCAAGGGTCACACACACAGCACCCCAGCAACACATATTGAGCTTGAAGGGCGACAGATATTGCGTTTGGGGTGTATTTATTATGTGTTTGTTTATATAGTGTTCATGATTTGGTGTGTAAGTTTTTATATATATATATGATAAATAGTTACATTCATTACGACTCGGCAGGCTTATGTTTTTATTTATTTGTTTTGTATGGGTTTTTTTTTGGGGGGGCCAGTCCACCTCGACACACACACACACACACACACACACACACACACACACACACACACACACACACACACACACACACACACACACACACACACACAGCTTGTATCTACTACGTTTTTTTTTAATTAAAGCAGAGCGAGCAGCTGGAAGGACGGAAAAAGATTATTAGTAGCTGTTGTGTGTGTGTGTGTGTGTGTGTGTGTGTGTGTGTGTGTGTGTGTGTGTGTGTGTGTGTGTGTGTGTGTGTGTGTGTGTGTGTGTGTGTGTCTGTGTCTGCGTGTGCGTGTGCGTGTGTGAGAAAAAAAACGCTGATATGAGCGGATATTTCCTTTTTTTTTTTGTTTGTTTATTTCTTTTATATATATATATATATATATATATATATATATATATATATATATATATATATATATATATGTTTATAATTCAATAACGTTTAATCTTTAATTGAGTATAAATATGAACGAACCAACGAACGAACGAAACAAATTAATTATTCAATGGTAGACTTTCAAACCATCCATTTTCTTTATCATACTTTCCTTTCCTCACTTTCTTTATTATTAACCAAGTTACTTATTCCCTCGCTGTCTACAACACGGATCAAAAAAAAAAGTTACCAAGTTCAAAAAGCAAAGTAAAGACGTTCTTCTCAGACCTTCCTTACCTTGCTATTTTTACCTTCTAAGTATCAATGAGAAATACATAACTTAGCTGCGTGTCCCTTCCTTGCCTTTACCTCTCTATTCAAATTCTACTTTTCCTTTTTTCTGTATTGATCTTCCCTTTTTGCTAAATCCGCTCCTTTTCTTCCGCCTTTTTTTTTTACCACATTCACCGCCGTTTTTTTTTTTAAAAAAGTCAAGGGGTTGCTTTCAGTGATATTATCGCTTTGCGCTGATTTCTCCATCATAGCCATTTTACAAACTCATGAGTTAGGTACAGATTTAGATCTCTCGCCAGCCCTGCTTGCGTCAAGAGGTTCAAACCATTCAGCTTCAAAACAGAAACATCTCTGAAACTTTGCTCATTATTATTGCCATGCATACCGATGAGTTTTTTTGCCACCAGTATTTTTTTTTTGCCAGGTAATATTATTTAAAAGCTACAATTGAATTATTACTATAAACACATGAGATCCTTTTCTTGGTTTTTTTTGACAAGAAGAGACAAATCGATTTTTTTTTTATTTTATTATTTTTTTTTTTTTATTATTTTTTTATTTGCCCTTCCAAAGAAATTCTCAAGGGAGGGGAGGGAAGGGGAAAAAAGGGAGGGGTGAAAATAAAAAAGGGGGGGGGGGGGAAAAAAAAAGGAGAAAAATAAAAGGGTGGAGGGGGGGGGGGAAAGGGGGGGGGGGAAAGGGGAAAAAAGGGGGGGGGGCGGAAAAGGGAGGAAAAAAAACAACTTAACCCAATCTTCATCCTCCACATTTCCAAATACATCCACACGAAACCCATCAATAAAATAAGATATTACCAGCAAGAAGATGAAGAGATATTTTTGTCTTTTTTTATGTTTTATCGAACTTTCCCTTCCTCCCTCCATTGCCCCTTACATTGCCTCCCTCCTCCTCCTTCCCTTCCTCATTCCGTTTCATTTCACTTCCTTCCTCCATCCTCATTTCCTCCATTCCTCATTTCCTCCATCCCTCCTTCCCTTCCTCCATCCATGCATCCCCATTCCCACATTCCGTCCCTCCCCTCCCCTTTTCCCTCCCCCCTCCCTTCTTCCCTCCCTCCTCCCCTCTCTCCCTCCCTCTCTTCCTCCCTCCCGCACGAAATTTACGACTATCACCGCCAGCCA
>JAPQNM010000003.1:35663896-35671227 GCA_029783475.1 Metacarcinus magister | reverse complement strand
TTTGGGTGGTCGTAAGCGGGATAACAACAACAACCACGCAGGGGTTCTTAGTATAAGAAAAAATGTGAAGACAAGTGTTCCAATGAGGCGGCTGAAACATAAGTAGTGAAGGCGCTGTAAAGTTACAAGCGTTTCCCATTGAGCTACCACACAAATCGGCCACGCAGCTCCAACCGTGCAAATCTGATACTCTAGCGTTAGATTGAGCTATATTTTGTTTTTTTTTCAGTTTCTAAGTTTGTTTATCGTGTGTGTCTTATTTTCTTTTTCTTTATTTGAGTGATTAGTGATGTAGCAATCGTCGTTTGGCCTTCCGTGACACTTTAAGTCTGTTTTGTGAGGAATAAGATAAATTCGGTGACTTTTTGGACAATGATATGAACTACTGGTGTTTTGATATTTCTTGGTTGGATTCAAAAGAATAGAATAAGAAACTTATATGAGATGTTGAGACAAGGTAATATTGCCATCGCGCGATCTCCCGGGTAAACAATCTTTATTTTCAAAAGTGAACGTTCTGGGGTCTCAAAGGTTACATACCAATGTTTAGATGTCTCAGGAAGAAAGATGACAATAAAAGGGAGAGGAATATACCTTTTTCTTTAGACTGGAGAGGGTAGAATTAATTAAAATAAGATATGATGTCGGTGTCTTTTTTAGTAAAGGAAAGTTACTCCATTAGGAGCCTGTGTTTGAAGGTTTTGGTAAACGTTTCTTTTTTCATTATGAGGATTTTCAGGTTGTTAAAGTTTGCCTATCTTGAATATTTTTCACCTTTGCTGGTGGTTAGGAGACCTAGTTTCCATCATTTCATTATTTATTATTTATTAGCGTCAAGAAATGACAAGGTGAAGATGGAAAAGTTAAATGGAGTATAGTGAAAAGCGTGGTATTCGTTATTAACTCTCTTCTCCTCGTCTCATCCTTCTCTCTCTCTCTCCTCTCTCCTCTCTCTCTCTCTACTCTCTATCTCTATCTCTCTCTCTCTCTTCTCTCTCTCATTTTATTCCTCTCTCTTCTCTCTCTCTCGTCTCTCTGTCACTCTCGCTATTCTTTTTACTTTTTACTTATCCATTCTCTTTTTTAATTTAGTGTTATCATATTATATTAATGGTTTTTTTTTTTTTTTTAACTATAAATGGGATGAACTAAGCTCAATAAGTACTTACAATCACTCAATTTGTGTAAAATTTCTTCAGGCAAAACGTCGAAGAAAAACGGAGTGACATCAAACACGATAGAGGTCCATTTCTATACGATAATAGCTTTTTAAATTCAGTTAGCAGCATACTTACCAGACATAATTTTTCTTATATAATTTTTTTACAAGACACCCTGTAACAGTTTACTTATATATTGCAACAATTCTCCGCGTAGGGATTCCTTCGTTTATCTCCACCAATAAATTACAAAACACCATTTCGGGAGGTTCGGTCAGACTACGCTACTTCGACTGTACTTAAAATTGTAAAGCAGATGTAAGTTCTGTGAAAAGAAGAACTAAATTATACAGTGAAATCGAAAATACCACATGAAAAAATGCAATAGCTTATAATCTTTTCACAGCCTGATGTGGAAGACTGAAAGCACGTTTGGCGTGTGCTGGCGTGTGCGTGCCAACTGTACGTCTTGATATGCGTGCTTAACGTGCGTGACTTCCGTTTGACATTTGTGAGTAGAGTGTTATTGCATTGGTCGTAGCCGATCTGTCACTCGATTATCCAAGACTTCACGGTTCTGTGTTCTTTCTTGTTCGACTAAAATGCGCGTTCACTCAATATATCGACTAATGTCTGGTAGCAATTAGCGATCCCATCATGCTGTGCTATACCGTATCCTACTAGCTCTCCTATCATCAATTTTATATTCTTTGATTTGTAGTTCATTATTAACCTTGATTAATAGTATATTTTTTTCGTCTTCGAGGATTCATAGAAACAACTATGTACACAGATTCTATGTAAGCTTTCTTCTTGTAATTTTAATCTTCTATCTTTGAATATTCGTCTAAATCCCCGTCTACTCTCCGCCTTGAATTTCTCTCTATATATTTTCAAACACACAAGAAAAACCATTTTAAAATAATTAATTAGTGTATGAAGAATATGACAGTGGAAAACCGTCTATTAATTATAACGCTGAGAGAAGTCGAGACACTATTGCTAGAAGCATAAGGTGATAAAAGTTTTGAGAGGATCAGAACATCTTAAATTAGAAATATATATTATAAAGAACAATAAAAAGTAAAAGTAAGATTTTCTCCCATAATGGAAAGTAATTATTGTATTTAATTTTATTGTGTCATAGAAGGCTAATAGAATACGGATATATCAAATCTATGTTATCATGTAGGTCAAGATAGCGATAGTGAGAAGCAAAGAAACAAATCTAACAGATATGACGAGGATGAAGAGAGGCCGAGTAAGGTGCTAAGCAAGTCCTTCGGGATACTGAGTCCAGGTCACGCTAGAGTAGAGGGAGAAATTAAAAGAGGGAAGAAAGAGTATAAGTAGAGAGAAGAGCTGAAAAACAAACAAACAGTGAGCAACTCGGAACTATTGAAAAGTAGGATTTCCGTTATTTACAAATGTCATTAGAGAGACGTTGCAGCTGCACTGAAAGGGAGATTATACACAAAGACGACTGTCTATTAAAGTCACTTTCTTGAACTCTCTTAGTGTACTTACGCTGAAGGGAGATCGAGACCCTGTGTGGATATGTAGGATATTTACAGTGGCAGATAGTTATTCTATCAATTACTTAATACTTTTCACTGTAACAGTGATGAGACTAGCAACATACAGAGATGATGATGCTGATAATTGCTCAAGACAGAAAAACTAATAAGGGAAAACAAAAGTGTTAAAAAAACCCGAATTTAGAAATCTGCTGTATAGTATGATGAGAAATAGTTAGATGAGAAAAAACCACTTAACTACACATATCGGTAAAAAACTTACACAATGACAAATAGTAAAAACAAAAATTGAATATATGACAGAACACACAATATCAACACTGTCATGACATCTGTTATCCACATCATATGTAAAAATATCAATAAATAAATACAACTATCAGCTAGCTAGCAACACAATACATCTTAATCTGCCAACTTTTCTCTACATCAAGATAGGGAAGCAGATAACACCAAAGGGCCTTACTCGACCGTCAAACTCAGTATATAAGTAAACCACACTCTCGGTAAATTTAAGGACGAAAACTATCAAGTGACTGAGGATACAGACTGTTGACGGTTACTAAGAGGAAGATCTGAATAAAAATAGGAAGATAATGGAAGAAACAACAGTGATATTTGTAAGATGAGGTTCAATGACTATACATACAAGACTGGTAGTGCAAGATATGTACATACAAAGACACCAACAACCACACAACTAACACAAAGCTAGAGGGATGGAAAATTGAGTACAAGAAGGAAATAGCAGTATTTGTCAGCACTGCGTTATGTGTACGCGAGAAGGAGAAGAGATACTACGTCAAGATCCAGCAAGAAGAAGTGACAATGTGAAACACATCAATGAAGGAAAACCATTATGACTGGGTACAAACATGAGTCATTCCTCTAGACATAGAGGTAGACTTGACAAAACTTCCCTAAACAAAATACAGCGGAAGTAGTAAAAAAAAGTTCATTTGTAAAACTCAATTCGTTCATCAACTTAATGTTATAACTATTTTCCTTTGTCAAATGGTGGGGGAGTTACTCAAGATAACGTCGCCTCCTAGTGAGAATATCAAGTCAAAAAACATATGATCAGATATCTGACTAATTTTCTACACATAAACGTTGCAACCCATGATTGATTCTTATTAAGGATCTTTTCTTCCTCTTAGTAAAATCATTGTCAACTTCAAAAAACACACTCCACACCACACACACGCACAGCACATCACCACTACAACACACACACACACACGACACACACAAACACACACACAACACCACACTATTACACTACACACACACCTCTATGTCGCTCCATGCTTCTCTCTCTGTGATCTCGTATCCATGTCTCAAAACTCATCGCACAACACAAATTCCAGGGGCCAAGCTTCTGTCTTCGTACACCATATCTATCTCATCCTCTGCTCTCTCTCTCTGCTCTCTCTCTCGCCTTGCTCGCCTCTTCTCTCTCTCGCTCTCTCTCTCTCTCTCTCTCTTCTCTCTCTCTCTCCTGTCCGGCTCTTACTCCTACCCTGTCCTTCTTGTCTTCCTTCCTTCCTTCTATCGGGTGTCTGGCTTTTCTTTAATACTCACTCCACCAACACATCACTAAGCTTGTGGTGCTCTACCTTAAGCATCTATACCAGGGTCTAATCATTCTTCGAGTTCCATGTATAAAAGTAGGTTTGGTGACATACAGGAAGCGTATCATAATGGTTTTTTTCTTTGATTCTCGCGTGTACTTAAGTCAAGATTATTATTATGTTTTGGTTAAATAAATGTGTGCTGTGTGTGTGTGTGTGTGCGCAGAGCGAGAGAGAGAGACGCGAGGAGAGAGAGATGAGTGAGGTGAGAGAGAGAGAGAGATTGAGAGAGAGAGAAGAGAGAGATGGATGAGGATGAGGTACGCGAGAGATGAGAGAGAGTGAGAGCAACAGCTTGGAGAGAGGAGAGGAGAGAGACGAGAGAGCGATGAGCGATGAGCTAGAGAGAGCAGAGAGAGAGAGAGAGAGTATGAGAGAGTGGGAGAGAGCGATGATGAGTGAGAGAGAAGACGAGAGAGAGAAAGAGAGAGAGAGAGAAGATAGAGAAGACGAGAATGAGAGAGAGACGAAGACGAGAGAGAGAGAGAGAGAGAGAGAAAAAAAAAAAAAAAATCAATATGAAGAAAAAAAACAATAAAAGTTGTAACCAATAGCAAGCTGAAAAATGCAATCATGCTTTGAAAATCAGCTCAAAAACTTATATTATAAAAAAAAAAAAAAGTAAACGAGGAATATTTTTTTCTAGTCTAATTCTTAAACCAAATGGTAAAATGAATTGTAAATATTTTGAACTGTCATTAGTTTAGCTCTATCAGACACACAAACACACACCACACACCACACAACACAACACCACACACACACACACACACACACACCCACATACACTCACTAAGGTAATGTAAGTATAGATTTCTAGGCACAGGGAACGAATATCAGACACAAGGCCAGAAGACAAAGAAAGTTTGGTGATCTTTACGTATCCGGTGGTGAAACAGGACTCTTAAGAAACGGATGATTTTACTGAGGCTAAAAGTTTCGTTGTTTACCGCTGCTATAACCTCATACTACTGAAGAAAGGTGATCAATATTATTTACCAATGTTTTAATGTACATAGGCACTAGCACTTTTTTTTTTTTTATCTTTAATTCATTGTAGAAGTGAATTATGATACGTAGTAGAGAGAAAAAAAAATAAAATAAGTGTTGGCCGTACCCCTTTTTGTCCCGAGTACAGTTATAGTAAGATTGTACACGCGGTCGAAACTTTTGCATAAACTCATACAGCTTACCCTGTGTTGTATAAAAATTGTAAATCGCGCTCCTCATTGCACTTCCATCTCTATCCAAGCGTAATTTATAGAATTGACAGTCAGACGCGATTTTTAGTGCAAACAATTATAAGTGTTGGGTAGGAGGTGTACGTAAAAAAAACAAAAAAAAAAAAAAAAAAAAAAAAAAAAACAAAAAAAAAAAAAAAAAAAACAAAAAAAAAGAAAAAAACACAAAAAAAAAAAAATAAAAAAAAACTTAGAAAAAAAACAAAAAGATAAAAAATTTAACAAAAAAAAAACAACCAGAAAAATAAAAAATCAAAAAAAAGCCAAAAAATAAAAAAAAAAAAAAGAAAGTAAAACAAAAAAAAAAAAAAAATAAAACAAAGCATAAATTAAAAATAAAAAAAAAAAAAAAAAAAAAACAAATATAAATAAATAAACGTAAAAAAACAAAATAAAAAAAAATACATGAAAAACAAAAAAAAAAAAAAAAGAATAGAAAAAAAAACGAAAGAATAAAAAAATAACTGCATATATTATTAATCAAAATAAATAGATAAAAAAAAAAAAAAAAAAAAACAAAAAAAAACAAAAAAAAAAAAAACAAATAAAGAAAAAAAAAAAAAAAAAAAAAAGAATAAAAAAAAAAAAAAAAACAATAAAAAGAAATAAAAAAAAATTGAGCAAATAAAATAATAAAAAAAAAAAAACAAAAATAATAAAACAAAATAAAAAAAATTAAAAAAAAAAAAGATAAAAAAAAAAAAAAAAAAAACAAAAAAAAAAAATAAAAAACAAACAACAAAAAATAAAAAAAAAAAAAAAAAAATAAAAACTAAGAAAAAAACATAATAAAAAAAAATACAAAAATAAAAAAAAAAAAATAAAAAAAAAAAAAAAATAAAAAAAAAAAACAAAAAAAATATATAACATCAATAAAAAAAAAAATAAAAAAAAAAATACAAAAAACAAAACAATAAAAAAACATAAAAAAAATAAAAAAAATAAATAATAAAAAAACAATCAAAATATATTAAATAAAATGAAAATAAAAATAAATAAAAAAACAAAAACAAAAAAAAATAAATAAAAATAAAATTAAATAAAAAAAAATAAAAATAAAAAAATATATCAATTATAAAATAAAATAAAACTTAATACGAAACATAAAAAAAAAAAAATAAAAAAATTAATAAATAAAAAAAATAATCATAAAAACACAAAATTAAAAAAAAAATAAAAAATTAAAAAAAAAAAAAAAAAAAAAAAAAAAAAAAAAAAAAAATAATAACAAAACTTTGCAAACAAAAGGTTTAAATAATAAATAAACATGAAAACTGAAGAAAAATGAAAAAAAAAATACTGGATGAAAAATATTAGAGCAATTATGATAAATATTTCAACAGAGATTATTAGCAAACAATTTTTCTCTTCTTCCAGCTGCTCCTATTAACAATACACAATATACAATGCTTACTAAAAGTCACATATATTACACTTATGTGACGTTAACTGTACTAAAACTCATACATCAAAACATTATGTAACGGAATACAGTACAATCACCATTATAACAGAAAAGCTCACAATACATTATTAACATACATCACACGCTACCACACTCAAGGCGACGAGGCAGGAATACACAACAGAACAGTGAGCAGAACCCAAGAATGAACTTACTTATACCAAGGCAAAAACATATACTAACCTAATATCTGAACCTTATCACTATTACCCAGTCTAAAATGATGAAAGAAAACGTAACAGTTAATCATGAGAGACTGATGTAGACTCTAGATGTAGGTAGTCTAGTAGTAT
>JAPQNM010000003.1:35651396-35656396 GCA_029783475.1 Metacarcinus magister | reverse complement strand
CACGTATACTACTACTACTACTACTACTAAAAAAAAGAAAAGAAAGAAAAAACGCAACAATAACAATAATAATAACAATAACAATAATAACAACAACAACAACACGGCAGCATAACATCAGTCATTTGTTATTCTCGGCACTAACTAAAATTTTAGTATCACCACCACCACCACCACCACCACCACTCACCAACCCACACCCACACCCACACACCCACCCACACCCACACCAAACCCTCATTCACGCCTTCCCAACACGCGCGTGCACTCCCACATAACACCGGTTCCTGATTACTGATTCTTACGTGTTAAAGGGAATTTGAACCTTGTCATGTAGGTATGATTAATGCAAGTATCTAGGGATTATTAGGTAACTACACCCACCCACCCATCCACCCACCGACCGACCGACCGACCGACCCCTCCCACCCATACTCCCCTCCCCACACATACCTCTAATTATCTCTATCTGTCCTACACTCTTGATTCAATTAACGCCATTAAATTAGATGTTTATTTCTTGGCTCATTTACTGCATCATTTAGATTTATTTCTTTTTAGCTTGAAATGAAACAAATAAAAAAATAAAAAAAAGGCAATGGAATGATTTTTTTTTCTAATCAAGTGAAAAGTACAAATTGCGAAGTTATAGTTTATAGTAATTTTAGTCATAGCCAACAAGTTTTTATTTTTTTTATAGAAGAGTATTATGTTCATTGCTGTTCAATTATCAATAGTTTTTTTCTTATGAACTCAGTATATAAATTTGACTCATGAATAACCAACTAGATGGATGAAAGACGTACTGTACAGATGCAGTAATACAGCTTAATTCTAGTCGTGTGTCGTGTGTCGTAGTAAAACACAAGGGACGTGTTACCCCTCGTCCTTTGAATGTTTCTTCAGTCAGCTACGTGTGGGTCGTACAATGAGATGAAACGATGCTAATCAGTCTTCATTGTATTGGTGATGAGATGGTGCGGAAACACTAAACCATCACAGTAATTTGCTATTGTAACCTGAACAAGCGTATGATTAACAATGATGTAATTCAATCAAACACTAATGATTTAGATGATGCTTATTATTATTACTCCGATGATGTTGTAGTGATGAAGTTGTTTGTTAAATATGCAATATGACTTTTATGTATCTTCCTTCTATAGACTGTTTCAGAATTATTATTATTGGCAGTTTTGATCTGTTCAGCAAAATGGTTATATTATAATAATATATATATCACTATCATATACATACATAAAAAAAAGTTCTAATACGAAGCACCTTTGCCGGATATTCTTGAACTTTATATTTGCGTTCAAAAGCATGTGGAAAATGTCATTCAATTCGCCAGCAAGTGATTTTCCATTCACAGAAAATATAAAAAGAAAAATTATAATTTCTCCTTTTCTCGATACAAATACATCCTACAATAATTTCATCTCAATATCTTCCTATTTTCTTAAACCTAAATAACACTTATCATATATATTATTTAACTCAAACTACATAATTAAACTTCCCCGCCACCCATAAAGTCCACCTCCAGAACGATTTCGAGTATATTTTCACTCTTTTCTACATCATCTGCCGCAGCGAGCACCCCGTGGATGCTGAAATTGATGTTCGGTGGATTTTGGGAACGAACCTCAATGTAATATCACAACGGGCAGCAGCACATCAGGCGTTGCTTCAGGAAATAAAAAACTATACCATCACACTCACTCACTCACTCACTCACTCACTCACTCACTCAGCCATTATATTACCATTTTTCTGATTGGTTTTGCTTAGTAATGACATATCTTTGATGTCATTATAAATTGAATGCAACAATTAAATAATCAAAGTATACATTTAGTCCATTAGATTTATGTAAGAAATTATGGAAGGTAATGATTGTGACTCATAATATTTTTTGGAAAGAGGTAAATTAATATTATTTAATACTTTTATAACTCGCCAGCTGTCTTTATCTGGAAAAAATATATACATAAGAAAAATTCTAGTTTAACTCTCTCCTTACTACTAATCATTAAGTTGTAAGGGATGACTTATACAATCTATTCCCTTCATCTGGTACCATCCCTTGTAACCTCGTAGTAGTCTGCCTTCTGTTTTGATATCGTTCTATATATACATAAAAAAAACTCCAGGAACTAAATTGACTTGGTGTTTTTAAGTCAATTATTTTCGTTCTTTGAGCAGGGTGTGCGTTTAGCGGGTTTCTGTTTCCAATATGAAGGGATAAAACAGGTGATTAAATAATCTCTCCTAGCTAGGCAGTTTAAAACCTTATATCCCTGCTAGGGTTAACGAAGGAGAGAGAAGCTATCCCTCTCTCCAAGTAGCTGCCGTGACCCAGGATCGAACTAAGAACCATTAGGCCACGAGCTGACCACTTACTATACCACAGAGACACTACTTGAGAGAAAGAGAAACAAAAATATAAGGCCAGACAAGGCAGTTAGTTCTTGTACACTTAATATCAAAATGTCATTCTCATCCACAAATCTATCTAACAATATTTACATTCACTCTATGACTACTTAAGACTATTCCACACACACATACCTACACACACACACACACACACACACACACACACCCACACACACACACACACACACACACACACACACACACACACACACACACACACACACACACACACACACACACACACCTTTCCTTATACGGAATTCAATTACTGTTTATCTCTTAAATCTAGATTGATCCAACCCATTACTATCACTTCTAATCCTCGCATTGATTATTAGAACACTGTGTCACTTATGTTCAAACCCTTTATCCATCCTCAATCAGGTCTTCCCTCACCCTTCCTTCGCCTTTCAAGAGAATGCAAATGAAGGTGTTTTAGCCACTCTCTGTATGGTAAGTATAGAGTGTGATTAATAATACGATTAACGACACTAGCACACATCTTTCTTGGTGTGTGTGTGTGTGTGTGTGTGTGTGGGTGTGTGTGTGTGTGTGTGTGTGTGTGTGTGTGTGTGTGTGTGTGTGTGTGTGTGTGTGTGTGTGTGTGTGTGTGTGTGTGTTTAATATAAATGTTTCATAAGAATTCACGTCAAATACGATATCATCAAAGCCTCTCTCACCCACTAACTTAAAACTAATTAATATTTCTCTTCAAACGAAATGAAAGAACTTATATTAATAGAAATAAAAAAATCAATGCCAAATGAATTAACCTGAATAGAAATTATGAAAACGTGTAAATAAAAAAAAAGGACCAAACATGATATCAATTAACAGCTAAATGAAAGAGGCAAAAGGGTTGAAAGAGGCAAGTGAGACCCTCTAGTCAAGTGCGCCAGAAAATTAATGTTTACCTAGCAGTAGAGAGAGAGGAATAAAAGAGAGAGAGAGAGAGAGAAAGGGTATAGTATAATGAGGCTCTTGGAGGAGGTAGACCGTCAACTTTCAGAAGGAGCAAACAAGCAAAACACATAACAACCACGATTTAGCATAGTCTAGGTGTCATGAACAGAGCCAGGCAAGGTAGTAAGGGAGGGAGAGAGCAGCGAGAGGGAGGGAGCAAAGACAACAGGGTGAATGGTCCGAAAGGAAGGTTAAGTTATACGTGAAGCAAGAAGACAAGGAAGAATACTACCAACAATTCTTCCGCCTAGCCGTTCTCCTTCCTCTTAGCATCCTTTGTACGTTAATCAATTTCTCTCCCTAAGTGTGCTGTGAGACAGTACGGTGTATTGCATAATAGATGAACACTGTTTACTGTTTTCTCTCTGACTAATAGACGTAGCCGCCCAGGAAAGGTTAAAGGAAGGAGGGCGTAAATTAAAGACTCTTAGAGAAAGATTTAAACTTTTGGGTTGGGAAAAGAATGCGCTCGGGGAAAGTTAAACTGAAAACGTCTTACGAAAGGAGAGAGAAATTTGTGAAATATAAACCATTAATTTTCAACAACTGGAAACTAACATCAAGATACAGATTGTGTTAATTTATTGGAAAAACAAATGATTAAATGCATCCCAGAAACAAAGTTATAATGCATGAACACTGTGTAATGAGAAGACAATAAGATAAATGTGAGGTTAATGTTGGGTGAGGAAGGGAAGGCGTAGTAGCATCGGGAGGCTGAGGGGGTAATCTCTAGTATAAAAGAGTCAACTGAAACGCATTCTTCTCTTATCTTCATCTTGCATCACTGTACGTCTATGATAACTATATATATATATATATATATTCTTTTTTCTGGAAAGGTGGATATAGACGTGGATCTTGTGTTAACCTCAAATACAATACAATTATTGAATAGTGCGGAAGATCAATATCCATCCATGCAAGAAAAACATTTAGAATAATACAATAATTTCAAGCTATAGAATTAGTTATAATTCTTTAAAGTATATAAACAGAATTTTACAAAAAAATCGTTTTGTAAAAACTTCATTCTGTTTTCAAATTACTGCACCTTTACTTACCATACATAAATACTGTTATAAATGTTACAAAGGCGAAACATTTCTTTCTATTGAGTACTGAACGTGGCTTACTTCCCTTATGAAAGTGTTGGTGTCTTCCGCTAGGGGTTAGTTTCGCTCCTTTCAATCACTCACTCACACTCACTTTCTCAATTTCATTACTCACTCACTCAGACTCATTATATCTTTCTCAGTCACTCATTCATTCATTCATTCACTCATACACTCATTCTCTCTCTCTCTCTCTCTCTCTCTCTCTCTCTCTCTCTCTCTCTCTCTCTCTCTCTCTCTCTCTCTCTCTCTCTCTCTCTCTCTCTTCCCCAATTGATTTATTGTCTCATCGCAGCAACACACACGCAAGGTGAATTGGCTACTGGGATCCACAACCTCTACATTCCTGGGATTTATATTCACTGTGTACTATATATACCCTATTAATTTATTACCATGAATGGATGTTTATTCTTGTGTGTGTGTGTGTGTGTGTGCGTGTGTGTGTGTGTGTGTGTGTGTGTGTGTGTGGGTGTGGGT
>JAPQNM010000003.1:35636396-35638896 GCA_029783475.1 Metacarcinus magister | reverse complement strand
CGTATGATATAAAACAACAAATCTACACGTATGGATAATCTAGGGAATTTCGAACATAATATTAACAAAACTGCCTAAAATCTTACTAAAAAAAAACCCCATTAATTAAAAACAGTACAGCTACGAACCCACATCCTCGTTTAACATGAATATTTTATTCAGCTAATTCGTGAGTCTTATCCTGTATGTACAAAAAAGAAAGAAGAAAATAAAACTTCACAGTCCTTGAATCTGTCTCCCCCGAACGAGATCCTTAAGTAAGACCACTAGAAACACGCTAACTTGCTGCAACACGAAACTGAACAAGAAAAGAACCAGGAAATGATACAGAACAAAAGAGAGAGTGTATAAAGATCAGAAGAAGATACTTGAACATGCAGACACTTACTCAGGTTAAGTAAATTGTTGCCACTGACGAACTCTAGCACCAAGGGAAGAGAACTTTTCCTTTTTATGTTATGCACGCTATCTCCCTGCAGTGCTAAGGATTACAAGTTTTTAATGTGTTACAACTAGGTTACAGGAACAGTAGAATGATAAACTATTGGGTAAAACATGTTATTCATCCCTTGTGTTAATAACTATTGTATATTTCTACACTCTTTTGAATTCATGGTAGGATTTTGTTTTGAAAGTCTGTGCATGACTAGGAAAACATTTTGGTTATTCACTGACTGTTCCATTAATAAATCAGTAACCAATATCTGCTTATCCATCGTTATGCATGAAATGATCGATCGCGGTACAATGTTTTTTCGAAATTTCTGCAAAAGTGGATATTTTTTCAATTTTCCCTTAAGAAAAAAAAAAAAATATTTAGAAAGAAGTTGATATCGATTATATTACATCAAGTCTATAGTTGAACAGACTGATGATGATGATGTCAATTGGCTAGGCATGGTAATACGATATACTGTTAATATGCTAATAAGTGTTAGATGCACAGGAGCTGCCTTGTGTTGGTCAACGGGTCTTTTGCAGCCTCCTTACATTTCTTATGTTCTTATGTTCCTACAAAAATCAATTTTCCATATTAGGTTGAAGGAACACTTCTAATATTCACACAGTCATACGTGAAGCAGGTCGACTTTCACTTCCTTTCTCACTTTCTAAATGTAACACGACATGAACAGCCTCGCCTCACCTCCCCATTGCAAGCGTTATATGTAAAGAAGTGAAAATTTCATTCACCTGTGTATAATGAAACATCATATCGCGCCATGCGAGTATTCCTCCCTAGTGAACGCGTTACATCTTCACAATTTTGATGACATTTCGTTCTGAGCGCCATCACGCAATCAGACGCGAGGTGCAAATGTGTGTAAATTTCTACCTTGTTCAAACGGGTGTTCGTAGTATTTCTTGGCGTGTGTCCCTACAGCTCTGTGTTATGAGGACCCTCGACATCCACTACTATAAACTCGATTCACTGCCTAGCGGGTCCTGCCCTCATCTCGCCTTCCTTTTAACGTGAGCGAAGAGGGTGACTCGAGGGCTGAGCTGTGGGAAGGGCGGAGCTAGTTCAGCAAGGAGGGGGAAGTTTTTATACTGGTGAAGACTGACTGAGCGAGGGAAGCGGATGGGAACAAAATGCTTTGAAGGTATTTCATGAAGGTACCAACCAACCCTTTCTTGCTGTCTGTCTGTCTGTCTGTCTCTCTCTCACAAGGACAAACCACTTAGTTTGGAATCTAGGGTCTGTGTGGTCTGTATTTTTATGTAATTCTTTGTAGTTCTCTCTCTCTCTATCAATTTTTGTTTTCTCTCTCTCTCTCTCTCTCTCTCTCTCTCTCTCTCTCTCTCTCTTTCTCTCTCTTTCTCTTTCTCTCTGTATGAATCACTGCCAAATACCTAAAGCTATTAAACAAAAGTAGTTAGATATAATGCGGCAATTACAAAACATAATGAAACAAAAAAAGAGTGAGAAAAAGACGAGAATCAACAGACCCGAATGAAAAAAATACTGTAATCGGTGAAATAATCGAGTTGGTTTTAAGTTTCTATTAGAAGCAAGACAGACGATAAAACATTAAACTTAATATCGCCGATTCATTTCTTTCTCGTCTCGAAAAAAAAAGAGCGAGGAGAGAGAGAGAGAGAGAGAGAGAGAGAAAAAAAAAACGAGGTATAGTGGATTTAACTTTTGAAATTTACAAGAGAACTTTCGTAAAAGAGAGCAGATCCAAGGGAGGAAGGGTTCGGTTGGGCCTTCCTACCTTACTGCCTTCTCTCCCCTCTACCACCTCCTCTTCCTCCTCCTCCGCCACACCCATCTGCCGTCGATGCTTAGATCAACAGTAACTCCTGCACGTGATCGACAGCAGTGAGCGAACTTTCGACTCATGGGAAGAGAAGTATCAGGAGTGGTTCCTCTTACCTTAGTTATGGATGACTGTCTCGCTCCTCGCACCTCGCACCTCTGATAGGAAGAGAAAGAAAGATTGTTGGAATGGGATATTTTTTTGGTAGGTGTTTTATTGTAATTATAGTTATTGTGTGT
>JAPQNM010000003.1:35628896-35631396 GCA_029783475.1 Metacarcinus magister | reverse complement strand
AGTTTTCTTCTTGTGAGGAGTTTTGCACACGTGGGGATTCCTATAGCCATTCGCTGTAGTTCTTTTATAAGTCATCCGTTCAATGCCGCAATGAGAAGCCAGACTGCCAGTGCGCCGTCAATAGGAAGCAGAAATACCCAGCTTACCTCACCCAGTGTTGGTAAAAAAGCACTACAGGAAAGATAGGTAGGAGAAAAGGGAGACAGGGGAAGGACAGGAGGAAGAGGGAGGCCGGAAGGCAACTGATACACAGACTCCAAAACCAAAACTATAAAAAGGACCCTCGAGTCTTTCTACCTTATAATGTTTTTCTTCTTCTTCTTCTGTAACGAAAGTAAGGACACGAAAACCTGATACCTTTACCATACCGTCCGTATACATAAACTTGTCCTGTACTTATCCACAGTTAGAAAATGTAATATGTGTGAAAGAGTGAGATACATGACGGAACAACACCACTACCAACAGAACCACTTACGAAAAAATTGTAAGTGGTGTTTGGAAGGTGATAAATACTGTATTTATAGGATCATCGGATTATAAGAGAGTGTCAGAATCCGATCAGAGCTCAAACACCCGATTGTCGAAACTTGAACCATTAGTTTAGGTTACGTTACGTTACGTTAGGTTATTAGGTTACGTTACGTTAAGTTACCTTACGTTAAGTTAGGTTAGGTTTCGTTAGGTACGGTTTTGTTAAGTTTCGTTATATTACGTTAGGTTAGGTTAAGTTGCATTAGTCTAGGTTATGTTAGAAATAGACCAAAAACAACCCAGTACTGTCGATCCTAAGTCAACGCTTCTTTACCTTACCCTTACGTCAATACAGAGCCTCCTCCCGCCTCCCTCTAGACCGCGAGTGAATGGTGCCAATTAAGTGTATTCCCTTTGGTGCCACACATCAGAAAACCCATACGGGGCCACCACACCTTCTTAGCATCTTCAGGGGAGAGGGGGGGAGGGGGGAACCTAACACCTCTCTTCCCCCTTTGCTCGTGCTGGTTAGTTACGCCTTTTACACATCATCTATAGAACTGATCAGCGTAATCGTGCCCACTTATCATAGGATTGACCAGTGGAAGGTTTTACTTAACACAAGTGAGAATGATCACCAGTGTTGAGGTATATAGGTAGATAGATAGTTAGATAAATAGATAGATAGATAGGTAGACAGATAAATAAATAAATAGGTAGATAGATTAGTTGATAGATAGAGACTGAGAAAGAAAAAATTGGTGTGTGTGTCTGTGTGTGTGTGTGTGTGTGTGTGTGTGTGTGTGTGTGTGTGTGTGTGTGTGTGTGTGTGTGTGTGTGTGTGTGTGTGTGTGTGTGTGTGTGTGTGTGTGTGTGTGTGTGTGTGTGTGTGTGTGTGTGTGTGACGATAATGAAAAAGGCAGCAACCTTATACTACATAAACAATGTATTCCCTAAGTATTTGAGAAAGTATGAAGAAAAAAAATATCGCAGGATCACAAGAAGAACTGAATAACCTCACATCGTTAGTGAATGAGTAAATGAGTTAAAGATGAGGTGGTGGGTGAGTCTGGGCGACGCAACTTATATAGTGTTTCAACTTAATGAATGGACAAAAATAATAATGAGTGTTTACGCTGGAGCTAATGACTACAATTATACCGTTTAGCTGTGCGGGGTAAATTAAAGAAGTGTGTGGGTGTGTGTGTGTGTGTGTGTGTGTGTGTGTGTGTGTGTGTGTGTGTGTGTGTGTGTGTGTGTGTGTGTGTGTGTGTGTGTGTGTGTGTGTGTGGATTTTGATGGTGTGGCGGTGGTGTGGAAACTTTGATTTTCCCCTTCATGGATTATATATTTTTCTTCTTGATATATGCTTAAAGTGTTCATTTCGTCCCTTTCAATGTTTGCAAATTTTGATACTTTGCTCTCAACACTGCAACTTCTAACACACACACACACACACACACACACACACACACACACACACACACACACACACACACACACACACACACCTATGTCCTTTCCTTCCTATTTTATCTCCACCTTTATCATTGTTTTCTTATGTCCTTTCTGTCCTTTACTTGTCTGGCTTCTAATTCCTAAAACAAAATTATATTCATCAATTAATAGAACCAAAAAAATTAACTTCAATTTTAACGTCATTATTTACTTTGTGTCTAATTATAACATAAATTTTGATACACCTATTAAATTTTTTTTGGTATAATAATTATGTGACTTTTTTTTATTGAGGTTAGTGAGTATTAAGAATATATATTATGGGTTGTAGATAGATATAAGATAACGTAATATTCTCTATTTATTTATTTTTGTTTCTCATTTGCGCTTTCTGAATGAAGTAGCTAAGGACGAAACTGTTGTAAATAAGTTTGTTAATACTGTCTGTCTCTCTCTCTCTCTCTCTCTCTCTCTCTCTCTCTCTCTCTCTCTCTCTCTCTCTCTCTCTCTCTCTCTCTCTCTCTCTCTCTCTCTCTCTCTCTCTCTCTCTCTCTCTCTCTCTCTCTCT
>JAPQNM010000003.1:35603896-35621396 GCA_029783475.1 Metacarcinus magister | reverse complement strand
TGCTGGTAGTTTTAGTGCTTCATGCTCATTAGGGTGAAATTATAATATTTTTTTTCTCTCGATGTATAGCTATTATGTATTTTCTCGTACACGCTTTAGTAGTAGTGCAGGAATATCAATAGTATTTTAACGTGAGAATGACTGTTAGGTATTAAAACATGACTATTTCTGACGCCATAATAGTTAAAGATAATCTGGTATGTAGAGGCAGTGGTTTATACTATTGTGATCATCTTAGACACGTGAGCCAAAAATACTATATTGTAATGGATTGAAGTGAAGTGAAGTGGCACCACATTGCTGACCAAAGCACCATTTGCAAGGCTCCTCACTTGGACCTCCTAAAAGGGGCTGAGAGGCCAAAGAAATGGACCGGTGAGTGCCGAGTTGATTACCGAAGTGAAAGCGTTGAGAGAGGTGAAGGCAATGAAGCAAGTGGATGGTGGTGGTCGGTTTCCTCCGCAATTCAGTGAGGTCAGGGTTTGGTCAGGGAGGAAAGGGTCCAGTGTGAGCAATGTGGTGAGGAAGAAAAGGCAATTTACTAGCTGCTAGGTAAAGGCTGCAGACAAGAGTATTTGCTATTGTGTGTGTGTGTGTGTGTGTGTGTGTGTGTGTGTGTGTGTGTGTGTGTGTGTGTGTGTGTGTGTGTGTGTGTGTGTGTGTGTGTGTGTGTGTGTGTGTGTGTGTGTGTGTGTGTGGTGTGTGTGTGTGTGTGTGTGTGTGTGTGTGTGTGTGTGTGTGTGTGTGTGTGTGTGTGTGTGTGTGTGTGTGTGTGTGTGTGTGTGTGTGTGTGTGTGTGTGTGTGTGTGTGTGTGTGTGTGTGTGTGTGTGTGTGTGTGTGTGTGTGTGTGTGTGTGTGTGTGTGTGTATGTGTGTGTGTGTGTGTGTGTGTGTGTGTGTGTGTCTTTAGGTCGATCAGATTTGACATACAGGCAGGTTAAGATAGCAGACACGTCAGCAGTTAACTATTCAGTATTCCCTGTTTAAGTTAGCGGCATCGACTTTTACGTTCCAATAAATATTAACACTGCCCTTCCCGCATGAGTATTTCCATCTTTGGCTCCAGCTTTAGATTTCAAAAAATATTAACACTGACTATTTCCATCTCCACTCGGCGGCTCATCGTGATTCCATCCTTGGTCAACACACAGAAACGAGGTGACGGAAGTTCCCGGGAAGAGGCTGCGTGGTGGCCTTCCCGCTTCTGGGGTTGGGTCGCGTTGGGCTCTGAGCTACCAAGGCGGGTCTCTGGAGCACTCTGCCGTCAACAACACGGTGAGCAACGTGACGGC
The DNA here is from genome assembly GCA_029783475.1 of Metacarcinus magister. Taxonomy (NCBI): domain Eukaryota; kingdom Metazoa; phylum Arthropoda; class Malacostraca; order Decapoda; family Cancridae; genus Metacarcinus; species Metacarcinus magister. Next base: position 35,620,104 of record JAPQNM010000003.1, on the reverse strand, counting down.
ACAACTTGGGGGAACCGCCTTCCTACCCTGTCGCGTTGGTCATCTCGGGGATAGACAGGTAAGGAGAGATAGAGAACCTTATGAAAATCGATATTACCAAGGTAAGGTAAATAACACGTTGGACTACGATATTAATTTCATTTAAGACTGTTTACTTGATCGATTATCTCTCTCTCTCTCTCTCTCTCTCTCTCTCTCTCTCTCTCTCTCTCTCTCTCTCTCTCTCTCTCTCTCTCTCTCTCTCTCTCTCTCTCTCACACACACACAGATCTCGTGGATACGTCGTCGTGACTGGCATGTCCTTACATCCGCTGACGTGCTCTTCACACACGACCATCGCTTTTCTGTCCTGCACGTCGCTGGCTCGCAGGATTGGACTCTTTTTATTAAAAACGTGGAGGTGAAAGACACAGGTACATACGAGTGCCAGGTGTCAACAGGAACGGGTATCATCTCCCTCTTCGTGAACCTTAAGGTGGTGACGCCAGAAGCACATATTCCAGGAGACGGCCAGTACCATGTGAACAGAGGCTCCCCGATCACCCTCTCCTGCGTCATTGATAAGGTAAGTACGAAAGTGTAGCGGTGAAAATGAGATAGTTTATGTTTTCAACCGTTTTCTTCTCCGTTTCTTTTCCTTTCCTTTCCTTCCATTTTTTCGTCGTAGATTTTTAATGCATGTCTTTCCGATAAAGTGATAAAGTGAACGAACAGTGCGTTAAATATATTGTGATCTGAAAGGTGTATTAACGAATCATACCATTATAGACGAACAATCCTTAACGTCCCACATACTCCATATATATAGAACCTTAACTGAGGGAGGGAAAAGAAAAAAAAATAATCATCAAGGTCTTGTAGTTTTTGACATTGAGCTAAAAATAGAATTCACGTCTTCATGACTTCCTCTTCTTCACCTTCCGCGTCCCTATTTGATCTCCGTTCTATCCATCTCTCGGTAAAAGGTTGAATTCTCGCCCAGACTTTTGTTATACAGTCAAGCGTGAACGGCACTGAGCTTTCCTCTCTTCCTCTCTCTCTCTCTTTCTCTCTCTCTGTTTTATTTCGATCCTCTTATCTATCGTCCTTGAAAATAGTGCTTCCATGTTATTTATGTTCACTGACTTTTCTTTCCTTTACTTCTCGACGTAAATTAGTGTTTAATTTATATCGAACAGATTCGTTGTCTCGCTTTTCGAAACTTTCCTATTGATATTAGAAGAGAGAGAGAGAGAGAGAGAGAGAGAGAGAGAGAGAGAGAGAGAGAGAGAGAGAGAGAGAGAGAGAGAGAGAGAGAGAGAGAGAGAGAGAGAGAGAGAGAGAGAGAGAGAGAGAGAGAGAGAGGATAAAAAGTCAAAGTCATTATGATATTGATTATTTGCATTGTATAGTGCAATTTTTTTCTCTTTGTGCTTTCATGGAGAAGGACAATAAACTGACATATTTTTTTCCATTTTGTTTCCCCTTTTGTGATTTAACGAGGAGCCAAACAGACACACACACACACACACACACACACACACACACACACACACACACACACACACACACACACACACACACACACACACACACACACACACGTACAAATAAGCCACAGGTGTTATTTGTCCTAAGTTTCTACCCTGACCGAAAAAACATTAAAAATTTCCCTTTTTTTCCTTCATCCTCCTCATAGTAACGTAAGTGTGTGTATTTTTTCTTCTCTCTCTCTCTCTCTCTCTCTCTCTCTCTCTCTCTCTCTCTCTCTCTCTCTCTCTCTCTCTCTCTCTCTCTCTCTCTCTCTCTCTCTCTCTCTCTCTTTTAAGCCACAAAGAACTTAACACTCCTACCAGTGACAAGTCTTAAGTTCTAAATCCTTTGGGAAATAAAGAGTTCAGTTACAAGGTCTAGAGGGAGTCCTGATCCCGAGTTCTTTGATATTGAATTCGAAGGGGTAAATAAATGAATTTTTTATATATATATATGTATATTCTATATTCCTTGCTTTTCTCGATTTTTTTTTTGGTTGGTGTATATGGAATTAATTTACGTATATATATAATGAAGTGGGTTGATGTAAGGGAGTTTGACATTCTAACTATTACTACTACTACTACTATTATAATTACTACAAACTACTACAATCATTACTCTTTAGAACGCCAGCATCATTAAGAAAAAAGTCCTCAAGGTGAGTTGTTAAAAAAAAAGAAAACTTGATGCGATAAAGATAAATGCATTTTGCCTACAAGACCAAAAACGGAAAGTGTTTTTAATTGAACTTCACTCGTAGGATGTAAACACGATTCAATATCATTCACGTCACACTTGTATAAGAGGATCTACCGCATCTAACTATATATACAATAGTCTTGCACGGAATTCATGTTTCTTTTGTAAGTTAATCTCGGTTAGAACCATATACCATCGATAGGTTTGTTTTATATTCATCTTTCACAACACACACACACACACACACACACACACACACACACACACACACACACACACACACACACACACACACACACACACACACACCGACAGATACACCACCAGGAAACTAAATATGAAGTACTTTTTAGGCCATTATTTGAAGTATTTTCCCTTCTGTGAGAGGACGCCTGAAGGGGTGAATGGATGGAAGGAGTTTTAACCTGTCTACCTCACTCTTTCTCCCTCTCATCCCCGCCTGTCACTGCCTCACCCTTTGTCCCCTCTCATCCCCACCTCTTTGTTTGTAATAAGGGTCGTTGAAGACATGAAAGGAAGAAGGGTAAACAAATGAGCCATTGTGTCAAGATTGCGCACGCCATCTCAAGGCTTAAACCACCACCACCACTAGCACGTCCTTCAAAAGCGTTGTGTTGTGTATCTTTAAAAGTGACGTGGAAAGCTACCGACCGACCGCGGCCTGAACTAACTATAGGAAGAGTAACTGCAGGATAGGAATTATATGGGTAGAATGAATAAATGAATAAATAAATAGAAAAAAAGTAAGTAAATAAGATAAATAAATAAATTGATAAATAAGTATATATTCATCATCATCATCATCAGCAGCCTTTTGAGTCCACTGCATAACAAAAGCCTCTCTCCTAACGTCTGACCTAGGACTCTACAAAGACAATTGGCACACACTTTATACCTTGAGTCCATCCAAAGTAACGCGTAACAGTAACCTAACTTTGGTTGGGTCGTAGTTTGCGAACTGAACTTGACAGTGATGGGAGGTAATTGTAGGCGAACACGTTTTCAAGGCTGTGTTTGGTTATAATGTGAGGTTACAGTAATATCCTCTTGTTGGTGTGTTGTGGGGAGGAGACTTAGACACTGTATAAGTGGTCTACATATGACAAAATTTATAGATGATGGAAAAAATGTAGTAGCACTGTGACTAAAAATATGGAAACTCTTCATCAGGTGGAAAAAAACCCCCAGATAGTTGGAAAAAAGTATTGGTAATGTGGGTGTGAACACAACTTGCGTGGGATACAAACAGAGACCAATTAGTAAACACCTGAATTTTTCCTTCCCTCGACATGTGCATTGCCTGTATAATCCTGTGGGAGCTCACGTCTTTTTACTAATAATGAAGCAACTGTGCACCATTTATATAATACATACATGCATACATAGACTTAAACTTGCAGCTGAGAGAGAGAGAGAGAGAGAGAGAGAGAGAGAGAGAGAGAGAGAGAGAGAGAGAGAGAGAGAGAGAGAGAGAGAGAGAGAGAGAGAGAGAGAGAGAGAGAGAGAGAGAGAGAGAGAGAGAGAGAGAGATGAGAGAGAGAGAGAGAGAGAGAGAGAGAGAGAGAGAGAGAGAGAGAGAGAGAGAGAGAGAGAGAGAGAGAGAGAGAGAGAGAGAATGTAGTTAGGAAGTCAAGTCAGTGGTGGGAAGGAGGACAAGTTTATGTGTAGTGGAACCCAAGAGCAGGAAGACTGAACATGTAATTAACAAGTGGAAGTAAAAAAAAAAATAGCTGCAAAAGACAGGAAATAATGCACAATTGAATCAGAAAGTGAAAGGTTAGAAGTGGTCACTGATAAGCAGACACAAGAAGAATCCTATGAGTGTTGTATTATATTACTGTACGTGTTGATCTCTAAACATGTATACATTGAATGCCTTGTAAATAGAAAATGGTGAGGTTTGTGTGTATGAAAGAAGAAACTGTTTTTGCATGGAAGCTTAGCAAAATTCTGGAGAAACGTAGAAGAGGGGTGAGCTTTGATATTTACATGCTACACTATTTGCAAAGGATAGACTTTAATTATTTACTGTGAAGGGATGGAAGAGTCGTGTGTGTGTGTGTGTGTGTGTGTGTAGCTAAAGAGGAAAGAACAAAATACTGCAAGTGTTACGTTACGTCTGACTAAAAGATGTAGAAATGAACTTTATGACTCGATAATAGCTACAAGGTTTTCTATGTACCTTTCCATAAGTTACAGAAAGGTCAAGTGTAATTCTGTTCTGTTTCATATCTACAAGTTATTCACATTTTTTTGGAAGGTTCGTCTGGCAAGAAAGTTCAGTAGCTAGCATAGAGGACAAAAATGCACTTAAATCGATTATTATCATTCTTAAACAAGCCAATAATTCCTTAGTTTTGGTGTTATGCTTAAAAAAACCTAACACAAACTAGGAATATATATATATATATATATATATATATATATATATATATATATATATACAAAAACAATAATATTAACTATATTTCCCATACTAAGTAAGTGTTAGGTGCACAGGAGCTGCCTTCTGTAGGTCAACTGGCCTTTTGCAACCTCATTATTTTCTCATGTTTTTATTCTACTCTAGTTTCCCTTTGATATCCGGGTGTGTAATGCACAGGTCTTACTCGCCACGATACACATAAGCTTTACTGCGACCACGTAAACCCCTTCCCAACGAAAAGCATTGCAGGAAGACTTGTGTCACTGCAGGTGGAAGGAAGGAAGTTTCAGCGAGGCATGTGGTAGTGTGGTGCAAGCAAGCTCTTCCCTTGTGTTTAAGTTGGTGACCGCTGCTGCAATATTCCAAGGCCACGCCAGGGTTTAGTCTCACTCATCCTGAAGAAGACCTCTGCAGCTTCCAACGTCTGGTTTACTTATTAGGGTTTGATGTCAAAATACCGTGCGAGTGCAGAAGACAGATTTGAGTAAATGCATTAAAGAGGGAGATAGAGAAAATGAAATGAGGTTTAGAGATGAGTGAATCTCCGTGGGTGGTGTATGAGGGCTAAAATAAGAATAAGTGAATATTGCAATGAAAAATATGAAGAATGAACGTAATAAACTGGTGATAATATATATATAAGAGTAACTAAATTAAAGTTCTCTTGCATGTTAAAGATTAAAATACTGGTTATTGAGGTTGTTTATCGTACAATGCAATGATACACTAATACACGATACATCTCACTACAAGTATTTCATATATATATATAGAGAGAGAGATGAACACACAAACTCTCGCTTATCATATCAAGATCAAGAACGTAAAAAAAAAAAACCATTCGCTTCATACATTAAAAATATAATGTATCGACACACTTTAGTTTATTGCTTTTAGTTCAATGTCCTGAGAGTTAATAATTCAGTTGAGACTAGAAACATTGTATCTCATATGTAACCTAATTCATATGCGAATATTCGACTCTCCTGACATTGCATATTTTAGAAAAGACAGACATTTTAATAATCTTGGAATTTCACAGCAAACATTATGAAAAGAAAGAAAGAAAGTCACTTCACATGGTAGTCTGCTGTTTCATTTGATAACATTACCATGAGTTTGAACAAAGAAAACGAGAAACAATACATACATAACATACATAAAAATTATTTCATTACACTAAAATGCTCCCAACATATTCATATTTCGTTGGCACTTGCCGATAGCTTTTTCATTAGATATTCCATTCCAACAGGTCAATGCACAATACACCTCGGACACTCGAACTCTTTTAACCTTACTCAATATGACAAATAACATTGATCCTCCCCCAGATGCACTTCCAGCCCACCAAAAAAGGGGCTTATTTGAAGTTTGATCATATTGAGGGAGGAAACATGTCAAAACTACATATTTGTCACAAAGTAAGGCTTTTTTCCATCCTCCACTACACATACGCGCTTGACACAACACGACACAACTTCAGACCAAATCAATTAAGTTAAAATGTAAGTGGAACGCCGTAGACTTTCTTTTAAAATTACACCGCCCACCTGCCTTCGTGACGCAATACAGTATAAATAAGACAGAATATACCAAGAAAAACAATTTACACTATGATATCGTGAAACCTTTGTACCATATGTGAAGAGAAGAAGCGTAAGTGAGAAAAAAGATATATACAGTTTTCTCTCTCTCTCTCTCTCTCTCTCTCTCTCTCTCTCTCTCTCTCTCTCTCTCTCTCTCTCTCTCTCTCTCTCTCTCTCTCTACACTCAACACACACACACACACACACACACACAGCACCACTACACTACCTTCTGCTTTGTGTAACACTGACATTTACAAGCACTCCAGACACCAAGAGAGGCAAGCACTTACCAGCAATACACACCCTGCTGCTGCCTACATCACCACCACCACTTCATAGACACACTCAAGGCAGACCTTAGCAACACAACCAAGACAGAGATAAGTTACACATCTTTCCATTGCTATTTCTTACGAGAACTGACTTTGTGATGAGAGAAAAAAAAGGTTAATGTGCAGAATCTATACGCCAGCATGGTATTATTTCGCACTCTGTAACTTAAGAGTATTTATAATGAAGAATAGAGTATTATATTCTATGTATTAAAAAAAAAAATACGTCAGCCTTGTTTAATTCAGTAGGGCGGCTGTTGCTGATGTCGGTTCTTCCTTTTTACTCCTTTGTAAGCTATAGGAGAGAGAAAAATGCTTCTGTTTCCATAGTAGTAGATCCACCGTAAGAAACTTGGACGGAGTAAATAAAAAATCAGATACTCTAATGTACCTAATTATTGTGAGAATGTTAAGTTCTCGTTCTTTTCTTGTTCTCTCAATCAAATGCCGATTCTTATTTTAGACACGTTACTCATGAATGAACTGTTACATCTCATAGTGGACCTTTTCATGTGTACTTAGTAGAGTATGTATGCTTGTAAGTAACTCAAAGATGGATACTGATATGTTCTGTCATGTTTTTTTTTTTTCTTCTCTCTCTCTCTCTCTCTCTCTCTCTCTCTCTCTCTCTCTCTCTCTCTCTCTCTCTCTCTCTCTCTCTCTCTCTCTCTCTCATATAGCTTGGAACGCAGATCTGTGCCAATGATATCACTGTGATGTGGGTAATCGGGCTTGAAAATAAAAAAAATCAGTAAAAGATTATCAAAGAATTTCATAACTGGGGCGGTGGGAGGGAAGGTGGAGGGAAAGTGGGTGAATGGGTGGATGAGTGGGTGGGTGAAAAGGCAAGTAGGTGGGACATCTTGACATGGAACTAACAAGTATTATTATTATTATTATAAAAAAAGGCACAGTTACATTTTCTAAGTGATTATCTCATAGCGTATCAACTCAAGTTTATCTATCATCCGTTTCTCATAACACACTCATACTGCTATTCAAAGAGTCATAAATATTACGATATCTGAATACGGTAAGTGGTATGTCCCAAATAAAAATAAGTTCACCACTACCACTACCACATTCTGAGGATCGATTACAGAGATCTTATATTAGCTTTAAAGACTTCTGAACTTCTATTTAAAGCCTCAACTATCTGTAATTCATCCTTTACTTTTCTTCCTTTTTAGAAGTGGAATTATTTTAGTCTCCAGTTGCCTCATGCTATTTGTCAACGTCACCTACACAGTTTCATCTCGCCCCGTTCTCATCCTCGTTCTATTTTTCTTCTGTGTTTTTTTGTCTCTTCGGGTTATCCATCATTTGTTGCCTTGTCACTGAAGCGAATCTCAGATAAACACGTAGCACATAGTCTCACATTATAACCCGAACACGTATTCTGTTAACACGTGATGCATTCATTAATTACTGTCAGTTTATTCTCACAGCGATGCAGTTTGGGGGTCACAGGTCTTGCATTTATATTTGAGCTCAAAGCGGAATATGTGAAGGTTTTATTTTTTTTCATTATTATACTTCTCTTTGTGGGAAGATATTACTGTATGTTATTATCGGATTATATTTTCACTGCCAATATAGAATAAGTTTTTAATTGGGTTCATTGATGATTTTATTTAACATATAAGTCGTTTGGAAATTTAAGATTGTTTTTTTTTAACGGTCTTGCTTCGGTTAAATCTGCGTTATATTTTCTTGACGTAATATTAAAAAAAACTTTAGTGATCGATAAGTTATCACTATACCTAAGTTAAGTAATGTAAATGTAGTATTATGTATTGCACTACATCGTTGAAACTACAAACCATAAGACAAGATTTGCATTTGCTTTTATTAAACAGTATTTCAACTATATTTTTCCCTCTTCTGTTCCGTGGGCAAGACAAATCTGTTTCTTCACTACTATGAACTCATATTGTAGTATATCATTTCTTAGATGCAGAACCTTAAGAACAATACAACTACATTCAATTCCTTTATAATCTCCTAAGTCATTTCCACCCAACATTTCACTCGCTAGGGGAAGGATTCTCTCAACATCACTATATATAAACAAAGCATTCGATAATTTTACCGCTGATTTTACCCTGCTACAGATCATTAGTGTCTGCATGCATGGGATTGAGGCTTTTGGATTCAATAGATATGCCGCATTGCCCTTGGAACTGACATTATAAGTCCAACATAAGAAAATAAAACTATGCTTTGCTTCATTCAGTGTCCGTTTCTGCATTACGATTTCACGCACAAGCCCCAACTCGTTCCTTTATCCTCCATCCGTGAAGACTCGCACACATTCTCTACTGTTGCTTCTGTTGGGATAGTATCAGCACCACTGCTATTAGTTTGAAGGACCATCTCTCTCTCTCTCTCTCTCTCTCTCTCTCTCTCTCTCTCTCTCTCTCTCTCTCTCTCTCTCTCTCTCTCTCTCTCTCTCTCTCTCTCTCTCTCTCTCTCTCTCTCTCTCTCTCTCCCTCTTTCGCTACGGCAATCTACACTCCTGTCACTCAGTCTTCCAATAGAGGTGGATGGTAGAATAAACAACTCCTTGTCAGTAACAGCCGTCTGAGTTACATCCAAAATTTGTAATCATGAAACCCACCCATCTTGACAAGCGCGAGTAAACTAACCTAACCTAACACTCATCACAAACTCACCCATGCCTACACTTTTCTTGTATATAAAAGGTATAAAGTTTATTTGAATAGATTTTGGGGTTTATCTGTCTTCTGGTGGTTATTACCTTCCTCTTAAACTGTCTCTCATTTCTCTGCATGACAACCCCAGCATCTATCTATTGTTTCATCTCTGTATTCGCGTTCAAGAGTCACCAACATCACTTGTAATCCCGAGGTCAGAGTCAATATTATCACCTGACTTCATCACTTCTGTTCTGCCGATTTCCTAATACCAACTTGTGCTTCCCTTGAATAACCATCGACCATTGACACATTCATCGCCAAAGTATTCAGTTTCATAACAATCTATCGTCACTGTTGGCTGCCTTTGTAACAACACAAACTCGAACTCGACCTTTACCCATATATTCTGATCATGTAACATTCTAGCATCATAATAATATCATGAGGTGCTTTGAAACATGGGATGCTCATTAGTGTTACCAGTACATTTAGAGAGCATCATAAACAGCCTTTCCAGATGAAGCACCATTTAACAACACTTGACCTACACATGTAACTGTTCAATGATCGCTTAATGAGTGTTATCAAAACTCTCGACACAAAATCTAACTGCAAAAGTTCTCATTTGGGAATTAATTTACTCTTTTATTTATATATATACATACACAACTTCTCTTTGATTTTCAGTAAGTTTCAAAGTGAGAGGCTTAGCACAACCCCCCCCCCTCCCCATACACACACACACGCACACGCACACGCACACACACACACACACACACACACACACACACACACACACACACACAGCAACGAGCCCAGAGGTGATATCAGTGAAGTTTTTCTCTAAATGGCTTTAATAACAATCTTCCTAACCTTACCTCCACACAGAGTCCCACGCCGCCACAATTCGTGCTATGGTACCACAATGACCAGTTGCTTAACTACGCCAGAGGACGACCCGAAGTTAGCATCAGCAGGATCGAGAGTGGATTAGACAGATCGATAAGCACACTAGAGGTACACAGCGCTGAAGACGTGCACTCCGGAAACTATACTTGCACGGCACCTAACATACGACCTGCCTCCTCCCTCGTCTTCGTCACTGAAGGTTAGTACCACTACACGTCACTAGGTGTGTGTGTGTGTGTGTGTGTGTGTGTGTGTGTGTATGTGTGTGTGTCTGTGTCTGTGTCTGTGTCTGTGTCTGTGTCTGTGTCTGTGTCTGTGTGTGTGTGTGTGTGTGTGTGTGTGTGTGTGTGTGTGTGTGTTTACATAGCTCAAGAGTGATACGGTTAAGACTGAAGCTGAAAGGCGGGAATTGTATAGTTTTGTGTATATTATATCTATTTTGTTATGGTATTAGTGTTTATATATTTCCTTAATAGCGATAAAAGTGTTATAGTTCTTTTTTAAGTATATCACGTAGACTACTTATACTATCATTACTACTACTAATGATGATGATGATGATGATGATAATGATGGTATTGACACGCGTGGTGTTGATAATAATAATAATGATGATGATACGGTGGTAATGAGATCCAATACGTAATCCTAGTAATCACATCAAGAGCTGAAATCAGAAACACTATTCATGCAATATTAGTGGAGGTGGTAATGAGGGTTGCATGTAGTAGTAATACAGACGGTGGGAGTAATACCATTAATAATTAAGGGTAAGGTGATATTAGGTAATGGTGGAAAGTCTCGATCATTATGGTTATGGTAATGAGTTTTGGTAATGACGTGTGGTAGTGGTGGTGTTGATAATTGTGAAAGCTAGCGTGCATTACTATTTTTTGTTTTAATATAATGATTATGATAATGATGATAATAATGAGACAGTAGTGATGGTAGTAATGGTAGGGTTAATAAAATATTGATAATGTAATAGAGGTTATGAATGTACTGGAAAAGGTTCCGTCGTGCTTTGAATTCTTTTGGAAATATACAGATAACTAGACGTATATATATACACACACACACACACACACACACATACACACACATACACACACACACACACACACACACACACACACACACACATACACCCACACACACACCCACACAAGGCTTTCATAAATTTGAATCGTTAACTTTCTTACCTTCAAGATTTTTTCAAGCTAAGCAGAATGGATTACTTATTATTAATTTTTTTTTACTAAATATCAGTATTAGGAAAAAAAGGTTATTGCGCATGTACTAAAATGCGCAATACACAGTTCACTAACATGCGCAAGGGTAGGTGCGCAATCTGACAAGTAATTACCTTGTGTTATGCTCGTATGTGGCAAACCAATTATAATCTCTGTCTGTCTAGCTATGCGAAAAGAAAAGAAAAAATCATGAAACTAAAATTGCTTGTCCTTGCCCTTACGTAACGAAATTCATGAGGAAAGTTTCATAAGTACAAAGTTAGAATTTTCCTCACTGGAGATATAAATTTTAGTCTTCCAGGAGAAATGATTTAATGTTTTCTTTTATTTTCTTGAATGATTTACGTCTCTTGGAGAAACTCAATTGGGTTCATTTCATTCCACTTGGTAACGTGACACTCACACTTACAGACACATGCATTTACATCGAGAATTAAATGTTTCTTGGTACATGATGTAGTGACGAGAAAGATAAATGTTAAATCAAATTATGATCCTTTGTAGTGGCAACCAAAGATGAATCACGAATATTTTCATCTTTGAGGTAAATGTTCCCTAAAACATTATCATAAGAGCGATTTGTTCAGTTTAATCTACTTTTTAGATTAGAGAAAGGACTTAATATGGTTCTAAGGCTATATTTGGTATGTAAAAAATCTTTAACAAAATATATAACTAAATCTAAATTTACTAAAACATATACCAATCATACATTTTTATCTTTCCAAAGTATATTAATTGAACCTAAAGCTGTATTTTGATAAATAAATATCTTTCACAAAACACATAACTAAATCTAAGCTTACTACTATACCAATATTACATTTCTACTTGTCTTTCAACATATAGTAATATTTCCCCACCTCACTCCCTTCCTCCAGGTGACAAGACAGCTGCAGTACAGCGGATAGACTCAGGGAAACAGCACCTACAAGGGGGAGCTATGCTAGTCACACTCTGCGCTGCCCTCCTCCACCTTTTGGAAGTGAGATGAATCACTAGCAACAGCAAGATTCTCAGATTATCTTCATTTTTAATTCCCTTTCATTTATAATTGGAACGGTTGCCAAAATAAATGTTGCATGTGGGTGCTTCGAAGGTAAGACAAAAACGAAGTTAGCATTTATAGAATCATCACTGCTCACCGTGTACATTATTAGTGCAACTTTATTGTCCTGCGCCTGTGTCAAGGAAAGAAGGAAAGAAAGGAGGAAGGAGCAGATGAAATGCATAGCCACGTAGTGTGTGTCTAGCTAAGTACACGCAGTTATGTGCTCCTGATAAATGGTGACATACAGTGGAAAGACAGACAATGATTGTTTTTTCACGACCAACAATTAAAACAAAAATAATATCTTGTTTCTACGAAGATTAAGAATGGAAATTACATAAACACCAAATAGCAGTGTGACAGGAACAATGTCTAACGCGGTGTACTTGTTAATTGCATTTATAGACGTGACAACAGGAGGCGTAGAGTAACAAGTAGTGAAAAGGCTTGTAACTAGAAGGAGTGAAAGGTCAGCCAGACAGGTGCGGCGTGTGCTCACATTACTGTCTCCTAATCGTTAATGTATTTACATCCTCGTACTTTCAACACTGGCAATGTTATACTACAGATACAAAGAAGTACATGCCACGGTAACTACAGGTGTGCAGGAGGTACCCACATTGTGTTCCTCAGCAGGATGTACGAAAGGAGGAAGGACGGAAGGACTCTGAACTCCCACGTCAGTCCTTGTGTGGTGCGAAGTATTACTGAACTTTATTATAATCATGTATTGTGTTACTGGAGGTTGTACAGTGTAGGTGTATAGCGGCAAGAAGCACAGGACCAAGAGGCAGCGTCGGCGGCCATGGATTTGCATGTGGAGGAGGAGGTGGAAGAGGACGTGTATAAGACATGTCCTCTATCTATCCATCTACTCTGACGTGTGTGTGTGTGTGTGTGTGTGTGTGTGTGTGTGTGTGTGTGTGTGTGATCCGGTCCGCCGAGCATATATTTTCGTAAACAAGACGTAAAATGGAACTAATGGCCATGTTAGTCACTCCTCTAATGTGATGTGTGTTATGTTATGTGTGTGTGTGTGTGTGTGTGTGTGTGTGTGTGTGTGTGTGTGTGTGTGTGTGTGTGTGTGTGTGTGTGTGTGTGTGTGTGTGTGTGTGCGCCAGACCTACTTTAAGGACTTGGCTACTTCTTCCTTAGATTAAGTGATTTTCTTCATTCAAGTTCTAAGTTCTAAGTTGATCATGACCAGCGAAAGACTCATCGTTACAGAGCAATGGTTACAAGGCTGTAGGTGTGTGTGTGTGTGTGTGTCCTCTTACGTGCACGCCCCTACAGCACGTAAAAACGGATCACCACTACCACCACTACCACTACCACCACCACCACCACAGCCACACCACCACCACTAACGGTCACTTCCCTTTAAGTTCCTCAAGTTGTTGTTTTCAGCATTATAACTTAAACTTTATATAAGTACTTATTGTCTGTCTGTCTGTAGTATGCGTACGGACATGCGTGATTTTTTTCTTCATATAACTTACTTTATTTTTTACGTATTCATCTGAAGCAAAAAAAAAATAGTAATTGTCTCGCGTGATTAAAATTGTTTCCATCGCTCCGCCAAGATAAAAAGAACAAGGATGAGAGACACTGTTTCGTGCCTCATCCCCCAAACACCACCCACTCACACCCACACCCACACCCTCTCTCCCGCCCAAACCCTTGAATCCCACTCCACACACCCCCTCAAACCTACGAGTTCCTGATTCATCAAGTAACAGTTATATAAAGACTGTTTCAACGACTACACACACGACCACAAGACCGAATAATATACTCATAACATAACCTAACTTAACCTAACCTAACATAACAAAAACCTACACTCACTCATTATTCATTAAAAAAAATTCTGTTCTCACGTAAACACAAACACACACACACAGCAAAAACATTTTCCTCATGAGCTAGATTTTATAAACTTTTTTTTCTTCTTTTCCAACACATAAACTACTTCAAGAACAGCGTCAAAAGGGGGAAAAAATAGAATAATCAAGAACGGTCTCATGACAAAATACCTTTCGAGTGCCACCCAAATCTCCCGGTCTCCCCGTGCCTCACTATCATCACTCTCGTTGACCGTGTGTGGTTGTCGTCGCCAGTCGCTGTCTGTTTGGTGTTCCTGTCTGTTCCGTGTTCCTTAGTGGTAATTTCTAAGACGTCGGATGCAGGAAGACAAAAGCGAGGAAGTCAGACAGGAAAGCGAGATGTCATTCACTTACTCCGCTTATGTTAATATTCTTACACAAACTAAAGAAATCCCTACATTATTTGCACTTAAAAAACTTCTCTTGTGATGAATGCGTTATAGTTTATACTTTAGCATGACTGATCAATCCTTTTCACCCTCCAAGAAAGTATTAAGCAACACCATAACTTATTTAACATAATCTCACACGATAGCCATAATGTAACACGATTGGCTGGCTCTTTCTACCGCATCGTTCTAAATCAACTTGTTTTACTGTAACACTTTTTATTGACTGGCATGACGCAAGGGTGGGAAGCTGCGTCTCTTTTTGTTTAACACGCATAAGGCGGCCTTGTCCTAATGCTCTCTTCGAACCCTACTCGAGGCGTGACAGCGGCGGAGGAAGCAAGGAGTGGTTGTAAGAGGCTTTAGCTGTTGATCAAAGGGTGTTATCACTTGGCTTGGCTTGCCTCTCTGTCTTCCTGTGAACTGCCTCTAATGAACATGAACACAATGTTTCCGGGGTAACTAGATGATGATATTGTCTTTGTATAACTGAGTAGTAACTGTTATTTTATGTATTTATGTATATGGGTGTTATTACATGAGCAAAAGGATTATTTAATATTAGAGTTATGTGTGATACATACATACATACGTACGTACAGAGAATTATAATAAATATTTGCAGCCAATTTGATTTGATTTATAACCTTTTCTTGTGGATTTTTTTTTATTATTATCATGATTCAATATTTTTTTTTGTGTTAAGGGAAAATGACAAGAATCTAGACAAGTTATACATCGCATGACACTGTATGAAAAAAACGAGGATGAGGTTGGGTCAGTAAGACAAAGAATCTCCCAGGTACGAGGTATGGTATAACCGGGTATACAGGTGGAAGAATAATACTAACAACAATACTCAAGCAACAAATTACGATCAAAAGGTAAGTTAACATAATATGGACATTAGTAAGATCAAGTGGAAATAAGAGAGAGAGAGAGAGAGAGAGAGAGAGAGAGAGAGAGAGAGAGAGAGAGAGAGAGAGAGAGAGAGAGAGAGAGAGAGAGAGAGAGAGAGAGAGAGAGAGAGAGAGAGAGAGAGAGAGAGAGAGAGAGAGAGAGAGAGAGAGAGAAGAAAAAAAAAGAAAAAGAAAAAAACCACACACACTGAACACAGGACACACCATATATATGTATCCAAGTTTACAAAGCGGTAACGTTATCACACGAGCCAGGGTAGGCGAGGCGCAGGACATTGTTAAAGTGAAGTGGCTAGCGCTCTTAAGGGTCCTCAGATTTGCAAGGGACCGTGAATCTTTCCTTCCGACCACCCTCAGCATCAGCCTCAGCCTCAGCCTCGTCCTTGTCCCTACTTCACGCCTGGAACCAACATTTTATACGTGGACGGTGGAAGCCAAATAACTTATGTACTTGGAGATTGACTGCTACTTATACTACGACGTGTACAGTGTGTCGGATGTCTTTAGCACTGAAGGACGAGGACGATTATAAGCACATCTATCTTCTACGTCTTAC
>JAPQNM010000003.1:35576396-35601396 GCA_029783475.1 Metacarcinus magister | reverse complement strand
GAAATATATATTAAAAGCAAGCTATATAATAATACATAATATATATATATATATATATATATATATATATATATATATATATATATATATATATATATATATATATATATATACTTTTCTTCACCTAAGGGTCATACTGAGAACATACTTTGGATACGAGCAAAGAAAAAGAAGGAGAAAAGATGGTTGGTTGGTAGCGAGTTCCGTGTAGTGGGAAGTCAAGTGGATATAAATCTTTTTCTTAGTTGTAGTATTATTACATTACCATAAAAAGGAGGAAGAAAAAGATGTCGTTATCAGCACCAACACCGACAAGACTGACTGACTGACTGAAGTTTTCTTAGTAATTTCAAAAGTGAAACAGTGAGTGTGGTATTAAAAAAGGTTCTTAGAAACAAGTAAAATAATATGTGAGCTAGTTCAATGAAAAAGAGAAAGAACGAGAGAGAGAGAGAAAAAAAAACCAAAAGTTAAATAGATAAATAGAGAATAAAAAAGTAAATCTAGGACAAAGAGCGAGCAACAAACTTTACATCTTCCTAGTCAGTGTTTAGCTCAGCTCAGTTCAGCTCAACAACAAGGAAACATTACTGGTGTCCTCAAAATCAATGTTGAAAGAGTTATAACTTCGCGTTGCATCATACTATTATGTACACCTCTTGAGGTGATAAGGTGGAAAGAGACTTGCTGGAGTTAATACGTGAACAAATAAAGCTTCTTAGTCGTATTTGATAGTCATTTATCATCCCTGTAGTCTAAGGAAAGATGAATATTTTGAAACTAACAAGGAAAGCATCGATAAACTTGACCTCGTTTAGGGAAATATTTTACCGCCTGTACAATAGGATGCAAGAGGGTGTTTTTCCAGGATACAAACATCTCACCTCTTACTCGTGCTTCAGCTCGAGCGGAATAGCTAAGAGACCTTCCTGGACATAGTGCAAGATGGAGCCAACAGAATCATTCCAGCCGAGTCTCTTGTTGAACAATATTGCCTCTAGAGCCTTCAGCATCAACAGGATGTAACTGGCCTCACAGTGTTATATAAGGTGCAGCAACAAGACTTACTTAAAGGGAAGACTACCTATAGAGACTACAGCGAACCCAGACTGTTACATATTACTGTATTATGACCTTCCACTAATACTGATTCTACACCATTGCAGAACTTAGTAACACTAGTGAGTTCTTTGTACACCAGCCAAGTGTTGAAGGCTTGTGTGCAAATAGGAAGGAAGGAAATTGTAGTGAAAGCTTGGTTCATACACAAATAACACGTTATTCTCTATCTAAAAGTTGTTGTCATTATAATACCGCTTTTAGTCAGTTAAATACATGAAGCAATAGGAAATATAGAGTACTTGTACCATGGCATGAAAAAAATGTACCACGCATGAACGATATATAAACAAACAAATATATAGAGAGATAAAGAGAGAGTTTGCAATAATTTATCTATAAAGCCATAAAGGTAAGAGATCACAGGTGTTATTTAGCAGGACAAACAGAGGACAATTAGTGTTAATTTAAATATGTCGCTTCATTTAACTATAAAAAAAAAAAAATCTACTAAGACACAAACATCACGTCGGAAAAAGTCCACTGAACGAACGTACATCAAGGTGAACCAACGAATCAATACAGGTAAGTTTTAATTATTACACTTCTACGTAAAGGTGACAGGAAATAAAATCAAACATAACATTAAAATAAAAAATAATGGTGCAGTGATAATGAATATGATGATAACAATAGAGGTAAGTAAAATTGTATAATAGCAATCATTTACGTAATCTATTATAATCCCTTTCATATACTTTTCTTCTCTGTCCTAAGTTTCTCAAGATACCCAATGACCACAAACTGTTACTAAGCTTACCTAAAAACACATTTTAAGCTGTACACAACATACCTTCCACTCTTTCTTTCTCTCTCTACCTCGTAACATGTATACCCTCGATCGAACCTTCCTCTAAAACCCAACTGGTTATCAATATTCACTTTTACTTGTTGACTCTATATTTATAACCACGAATATGTTTTTCCAGCCTAGACGAAAAGCAAAAAACAGTTAACGACCTCGCCTCGACATGCTATGACTCTCCCTCCACCACCATCCAGCGTTGTAGGACGAGGCTCATAAATACTTGCGCACAAACAAGAGGAGAAAAAGAGCAGGAAGTAAAATGGGAAAATGTAAGACAAAGAGAACATAAAAATAAGATAAAGTAAAGGAGGTATAGTAAAAAACAGAAAGCAAAGAATAAATAACACCATTAGGGAACGCTGTCTGTCTGTCTTGGAGGAGGAGGAGGAGGAGGAGGAGGAGGAGGAGGAGGAGGAGGAGGAGGAGGAGGAAGAGGAGGAGGAGGAGGAGGAGGAGGAAATCTATTACGCTGCCAAACAAGTGTTATAAAATGTACCCACCCACACACACACACACACACACACACACACACACACACACACACACACACACACACACACACACACACACACACACGGATTCGCCTCATTATTATTATTATTATTATTATTATTATTATTATTATTGTTACTATTATTATTATTTTTATTATTATTATTATTATTATTATTATTATCAAACATGGCGTCGCGTCTGTCACTGTAATAATAATAATAATAATAATAATAATAGATAAAAAAAAAGAGTACGATGAACAGAAAAAATCCACAAGATGTTCAGAACAATGCATGTCTTATGTCTTTCTTAAATCCAGGAAATATGGAAGAGAGAGAGAGAGAGAGAGAGAGAGAGAGAGAGAGAGAGAGAGAGAGAGAGAGAGAGAGAGAGAGAGAGAGAGAGAGAGAGAGAGAGAGAGAGAGCAGAGCAGAGCCAGAGCGAGAGCGAGAGCGAGAGCGAGAGAGAGAGAGAGAGAGAGAGAGAGAGAGAGAGAGAGAGAGAGAGAGAGAGAGAGAGAGAGAGAGAGAGAGAGAGAGAAGAGAGAGAGAGAGAGAGAACATGAAAAAAAAAGGAGGCATATTAGGAAAGCAAAGGAAGAGAAGAGGACAAAGACAGCTGCTCTTAAGATGGATGAAACAGCTCTTCGTGTAGATGAGGGTGAGAGCGCCTTGCCTTGCCTTGCCTTGCCTTGCCTTGCCTTGCCTTGCCTTGCCTTGCCTTGCCTTGCCCTACTTCCACTAAGGACACACTTAGAGACACAGCAAAGATTTAGGATGAGAGAGAGCGAGAGAGCGAGAGAGAGAGAGAGAGAGAGAGAGAGAGAGAGAGAGAGAGAGAGAGAGAGAGAGAGAGAGAGAGAGAGAGAGAGAGAGAGAGAGGGAGAGGAGAGAGGAGAGAGAGGAGAGAGAGAGAGAGAGAGGAGAGAGAGAGAGAGAGAGAGAGAGAGAGAGAGTGCAACAACAACAAAATAAATGTTTGTTCAGATTACATATGGCTTCTAGTGCTACAAAGACGATACATATAAACCTTGTACATGTAATAAATAACTACTAACATCTCCAATAATACGTAATGCTTTCAATACACTCATGGTCTGTATTGATGCCTGTATTTGTGAATGAATTATGTAATATTGGTTATAAATTCTTTTTGTTTTATTCTTATCGTTTCCTTAGAAGAATGTGTAGACAGACGAACGCCGCTCCAAGAATGTAAGTTATCGCTGGTTAAGAATAAGAATGATGAATGATCGTGAGAATGAGATGTAAGAACACTGCTTGAATCGAGGTTTTTAAAGGAAAGGTCTATCTATCTTCAGTTTGAAATATCCAAGTTTAAATTGAGAAGAAGGTGAAGCTTAGAGTGGAAGACCCAGCAGCAGCAGCAGCAGAATCAGCAAAAGCAGTAGAAGCAGCAGCAGCAGCAGCAGCAGTGTTCATACGTGAGTTTAGTTGACTATGCATGCTGGAGTAACTTATCTGATTTAAAAATAGATAAAAGTGGAGCATTTACATACATTATCATTACTGTCATTAATACTAATTTTAATAAAAAGTTTTTGAGTCTGTAACTCTAAAAAATATATATATTACTACTACTACTACTACTACAGACAAAAAGGATGACTATATTCATTGTAATAAAACCCTATTTACAGCTTAACGCATTTCGTAAAGTGCTTCGACCAATGACAAAGCGGTGAATTTATTACACTCGCGGACCATAATAATAATAACGATAATAATAGTAAGAAGAAAGAGAGAGTTTCCTGTCAAGATGATCATTATAAAGAGTAATTAAAGCTCCATCACCATTTCCTTTGACTCTTCTTCCCTTTTACATGGAAACACCAGCGGGTATCTTATCATCCCTCCATTATACTGCTTAATATCGAGTATAATAACGATCTAAAACTAGAATGAAAACAGGACGCTAAGACAAAAGGAAAAATAAGTCGACGAACAAAGATGATGCCAACGTCAATAACAAGGTTTTCACTTATTATGTATTCAAGAAGATGAAAAAAAAACCCATGACATTTATGGGGAGTAACATTGCAATATTATCATTACATATAAATAAAAAAAATTACTAACAGAGCTGATGATGATGATGATAAACTAAAAAAAAAAAAAAAAGTTTGCATTTATCAAAAACCCGAAGATAACATTTAATTTCTTTAGAGTAACATTGCAATATTATTATCATTGTTCCGTGTTGCTCAAGGTTACGTCGTTGCAGTCATTACTATTTTGTGGAGATGGACAACGGATTGGCAATGCACATACTGTACATGTTACCTAAGACACGACAAGACAAGCAGCACGGCAGCTATCACTTATTACCAACTGCCTAAGACGCGTTATATTGAAAGTCATACAGTAGGAAATAGAAGATAGTTGTAATGAATTCCACTAATATACAAGACAACGTATATTTGAAGTATATCTAATTCCTTCCACTCCACACCAAGCACAGCACACGTAGAGATGCAAAGGTAAATTACATGGAGAAATATTTTCAATCTAATTATTGAACCGCTATTCGAATGCAGAGTCATTAATGTAAATACCCAAACGAAACGCATGAATAAATTAAAGTAAATGAATTCAGATTACTGACCACAATATGAGCATTCTCCTGGAAACCACTGCCCGCCTCCACAACGCCCCCTACCGCCCCCCCGCCCCCGGCCCCGCCACGCCCCAGCCCCCTTAAACACACACACAAAAGATCATTTATAACTAAAATCCGCTTTTCCTATACAAAACCAAACCACAAATAAAAAAAACTCCCCCAAATCAAACAAAAGTCATTGGTACGTAATTAGCAAAACGAGAATATTATCATTATTATTATCATTATCATTATTATTATTATTATTATTATTATAAAAGGTTAATACTGTAACTATATATTCGTGAAACTTTGGACGCCAACCGGTTTCTATGACAAAGGAAGTGGTGGTGATGGTGGTGGTGGTGAGGTGTGTGGGGAAGGACGAAGTGAAGTGAAGTGAAGTGAAGTGAAGTGAAGTGAAGTGAAGTGAAGTGAAGTGAAGTGAAGTGAAGGGAAGGGAAGTGAAGTGAAGTGAAGTGGGAGGCTGTGGTGGCATTCATCTCAGTCTCTTGGGATGCTGAGGCTGTGGTCAAATTATTCATCTTCTTTCCTGGAACACAGACATACCGCGTCATACTGGTTTCTATGTCTTTTTATTCTCTCTCTCTCTCTCTCTCTCTCTCTCTCTCTCTCTCTCTCTCTCTCTCTCTCTCTCTCTCTCTCTCTCTCTCTCTCTCTCTCTCTCTCTCTCTCTCTCTCTCTCTCTCAGGTGCTGCCCAACATTCCTCATTTACCGCCAATCCAGCAAGTTTCAGTAGAACGGACAACCCAGTGTAAGGTTGAAAGCGCCTTACACACTATAATATTATTCTCTCTATGTCACCGTGCCATGGGTTAGAATAATACATTGGTATATTCATTCCTTTTTCGACTGTAATTCTTGAGGTGACGTTACTTATACATCTAGATTCCGTGTATTTTTTTTCTCTCTTTTGTTGGTTATTAGACGAGTTGCAAATTATCACCTTAGAATCTTTGTCTCCGGGTGAAAGGCCTTGACAGGGTGTACAGACAGTTATATAACACTAAGACTGTCCCACTAATACGTGTTGGGTAAATGCTTGCATACACCCCATCGCACTGTTGTTAGAACGTTTACATTGTTATTGCACGCATACACACACACACACACACACACACACACACACACACACACACACACACACACACACACACACACACACACACACACAGACACACACACACACACACACACACACATATACAATCTTGGCAGTCATAGTTTTCTGTTATTCTCTCTACACGTTCATCAGCATCTCACCCATGCAACAACAACAACAACAACAACAACAACAACAACAACAACAACAACAACAACAACAACAATAACATTGATAAAAAAAAATAACGTATAAAAAAAGAGAAAAAAATGAAAAAGACAAAAATGTTCAAATCGGAACTAAAAAAAAACCATAATGGAAACTCCGATTGGTTGGTTGGATGGCGATGGCGATGAAGCCTCACCAGGAAACCATCAAGGCAAAACAAAAGAGCTTCATGGTTCATGCGGAACGAGCTGAAGGGCCGCACCATAACCCCATAACCTCTATAACCCCATAACCTCCATAACCCCATAACCTCTATAACCCCATAACCTCCATCACGCACCAACGACACTGACACGACCCCGAGGCTGTTGGTGATAACTTGATGATCGGGGAAAAGCCAGGTGCAAGGTGGTGGTGGTGGTGGTGGGAGCTGTTACGATCTGATCCCAAGTCGATCAGACCCCAAGCAGACACTAACCAGACCCCAAGTAGACCCAAAAACAGACTTCAGACCTCAGCAGACTCAAAACCAACCCCCAGCTAGCCCCAAACAGACCCTAAACAGACCTTATCGCCGCACCAATATCACTCCATTCACTACACTGCAATTTCATCATCAATGGTACGAAGTAGAGGTTCAATGCAAGATAAAAACATACTTCCTAGCTTTCTCCATTTAAACATGTCTGAGGCTTGTTTGCTCCTGTCCTGTTCTTCTCGTTGTAATGGCTAAGCTATCTTCTTACTGTCTCGCTGGCTTTTCTATAACTGTCATTTTTGTTTTTTTTTTTCTTTATCCCGTCACTGCTATTCATTTTTAATCGCATTGTTTGGTTTATATGTATTAAATGATTTTTTCATGTTCGTTTTTTTTCTTCTTCTTCACTATTTAGTACAAACATTTGGATTAAATGATACTGAAAGGTCGTTTAATCTACTATTATCTAATATTATTGGTTTTAACATTTTAGCTTTTTCATCTTATTCCGATACATTATTCTCTCTCAAGTATTGAGTAAGAAAAAAAAAATCACCTTTTGATTAATAATGATATTTAACTCTTTCTTTTTTTGTAATATTGTAAATGAATTCTCTTTGGTTCACGAGAAACACTCGAACTCCAACTCCAACCAATCGCTTTAATATTGGATTCCAAGTGTATTTTTGGCCAAACTTGTAGTGAGTACACAAACACAGCTTCACATCTATCAGGTATTTAATCAATAGTGTTATCCTTTCTTTCTGGTTCTTACCTTTGGATCTAAATATAACCATTCTGTGCATTGTTTTTTAATATCAAACTCATTGCATATAGTAAGGCTTTTGTGTTTCAATAAGGTCAGTGTGTGTGTGTGTATGAAGAGAAAGATAGAAAGATAGATAGAAAGATAGATAGATAGAGAGATAATATCCACCTATACAAGCATACAGGCATACATATATACATACATACACACACAGAATGGGGTTCAGTTACCCTTAGAAATCCTCCTATCTTCGCAGGTTTTCCTTGGCTTTTCTAAATGACTTTTCAGCAGCGGGGTGTTGAGGTGGTGTTGAAGGTGTGCTCAGAGAGACTCACTCGCAAGCCATCCAGCGGGAATAAGGTTTCAGTTTCTGGCGCGCACGCAAATAACAAATAGATAAATACATAATTAGATAGATGAAATAAATAAATAAGATAAATAAATAAATAAATACATACATGAGTTCGATAAGTAAATAAATAAATAAAAAAGATGAATAAAGGAATGAATAAATAAATATATACATGATTAGACAAAATAGATAAATAAAACGAATAGATATAAATAAAATGAATATAAATAAAGTAACTAACTAGAAAAATAAATAAATAAAAAATAAACATAAATAAAATAAAATAAGTAAACAAAACGAATAGCAATAGATACAATGGAAATAAATAAATGAACCAACTCGATAAACAAATAAATAAATAAATAAATCATGGAAAAAAAATCCCTGGGCAATAAATAAAGATTATAAGAATAAAACAGTTTATGGTCTGACTGAAGTAAATGTTAGCACGTTCACCACCAGACTGTTTAATGTTCCATGCCTAGATAGCTTGGCCCACGAGACTCACCTGGAAATTAATTAAGTTCAAGGGGAAGTCTCTCATTCATTCAACTGCAGATTTGTAAATATTTCATCACTGGTTTTTTTTAGCATATTCAAAGTATCATAAGGATTTACAGTGCTTATATGTCACTGCTAAATAAAAAATAGTATGTATTTCTCGTATTTCTAGAATGTAGAATCATATCAAACAATGTGACGACTGATTAATAATTCATGTAAATCTTATCTAACTTTACGAAATAAAATTCTTGATGGAAAACAAATGAAGAATAGCTAGCGACCTTGACACAATCCCACAGGTGAAGAAAAAAAAGAAGGATCCTACGCGAGGCAGCTGGACTTGAAACACTAAACACTGAGCTTCACAATCACTGCAGCTGCGTCAACAATACTACGCTGCCCGCTACTGATACTGACCCTCTTGAGCTCGTACACCGACGCGACCATTTGTTAACATGCCACTGGTTGCGTCGGTGTGCGAGCTGCCTAATTCACGTTAATAATCGAATACTTCAACGTTTATTTCGAACACTTTCACTACCCGATATATAAACTAGAAAAAAAAAAATACAGTTAACATTGCGTACAAAATATAAACTAACACTGCAAAATGTACCATGAAGTTAAAAATAGGACGGAGGGAGCGAGGGAGTTAAGAAAGCAAGAAAAAAAGTAAGAGAGGAAGTAAGAAAGAAAGAAAGAAAAAACAGTTCGTGGTGAGCGATATGAAGACGTGAGAAGACTTTCCCAAACTCTTTGTCGGAGCGAGGACACGGACAGCCAAAGGTATCGTGATGAAATTCCCCTTTTGCTGGGGCCTCCGGGGAGAAACTAACTGGACGGAACATTCCAGGCGGTGAGTATTGCGTGCGGAATGTGTGAGTGCGTGCTGGAGTGAGTGTGGGAGTGCGGGATGCTGCTGTGACTGACTCCAAGAGCGATTCTTCTTTTCTTCCTTCACATTATACATTATCGATTATCCTGTGCTAGCGGCAGCAGATGACAAACGGTGATTGCATACACGCACTGCAGTTATTTATGGTGGAAGTAATTACATAAGTTATTCATCACACTAGATAAAGAAAACATGTTGTGGATGATTCTTTGAACATAATGATAAAACGATAAGGATTCTAGAACGACACTATAGCTATCTATGAGGTGGTGCTTCTAGAGAGCTTTGCCATTATGCCTTTTAATGTAAAATAAATAAATAAATAAATAAAAATAACTAAATAACTATATAAATAAATAAATAAATAGATGAAGCAGCTTAATGTTATAATACACAAAGAGCTTAATGATTTTTAGAACATGTATATAGTATTATCTTACCTGTGGAAACTTGGCCTTCCTGGTACATCAATAAATAGATAAATAAAATAGAATAAAATAAAAATTTAATGCAAATAAAAAGATAAAAAACAACAACACATACACACACACAGACACACACACACACACACACACACACACACACACACACACACACACACACACACACACACACACGCACACACGGGCGCGCTCTCTCTCTCTCTCTCTCTCTCTCTCTCTCTCTCTCTCTCTCTCTCTCTCTCTCTCTCTCTCTCTCTCTCTCTCTCTCTCTCTCTCTCTCTCTCTCTCTCTCTCTCTCTCTCTCTCTCTCTCTCTCTCTCTCTCTCTCTCTCTCTCCTTCCTTCACTCCTTCTTTCCTTCCATTACCATTACCACATTAAAAAACAAATAATAAAAAAACATGATGGAAGTTGATAATGATAACAGCAATATGCATTCATTAGATGAGGTGATGTTGAAGTTGAAGTTAGATGAAAGAGGGAAGTAAGTATTAATGAGTTTAAATGAGTTACCGTGTTATCATTTGCACATTGTTATTCTGGTGTTGCTGAGGTGTGAATGATAGGGTGAATATTTAATGAGATACTGTATAAAGAGTGTGTGAATCATAGCCTATATAATATCCTCTTTGTCTGTCTGTCTGTCTGTCTCTCTCTCTCTCTCTCTCTCTCTCTCTCTCTCTCTCTCTCTCTCTCTCTCTCTCTCTCTCTCTCTCTCTCTCTCTCTAATCCTTTAAGAACACGAGTTAATATGAAAGAAGATAAACAAACAATAAAAAAAGAATATGTTAAGGGTACAATTCTTTTAGCGCATAGAAGTTGGTGATAAATATTTAAGAAAAGTAAGTGATTATATAGGTCATTTTTTCTTCTTCTTCAAGAGTTCATTCATAACGTCATTTTATTACCAATATTTACATCACAGACGAGAGAAAGTTCCACGGAATATGTAAATTAAGACCATCTTGAAGAAAATTGGGTATTGGAGGCCGTGGTAGTGGTGGTCGTGATGGTGGTGGTGTTGCAATGATGGTGACAGTGGTGATGGTGGCGTGGTGATGATAAGAGTAGTAGTGATGATGCTGAATGGATGAAAAATATGTATCCTCTTCCTCATGATGATTGTCGGGAGGCTGGAGTGGCTTGGAGTGGCTTGGAGTGGCGTACTGACACTACATGCAACAAGGGTTAATGTATGTATGTCAGCGAGGAATGTGCAAGGTCAGAGGAGCAGGTGCACGTGTACAGCAAGTTCAGACAAGGCATCTCTCTCTCTCTCTCTCTCTCTCTCTCTCTCTCTCTCTCTCTCTCTCTCTCTCTCTCTCTCTCTCTCTCTCTCTCTCTCTCTCTCTCTCTCTCTCTCTGTACCTTGAATTTGCTGTTTCCTCCACCTCCACCATCCCACAACCTGAACATTTCAACGATAAATATCAACTGTATTTATTCGTAGTATTACATTCTCTCATGGTCTCACCCTAAGTGATACTGCAATAACTTTTAATACTGTAATAGTAATAAAAAACATTAAAAAATTCAAGCTATTTACTGTTTTATTTTAATTTAATTTTCGATTCCGTCTCGGTAGTTACGCAGAATTTACACAGAGCACTGACACTTTCTCTCCTCTTAAGTTCTAGTTTGGTAACAGCTCGTGGCCAGCTGAGCAAGAAGCACCAACATGAGCACCATCACACAACACGCCTACCACACTCAATCTCTCCTTCCCTCCCTCTCTCCCTCTCTCCCTCTCTCTCTCTCTCTCTCTCTCTCTCTCTCTCTCTCTCTCTCTCTCTCTCCCCCCCTAGTGCTTCCGCTGTATTACTCAAATCCTTTGGACAGCAACCACAAAGACATAACCTGAACAACCACCACCACCACCACCACCACCACCACCACCGCATTCTCCCCTAACACTCAACTTCAGCCTCACACACACACACACACACACACACACACACACACACGTACACACACACACACATCCACACACACACACACACACACACACACACACACACACACACACACACACACACACACACACACACGTACACACACACACACACACACACACACACACACACACACACACACACACACACACACACACACGTACACACACAAAGTCCCCCATAGGCACCAAGTCACTCAGATTCTCGTTTCCACCTAACTAACTATTCCTGTCATTTCATCTATACTCCAACTTTACATTCATACTTTTATTTCAGTCTTATTTATCAAGTTTTTTTAGCGGCTCCCTTTCACACCCAACACATTACACTTCCAAACACGGCAGAGACAAATAATACAGCCTTTTACCCCTTGGACACACCTTCACTAATCCTTGCATTGTTCAGATCCCTCCCTGAGCTCCCTGCCCTCACGAACGTAAAGGTTGCAAAGGGGTTAAGAAGGGCAATCCAACACTATAACTGACCCTTAAGATTGGACACTACATATGCATCTTCAAAATATATGTTGTCTTGATATGAACACTCAGACGCTTGGCTTAGAGATGAACTAATAATAGATAGATAAATAAATAGATTGAGAGAGAGAGAGAGAGAGAGAGAGAGAGAGAGAGAGAGAGAGAGAGAGAGAGAGAGAGAGAGAGAGAGAGAGAGAGAGAGAGAGAGAGAGAGAGAGAGAGAGAGAGAGAGAGAGAGAGAGAGAGAGAGAGAGAGAGAGAGAGAGAGAGAGAGAGAGAGAGAGAGAGAGAGAGAGAGAGAGCAGTGTAGTACTTGAAAAAAATCTCTCCCCTCTGAGGAAACATCAATCAACAATAACAATACTACTACTACTACTACTACTACTACTACTACTACTACTACTACTACTACTACAAACAATAATAATAAATAAATAATAATAACAACAATGCTTCACTCCCTTCTACATATAATTGAGACACACAACAAAACGTAACACCCAAAAAAATCCACCGCAGTCTTACCTTCCTTCCCTCCATGATAATTTAGCAACTTTCCTTCCTCGTACCTAGAAAGAGAAAAAGAGATAGAGTTACATAGATAGATAGATAGATAGATAGATAGATAGATAGCGCGAGAGAAAAAAAAAGAGCGAGAGAGAGAAGAAAAGCTTGTGTTAATTACAGTTCACACCGAGTGGGCATCAAAAGAAGAGGGTAAACTATTTGCTAAGCATGATTACCTTCTCCCCTCCCCACGCAATCTAATCTACGGAAGTATTTTGCCGGGTAATTCAATAACAGTGAAGCTAATAAGAGAGAGAGAGAGAGAGAGAGAGCGAGAGAGAGAGAGAGAGAGAGAGAGAGAGAGAGAGAGAGAGAGAGAGAGAGAGAGAGAGAGAGAGAGAGAGAGAGAGAGAGAGAGGAGAGAGAGAGAGAGAGAGAGAGAGAGAGAGAGAGAGAGAGAGAGAGAGAGAGAGAGAGAGAGAGAGAGAGAGAGAGAGAGAGTAATTATCAACACACCAATTTCTTTTACGTTAAAGTTAGTCGTCTTGAACTCATAATCTTTTTAAGACGAGAAACACAAAGGAAAAATATCACTTTACTGAATGTTTCTTTTTCTTTATCACGGTGACGGTTATGCCATTCTTGCCTGGAAAGATGAAGTTTTATCTCCCCGTCACCTCAGTTTTAGGTTCAACGCTTAAGCTTTACCACGGAGCTTTACGACGCAATTGAAATAAAAACAAGAAGCAGCAGGCAGGAAGGGAAACTTAACCGTTTATAAGTCCTTCAAGCCTTGCTCAAGCCCCCACGCCTCTCAGCTTCCTAAAGTAAGATACGATACTCCACTATCTTACACTCACACTCCCTTGCCTTCATCTTCACCTTCAAGCCTTTAAACACCAGCATCAGCAACACCATCACCTTTTGATCACAACTTCTTCTTTTTTTTGACATTAAAAGGGTCTGTCTGGCTAAGGGCAAACATAAATAGGCAAACAAAAAAAATTACCACTTGTTTGTTTGCGAGTTGTTATTCATCTGATTCCTTTTTGTTTGGTGTTATTGTTAGAAATACGTAATTGTGTAGTTGTAAAAATGTGTGGTTTTTTTAAAGGTTATTTCTAGAAGCGATATAAGTAGGTTGATGCAGATGTATTCTGAATGATTAATATTTAAAACAAAATTGTAGTTGTTTGATTTTAACTTTATAAAGGACGCGAATTATTATTATTATTATTATTATTATTATTATTATTATTATTATTATTATCATATGAGAGGGAGTGAGTCTGACGTGTTGTTTTGCCAGAAGGAAGGATGAAAGTACAAATAGATAACAGGAAGGGGTGGAAAAACAAGATTATTAAAGAGGATATATATAAAAAAAAAAATTGGGAGATAATGAATCACATCATTATTAAAAGACAAAACCATAATATAATAATAGATCCTTAAAAAAAATAGATATGCCTTAGAATCTTTAGAAATAGGTACGTGAGGGAGGGAGGGAGGGAGGGAGAGAACTCAGTCTATTTTCATGCAGGTGTTTTGATGATTGAAGGGTTTTCGTCCCCAAAGTGGGATTAATAAGTAAACACCTTGACATTGATCAGTCCCTGCGGCACAGACAAACATTCTTTACGTCACAGAACTTATTTAAGACAGTGTGGTGTTGTTTTTATAAAGGAAATATGGTAGTTTTCGTCAAGTATTGTTGTGTAATAGGTTATATAGGAGTGATTTTTTCGTCTTCTTTTTTTAAACTCTACGGTGAATGGTTTATAATAATGTTGATGTATATATATCTACTGAATGAAGTGTGTGAATTATATAATGAGAAGTGAATCAATACGAATTTTCCCGATAAAGTGTTTCAAAATACTGAAATAGATTCACGAAAATTAACGGGAATACGATGTTTCAATTAGATTAAACTGTTTCATTTAAACTATAACTCTGAATATGAAAAAAATAAGTCATAATGTACTATACAACGAACCATTAAACAAAAAACTTTCCAAGATTAAGATTGATTATTGGAAATGCGTCATAACGAGAGAAAAAAAAATCACTTAAATATAGATATCAATCTAGCAAATTCCGTTAGGATAAATGTCAATAAAACCATAATTATCTGTAACTATAAATATCAAAGTAAAAACAAAAACAAAGAGATGGCAAGAATAGAGAACAGAAGGAAATCGAGAACGAAATAAGAAAAAGGGAAAAAAGTAAAGGAAGGAAAGGAGTACATGGAAGAAATGGATGGGTAGAAAAAAAAAATAGTGATAATGTAAAAAGCCAGATACCCCCTAACCCCAACCCCCTCTATCCCACCTTTTTCCAAATTCAAAAATCGCTTTGGTAAATAAAAAGTGTGAAATTTGTGAGTTTTTTTTTTTTTGCGCAAATGGTGATTTCCGGCCCAATATCGGATTCCATCATTCTTTCTCTTTTTTTTTTGTTCTCTCTCTCTCTCTCTCTCTCTCTCTCTCTCTCTCTCTCTCTCTCTCTCTCTCTCTCTCTCTCTCTCTCTCTCTCTCTCTCTCTCTCTCTCTCTCTCTCTCTCTCTCTCTCATGAATCTCGACATTAACGAATAAAATTTACTGAGCCGTGACTCTTCTATCTCACACTTATGGACGGCGAAGTGTTTACATGTTTGAATGTGTGTGTGTGTGTGTGTGTGTGTGTGTGTGTGTGTGTGTGTGTGTGTGTGTGTGTGTGTGTGTGTGTGTGTGTGTGTGTGTGTGTGTGTGATCTATTATTATATTATGGTTTTGTCTTTTAATAATGATGTGATTTATTATCTCCCATTTAAATTTTATTTTTTTTAATATATATATATCCTCTTTAATAATCTTTGTTTTTCCACCACTTCCTTTTATCTATTTGTACTTTCATCCTTCCTTCTGGCAAAATAACACGTCAGACTCACTCCCTCTCATATGATAATAATAATAATAATAATAATAATAATAATAATGATAATAATAATAATAATAATAATTAGCGTCCCTTATAAAGTTAAAATCAAACAACTACAATTTTGTTTTAAACATTAGTCATTCAGAATACATCTGCATCAACCTACTTATATCGCTTCTAGACATAACCTTTAAAAGAAAACACACATTTTTACAACTACACAATTACGTATTTCTAACAGTAACACCAAACAAAAAGGAATCAAGATGAATAACAACTCGCAAACAAACAAGCGGGGTTTTTTTTTGTTCGCCTATTTATGTTTGCCCTTAGCCAGACAGACCCTTTTAATGTCAAAAAAAAAGAAAAAAAGTTGTGATCAAAAGGTGATGGTGTTGCTGATGCCGGTGTTTAAAGGCTTGAAGGTGAAGATGAAGGCAAGGGAGTGTGAGTGTAAGATAGTGGAGTATCGTATCTTACTTTAGGAAGCTGAGAGGCGTGGGGGCTTGAGCAAGGCTTGAAGGACTTATAAACGGTTAAGTTTCCCTTCCTGCCTGCTGCTTCTTGTTTTTATTTCAATTGCGTCGTAAAGCTCCGTGGTAAAGCTTAAGCGTTGAACCTAAAACTGAGGTGACGGGGAGATAAAACTTCATCTTTCCAGGCAAGAATGGCATAACCGTCACCGTGATAAAGAAAAAGAAACATTCAGTAAAGTGATATTTTTCCTTTGTGTTTCTCGTCTTAAAAAGATTATGAGTTCAAGACGACTAACTTTAACGTAAAAGAAATTGGTGTGTTGATAATTACTCTCTCTCTCTCTCTCTCTCTCTCTCTCTCTCTCTCTCTCTCTCTCTCTCTCTCTCTCTCTCTCTCTCTCTCTCTCTCTCTCTCTCTCTCTCTCTCTTCTCTCTCTCTCTCTCATGAATCTCGACATTAACGAATAAAATTTACTGAGCCGTGACTCTTCTATCTCACACTTATGGACGGCGAAGTGTTTACATGTTTGAATGTGTATGTATGTGTGTGTGTGTGTGTGTGTGTGTGTGTGTGTGTGTGTGTGTGTGTGTGTGTGTGTGTGTGTGTGTGTGTGTGTGTGTGTGTGTGTGTGTGTGTGTGTGTGTGAGTATGAGTGTGTGAGTATGAGTGTGTGAGTATGAGTGTGTGAGTATGAGTGTATGTGAGTGTATGTGAGTATGAGTGTGTGTGAGTATGAGTGTGTGTGAATATGAGTGTGTGTGAGTATGAGTGTGTGAGTATGAGTCTGTGTGAGTATGAGTGTGTGTGAATATGAGTGTGTGTGAGTATGAGTGTGTGAGTATGAGTGTGTGTGAATATGAGTGTGGGTGAGTGGGTGTGAGGGAGCAGTAAGCAGTTCAAATCCCCGATACACACGCACTCCCTCGCATCCTTTGTCCTTATCTTTGTTATCTCACGTCACAGCCATTCACTCTCCACACGTCTATTTCCTCTATTTGCCGGCAGCTTCCTCGGTCTCCACAGCGGCCTGCCACTGCACCGTATCAAGCTCAGGACTCAGGAACGAGGCTTGGAACGAGGCAACAGCATCTATGTTTAACTCAAATGAATTCCAGATGTGTCGCCTAACAAGGAAGGGTCTCTCTCTATGCATCCAATACATCTGCTTCATGTAATAAACAACAATATCTAACTTTAAATAGCAGTAGAATATCATGGGCATTCTATTGCTATTGTTATTGATTCTGTATAGTTTTTTCTGCACTACTGTGTTTAATGCCTATATTTAGTTTACTTATTTTATGATTATTTTCTCTATTACAACAACAAGGTTTGCATAGCCTCGCATACACCATTATTCGCTCTGGTCCTTCATTTTGCACTTCAAAGGTCCCCACAAGGGCGGTGCAGCGTGGGAGGCAGAGGCAGAGGCAGAGGCAGAGGCAGAGACAGAGGCAGAGGCAGAGGCAGAGGAGGCAGAGGAGGCAGAGGAGGCAGAAGAGGCAGAAGAGGCAGAGGCAGAAGCAGAAGAGGCAGAAGAGGCAGAAGCAGAAGAGGCAGAAGAGACAGAGCCAGAAGAGGCAGAGGCAGAGCCAGAAGAGGCAGAGGCAGAGGCAGAGGCAGAGCCAGAAGAGGCAGAGGCAGAGGCAGAGCCAGAAGAGGCAGAGGCAGAGGCAGAGCCAGAAGAGGCAGAGGCAGAGGCAGAGCCAGAAGAGGCAGAGGCAGAGGCAGAGCCAGAAGAGGCAGAGGCAGAGCCAGAAGAGGCAGAGGCAGAGCCAGAAGAGGCAGAGGCAAAGGCAGAGACAGAGACAGAGGCAGAGGCAAAGGTAGCTCTTTGGTACAGCTTCGAACATTCGTCTTGCCTCGAGTTAACAAAAGCGACATTTACCAGACCTTGCACTGAACCTAAGAGGAGGTTTAGATACAAAAACTGGACAAGCAAGATGGACGGTAATGTTACAACGAAGTAAAAACAAAACAATAAATCCTAATCACCTAATCATTCAAGGGAAACACAACACATCACGTCTCAGTCAGGATTGGTAGCTCGAAGAAAGACACAAAAAAAAAGAAAAAAAAAAAAAAAAATAAAAAAAAAAATATATACATTATAGCAAACAAAATTCAGCTTTGGATTCACCAATTAGAAAAAAGCAATTAAAGTTGAGAATGAAACGTTTGTAGATTTGATGACACTTCAGCTGATTAGAAAAACGTTTTCAGGTGACTGATAAAGAACTTTATAATAGCGTCAGAGATTGATGAAATAATTACTTTATTAATTGATGAAAAAAACAACTAATTAGGTCAGAGCTATCTATATCTTATCGTATTATAAGTTGTTGAAAATGCAATTGGGAAAATCTTGTATTAACAATTTTTATGAATACATTATCAACTAAATAAGAATAAACTAGCAACATAAACAATTGCATATCAAATAAAAACCTTGGGAAGTGAATGAAACATTTAACTAAATCATTATAAAAAAGAAAATAAATTAACTTGACCTTGTCTCTTTACTTCCCTAAGGACTTCCAGCAGAGATTAGAAGGTGCAAAGGGTGAGAAAGAAGAGCTGTGTTGTTTGTCCTTTCTCTCCTACATACTCAAGACAGTGGCTGCGTCCAAAAGAAATAAAAGAACACGAGGGAACCTAAACTGGAAACCGCAGGGAGGAGGATAGAAAGAAAGTTTTCAGTATAAAGTTGTAACAGACTCGTCGTCAGTCCCAGCGATACACAAGACGTGAAAAGAAGCAAATAAGAAAGAAAAACTGAATGTTGGGTGAAAGTGTTGGTTGTGGTTGTTAGGTTGTTAAAGTAACTTAAAAGGGATGTTAAGTTGTTAATAATACATACAGTAATTCAAGTGAGAAGGTGTTACTAAGAGGTTATATACAAACTCAAAAAGAAAAAGTGATCCCGTCTTACTATAATGAATAACAAGGAATGACTGAACTAATAGTACTATACAATATTCATTGTCTTACAAACTTATAGCTAAACACAGCATACATATTTAGATAAATAAGTAAATATGACGGCACACTAAAATAAACTCACTCCTATCACCTTACCCTTCACAAACGTTTATAATAAGATAAATAAAAAAATTAGTGTGCAAACCTTTATAATGCCAAGGTATAGAAAACTTGGTGTGGCAGAACGTACGCCCAGAGAATAAAAAAAAACTTCCTCCTTTTTTAATTCAACGGAGAAGAAACGTAATACATATACAAGTTTAGGAGGAGGAGGAGGAGGAGGAGGAGGAGGAGGACTTCAAGAGGGGGATGTGGGCAGCATATGGTATTAGCTTTCACAGTTATCGTCACTATATCATGAAGACGTTGGTGAGTTGTTCTGATTGCTTCTGAGGGCACGCCACGAGAGGGAGTTGAAACGCCCTAAGCCATTTCAAGGGGGATAGAACGACTGCTGGATCTACTATTGTATTATTCTGATAAGAAGGTCATTGATTCGTATGGGGGAAAGACTACTCTCCAAGCCAAGCCAAGCTATATATAAACTGGATGTGGTTCTTCAATTAATATGGATTAGATACGAGTGTTGGGATGAACAGACCCAGAAAGAGAGAGTAACAGGAAGCAGAAAACAATACTAACAAGAAGGAGGAATAGTGAGATTGATGTGAGGTTAGGATATACGTATGTACACATTATTTTCATGTACGTTACTAGGTTTGCAGAATGTATGTGTATATCCTACTAGAGAACTACGAGTAAACGGTGAATGAACCAGCCTTCAACTTTGCTATTCTCCACGAGCTCCAGGCATCGTGCAGCATCCAACTGGTATTCCTGACTGTCTTGGAGATACGACCAACAACAACAATAACAACAACACTTATGATCTTACAACCATAACCTATAACAATCCAGCTTATTCTGTTATATCCTATTGGTCTTCTCCAAACATAATCCTATTTCAGCATTCTGTCCTATCTATCGCTTCAGTGCCGCCTCGCCTCCCCTCGCCTCGCCTCTAGACCTACAGAAACCGAGGTGCTTCTGGTGTTACGTCTGTGATTGGTAACAGGACATGAAGAGGTACTTGTGTGATTTTCGTGGGATGACTGTTGCTTCTGTGTTAGTTTTGTTAAAGTGAATTAATATGGTGATTGTCTGCGGCATGGAGGCATACACGAGGAGGAGGCGGAGGAGGAGGAGGAGGAGGAGGAGAAAGAGTAGTAGGAGAAAGAGTAGTAGGAGAAAGAGGAGGAGGAGGAGGAGGAGGAGGAGGAGGAGGAGGAGGAGGAGGAGGAGGAGGAGGAGGAGGAGGAGGAGGAGGAGGAGGAGGAGGAGGAGGAGGAAGAGGATGAGGAGAAAGAGGAGGAGGAGGAGGAGGAGGAGGAGGAGGAGGAGGAGGAGGAGGAGGAGGAGGAGGAGGAGGAGGAGGAGGAGGAGGAGGAGGAGGAGGAGGAGGAGAAAGAGGAGGAGGAGAAAAAGGAGGAGGAGAAAAAGGAGGAGAAAGAAGAGGAGGAAAAAGAGGAGGAGGAAAAAGAGGAGGAGGAAAAAGAGGAGGAGGAAAAAGAGGAGGAGGAGGAGGAGGAGGAGGAGGAGGAGGAGGAGGAGGAGGAGGAGGAGGAGGAGGAGGCGGAAGTCAGCGTAGGTGGTTCAGTCGATGCTTGGACTTTGCCAATGAAATTTTCAACGCGGCATATGAGACACGCTCGGGGGCGGCAA
This sequence comes from Metacarcinus magister, assembly GCA_029783475.1. NCBI lineage: Eukaryota > Metazoa > Arthropoda > Malacostraca > Decapoda > Cancridae > Metacarcinus > Metacarcinus magister. The sequence continues at coordinate 35,580,581 of JAPQNM010000003.1, read as the reverse complement.
ACACGTTCTTTGGAGACAGAGACAGAAACAGAAACAGAAATGGGACGAGTGAAAACAGTTTTGCAGGAGGACGAGAACATGAAGCTGAGGTATGAGGTCATGATATTCTCGACAGTTAAACTTCAAAATGTAGTCCTGAGAGAAAAAAAAAAAGTTTACCATTGCGTCATCTAGGTTAACAGCCAGAGGCACAGATTCAATAGTCTGGTTTTTCGACCTCGTGGACTTTGAAGAACAAATGGTGTCATATGAACATCATTAGTTTTTACTTTCATGTAGGTATAAATATCTTTTCTCTCTCTCTCTATCTCTCTCGTATATAACAGTGGCAACGACGGTAATAAATATTTGATTTCAACACTTCTATACTTCGCTGTTAAAGGTGAATTTGGACTTAACTTTCCTCAGTGATATGGCAAGACTTATTTAGGGATCTGTGGAACGTTCCCTTTAACTGACTGTCAATGGGGTTTAAAGGGTTTAATATTTTGAGTTGCTTCTTACAAAACGCTATCACATACTTACATAAAGGTTGTTGTCCTGATGTTGTACCTCCAGCATAAGGCAACGCAGTTATCCCCTATGAAAAAAAGAGACGAAAGTATTTTATATGTGCAAGAAAAGAAAAGATTAATAGGGGAAATATATTGTTTTTATGTTAGCTTGCTTGTCTTAGCCAGACCACATGCCTTAACCTACGATCTAGGAAACAATAATAAGAAAGAAAATAATAAGAAAATGAATAAATAAAAGAAGATATATGATTATTTCTACTATTGTTTACATTCGCAATTTTTCTTTTTTTGGTACTAATCATTATAGAACATGGATAACTACTACAACTTCCTTTCCTTCCTTCCTTGAGGCAATGCATCAAACACTTGAAGGACCACTTGAAATAAACGTCTTCCTTAGTCAACAAGGATGAGGTGATTATACAAACTTCCAGTCGCCTGCCCTCGCCTGCCCACCCTCAACACACACAACTTTCCGACAGCCGTTACATATTGGATTGCGAATTATGGGAACGAAGGGAAACTATCGTATTTGTGGCGTATTAGGAGAGCACTTAACACCCGCAGTCTGTCAGATTTAGTCCATTGTTTCTACTATTAATTGTTTTCCACCTTGTCTGTTGCTGTTGCTGCTGGTAGTACTGGGAGTGTGTCATTTGAATTTTCTCTCAGTCTCTCTCCGTTTAAGAAGAGGAAAGAGGAAAGAAGATTGGGTTGGTATGATCATGATTCAGAGAAGTAAAGGCTCCGTTTTTCCTTTTAAAAGTAAGGAGCTAAGCCAAAAAATATTTAGGAATTTGGGCAGAATTTACACTTCCATCGCCTTTCCGTGTCCTGTCTTTTTGTAGGAGAGAATACAGAAAAGGGAGGGACTTATAGGAATAAAAATAATAGTAAAAAAGTGAAAAATATGTTATAATGTTCTGTTCCCCACTAAAAGTGAGTAACAAAGAATGAACATTTATGGTTCAGGCGGAATTTACACTTCTATCCCTTTTCTGTGTCCTGTCTTTTCGAACGAGAATACAGAGAAAGGAGGGATTTATAGGAATAACAATAATAGTGAAAAAGTAAAAGGACATGGAGTGTGAAGCGAGACTGACTGAGTGAGTGGGTTGCAGGTGTGTGGGTGGGTGTTACGTGTTAAGGTAGTGGGCGAGGTTACATCTGGAGTCTGCTTTCCTTTTTTAACTGCTCTATTCGGGAACTTGTGTTAGGCTTTCAGGAGACACGCTTCCACGACACTACGAACACCAAACTCTCTCAAGAACTCCACCCACTTTTAAGGAATGTACGTGCAATTATTATTTTATCAGGATATAAAATTATTTGTGTTTTTTTTCACTATGATATTTTTTTGTGAGAGTGCAAATAATGGTGAGAGTAAGACGATTTCACTGCAGAAATGTATATACTGCTTCCATGTATGAAAACCAAGAGGAAATATAAAAGTTTTGATTTTCAAGCTGTTACGAAACAGAACCATACATAATCAAGCATATACACACATTTAATCTCCAAAAAAATATAAAAACACTAATGTGCTACAAGTATTTGCATCTTACTAACACAATTCTTATTCTTATCTTTTCGCGATGTCTTCCTTTTATAAGCAGCAAACCGAGGAAAGCAAGATATTCATATAAAAATTTCGAAAAACATTTGGTTAGTTCAGCTTCAATATTTTCAATCCGTGCTGAGTGGAAGGAAGGCTGCTCAGTGCAATAGTGCTGTGCTATGGTTATCTGAAAAGAGTGTGCCTTAATCCAGCCCAGACCGTGTGATAGCTTACAGCATGGCGTGGGTGGGAGTGGGTGTAAAATAGCAAGCGTGGGGTGAGGATGCTGTGGCCTTAAAGACTGAGGCGGGAGCTGACAAGGCAAGAGAGACACGGGCACAACATTTACCAACTAAGCTTTTTGATTTTAACACTAAATTTCAAACCAGGCTACATTATGTATATACAAAGGAGTACAAAGGAAGAACAGACAACACCAGCTCTACTAAAACTAACGAGGGTATATAGAAGATAATAATATATAAATACTAATATAAATACAACAGATAAGAACAGAAGATATTACTAGTATGCATTTATACATACTAAATTAGTAGTTATGTTATTTTTCTCGTCACCAGGCAATACATAGCAGCGTAGCAAGATTAACATTATAAGTTTGCAGTTTGGAAGTAAAATTCAAGCCTATAATACATAACAAAAAGACAGCTTGGTACAATAAGCTACTTTCCTAACAGTCGATCATGTAGAAATCACGCTCTGAAAACACACACACACACACACACACACACACACACACACACACACACACACACACACACACACACACACACACACACATACATACATACATATATACATACATACAGACATACAGAAAGTGGAAGCTGGTGCCAAGGATCTATAAACACCATCAGATGACGCACCATCAAACCTGACACTCGAAGATCTGAGTGAGAAAATATGAACGCCATCTTCATCCCCTTTCTCTCCCCTCTTCATTCCTACGGCGATCTGCTCAAGGTTTTTCTTTTCTTTATCCTGCAATACACATACTGGGAAAAGGAGAACACAATTTGTTGGAGTAAATGAAAAAAAATAATAGTTTACCTTTATTTGAAATGATCACGGTAACTATAATACTATCTCCTTACGTTATCATTTTATGTATACTTGTGCCATACAATTTAAAACGGGGCATACAAGCTTTTAAAGAAACTAGGGTAGGTACAAACACATTCTTGATTGGTGTTTGTGTTATCCTGGTGCTCGGTCTGAAGGGACTTATGAACTTCATTGGACAGCTGGGAAGTTGAAGTTAACTTGTGGGTGAAGTGAAGCTAGTCTCTGGTGCCGCATAGGGACCAACCCTCCTCCCCCCCCTCCCCCCTCACACACACACTTCTGTAACACAACCATTAACTAAATAACATACAAAGAAATTCAGGTTGACCGTAATGTTCCTTTCCGCAAAAATAGTCCATATGAATAACACTAAAAATTCATGGGGACACTTTTGTTATTTTTCAGTAAGTTAGCATTTTTGTGCTTTACGAAATTATGACTTAATTAAAGTTTCTTTATCGATAATAGCTGCTCTTAATCTTTCACTATATAATTACTCTTTAATTTTGTACGGTCTTTTTGATGTTACTATAGTGTTTTTAACGTTATAAAGTTCAGAAGATGAGAATTTTATCATAACATATCAATAATTAACAATAAGTAATTGATCTATACCAGAATTGGGTCCAAGTACAAGTGACTGTACTTCCAAGTCCAAGTACATGTCATTGTACTTAAGTACAAATACTTTGTGATAAAAAATTTCTGTCACAGATTCGTAGAGGACGAAAGTTAGTAGTTTTCGGATACACACATTGATGAGTACACTTTTAAAAAGTGGGATTCGATATAGAAAAGTAAATGGAAATTCTATCTTTATTTTAAAACATCACTGCTTGTATCACAGAATTGCAAAACAAAAACATATACTTTATGTCCATATCACTCAATGTACGTATTTACCCAATAGTGTCACCAGAAAGATCGTTAAAATCTATATACAGTGTATAACTTTTGCTTAAATACAGTGTATTTGCTTGTACTTGTATGTACTTGCTATTTTTCAAAGTTCTTTGTGTCTAAGTA
>JAPQNM010000003.1:35551396-35566396 GCA_029783475.1 Metacarcinus magister | reverse complement strand
CAGAACAGAACAGAACAGACAAGTCAAGACTCAGACACACGTATCTTTTCTCCCCTTCATTACAGGAAACAACATAAATCAATGGAGTGGCGGCTCTTCTGTCAAGTACCGTGGATCCTACTTTCTCCCGGCACCACGAACCCGGACATGATTTCAGTACGCTTTACCGCCCTACACCACGACCTTGGGTTCTCACGGTGTCTACATTGCGCCTCTTTCACGTCCACTCCCGCAGTGAAGGTAAACATATACAAGGGGAAACGTACTTAAAAATTATGGAGGACAAACAAACGGTTTTCACTATAGTGTGCCTTCGAAGGGATGTGGACGAGAGGGGTGGAGGAAGGAGAGGAAGGAAGGAAGGAGGGGAGAGGGTAAGAGAAAGAGGAAGGGAGGAAATAGAAGCGGAAAGAGGTCAAAAGAATAATAGCTGATGCAGGGACGATAAAGGAGGGAATGATAATGAGTAAATGTATGAATTAATAAGAAGGAGGATGAGAGGAGAAAGAGGAGGAGGAAAAGGAAGAAAAAGGAGAATCAATGTGGCTTGTTATCACCACCACCACCACCACTATCACCACCACCACCATCACCACCACCACCACCACCATCACCACCACCCAATATTACCCACTAGACCCTTTCAAGATTTCACTCCGTCATCTTCAAAGAGAAGCTTCACCCCCCTTTAGAGAGTCAGGCTTTCAACGCAGGTGTCCACAGGGGTTAAGGAGGAGGTTCGACGCGTGGTCTTGGAAAGTTAGGTAACATGAGTTGTTTAATATTCACCTACACAGCGCAACGGTTGACTGGAGGCGTTCAAAAAAATTGTTAATAGGCCACTAAAGTCTTTGAGGATTAAAAAATAAAAATCCCACCATATTAATTTCAGAAACATGGAGGTTCAGAGAATTATATGTGTTTTTTTTTAGCTTCATTTCAACATGGAGTTAGTTTCCACACAAATTGCAGGTAACACGTTTTGAATTAGAATCATCAATTATTTTTTTCTTTATTGATGTTCTACGTGCGAATAAAAAAAACAAATGCGAGTCACCTCCGTCTTATGAGATTAATATTTTGTCTCTACATTTTATTTTTTAAAACTTTTAGCGTGACACCAGCCAACCTTAAGCGTCCTTCTCACTCTTGTCTGTAATTCCTTCTCGTTCACGTCCTAAATATGGGGACTCAAATTATTACCTTCTCGGATAACATTCTAGGTTTACTGAAATAGCGTTGAGCTGTTGGTGAAGGTTCTGTGGGTCACTTAAGAGGAGCAGTGAATAAATTTGTCTTGATTTGGTGTCCTCTTAATACCTCACCCTTGATTAAGTGCGCCTCGGGGTTAATATAGAGTATAGACAATAGCATGGTCAAGATGCATTCACTTCCATTCTCATTGCTTAGGTTTGAGGTGTTGAATAACGTGGTAATAATTGGTGATGCATTGCTGGTATTCTGTTGCCTGTGTTTGAGTTGACATGAACCACTCAATCACTGCTCGTTTGTAGGACTCGATAACGTTGTTGGAAGTGATGGTGGTGTGTGTGTGTGTGTGTGTGTGTGTGTGTGTGTGTGTGTGTGTGTGATTTCTTGTCATGTTTGTGTCTTGCCTAGAAGAGCAGAACATAAGCTTTATCGACAGACAGACAAACAGACAGACAGACAGACAGACAGTGACGGCAATAGTGATGAAATGTTTCTATTCTTGCACTTTAGCCTTTTATGCTTTACTATAATATCTACATATTTATAAATACATTTTTTTTCAGACTATCTCTAGTGGAAGACTTACAGAGAGAGAAAAAAGCGATTTTCTATAATCCATTAGTTCTGAAAACATCAATGAAGTAATTTCCTAGAGATTAAACGTTTATCACAACATATAATATACTTTTTTTTTATAAACTAATACGAAACTACCTTCTTCTGTGACCTATACTATCTATTACCACCCACTCACTCACTCACTCTTGCTGCAACTTCACCACCACTACCTCCACTTCTTACTTCTCCTCCTACTCCTTTTGCACTACCTCCTCTTCACCCTCTTCCTCCTCCTCCTCCTACTCTAATAAGTTCAGAGTGCAGAAGTGCTGAGAAGCGGAAAAGTGGAATAAAAATCTTCTTCAGCCTCATTACGGCTGATTGGGGCAATGACCGGACAATTAAAAACAATTATGAGAGAAAGGCACGAAAATTTATGAAGACAAGGAGTGTAAACTTAAAGAGAACTTATGGTACCTCGAAGGGGTTTAAAAGCAGTGGGAGTGACAGTCTAATGTAGTGAGACCAGGATGTGGAAATATTATATAAGGAAACGAAGGCGGGAGGGAGAGAAAATGTGGATAAAAAAATGATAGGAAATGTAATAGAATAGGTCATATCCCTCACCCATCCACCCACACAAAAATCTTTCTTTGGTTAAGTGTATGTTTCGTCATGCCATCTTGCACTTAGAAAAAAAAAATAAATAAAAAAGGGGCCTAACCTAACCCAACCTAACCTAACCTAACCTAACCAAACTTAAGACTATAAAGGTTCAATAAAGTGAGTGTTGGTGATCCCTTAATCAACAACTTCATCGATCACAGGCCCAGGTGAGGCGATGGGCAGGTGAGAGAGAGAGAGAGAGAGAGAGAGAGAGAGAGAGAGAGAGAGAGAGAGAGAGAGAGAGAGAGAGAGAGAGAGAGAGAGAGAGAGAGAGAGAGAGAGAGAGAGAGAGAGAGAGAGAGGAGAGAGAGAGAGAGAGAGAGAGAGAGAGAGAGAGAGAGAGAGAGAGAGAGAGAGAGAGAGAGAGAGAGAGAGAGAGAGAGAGAGAGAGAGAGAAGAGAGAGAGAGAGAGAGAGAGAGAGGAGAGAGAGAGAGAGAGAGAGAGAGAGAGAGAGAGAGAGAGAGAGAGAGAGAGAGAGAGAGAGAGAGAGAGAGAGAGAGAGAGAGAGAGAGAGAGAGAGAGAGAGAGAGAGAGAGAGAGAGAGAGAGGAGAGAGAGAGAGAGAGAGAGAGAGAGAGAGAGAGAGAGAGAGAGAGAGAGAGAGAGAGAGAGAGAGAGAGAGAGAGGAGAGAGAGAGAGAGAGAGAGAGAGAGAGAGAGAGACCGCAGCGATCAATAGAACTCAGAGGTACGAGGACACTTGGTTTAGTCTCCGTTTTAATAGAGAAAAAAAAACTGTGGTAATTTATTCATCAAAGTGGAAGCTGTACTTAAGAGGACACTCAGCTAAACCTTATTTCCTCCATCGCCTCTGGGTTAGTGTGTGTGTGTGTGTGTGTGTGTGTGTGTGTGTGTGTGTGTGTGTGTGTGTGTGTGTGTGTGTGTGTGTGCGTGTGTGTGTGTGTTCTCATCACCTAGACCACAAGTTACGTTGACATTTAAGTTGATAAAGAGATAGAAAGAAATACTTGGCAAAGGTTAGCCAGTGGAAAATTTTTTCTATTCAGGATTGGAAGAAGAAAAAAGAAGAAGAAAAAGAAGAAGAAGAAGAAGAAGAAGAAGAAGAAGAAGAAGAAGAAGAAGAAGAAGAAGAAGAAAAAGAAGAATAAGCAGAAGGAAAAAAAATAGTTGTGGAAGGAGGGTAAGAAGATTAGTCATCACAAAAAAATATATAAATAAATGAAAATAAAAAATATAAAAGAGAAAAAAGGTAGGGTAATAGCTGGTGCTTCTAAAAGTTAAAGAGTAAAGGTCTCTCTCTCTCTCTCTCTCTCTCTCTCTCTCTCTCTCTCTCTCTCTCTCTCTCTCTCTCTCTCTCTCTCTCTCTCTCTCTCTCTCTCTCTCTCTCTCTATATATATATATATATATATATATATATATATATATATATATATATATATACACACAACCTCCATTGAACTCATCTCACCTCATTTCACCTCACCTCACCTCACCTCACCTCACCTCACCTCACCTCACCTCACCTCATCTCACCTTACCTCATCTCACCTCATCTCATCTCTCCTCACCTCACCTCACCTCACCTCATCTGCTGAGAGAAGCAAAGATGAGACTTAAACAGTCTAATTGAAATTCCAAGAAGGGTAGAAAGGAAGGAAAGATGAAAAGAAGAGAGGAAAAAAAGGAAGAAAGGAAGAAAGATAGGCTACATTTTACTACCCTCTTTTTTCCTTACTATACATCTCTCTCTCTCTCTCTCTCTCTCTCTCTCTCTCTCTCTCTATCTCTCTCTCTCTCTCTCTCTCTCTCTCTCTCTCTCTCTCTCTCTCTCTCTCTCTCTCTCACACACACACACACACACTAATCACACCATCAAGGGATCAATGACACAACAATCCAATCTGGAACCCAACGTAGTACAAAGATTGTGTGTGTGTTTCCTCCTCCAAGGTCAGTCTGGAGGGTGGGGCGAGGGCGGGTCTAGAGGGTGGGGCGGGGGTGGGTCTAGAGGGTGGGCTGGGGGCGGGTCTAGATGGTGGGGCGGGGGCGGGTCTAGAGGGTGGGTCGGGGGCGGGTCTAGAAGGTGGGGCGGGGGCGGGTCAAAGGTAAGTAGATAGGTAGAGCATCTCCGTTTCACCTCCGCTGCCGCTGCCTCTTCCTCTTCCTCCTCCTCCACTTCTTCCTCCTCCTCCTCCTCCTCCTCCTCTATTACCGCCGTCGGACGTGAAAAGGTTGTAAAATGTTCATCAAGGGAAGCGATGTTGACGTAAAGGCTCGTCGCAGAATAATTAGTTCAGCCTCGCTAGCAGACCCTCCGCAGGCAGGCTGAGCGAAAACAAACGAGGCGAATAAACGGCACGAAAAAAGATGGAGAGGATCGCGCAGGGAGTGCAGTGGAGAGGTTTGCTTTACGTGACAAGAGAAAAAACTTCAACGAACTGTGATCTGGATGGAGGTGGAGATAGAGGGGGAGGAGGTAGTGGTAGTAATGGTGGTGAGGGGGTACCGGGGGGAAAGGGGGGAAGACAATGGGGGTAACAGTGTAACGATAATGGGGGGATCATGTATACAAAGGGAATGGAAAGTGAAGGGGAATAAACGGAAATAAAGGGGAATAAAGTATGATGATACCAGTCAAGGGTTAATATGATGACGATGTAGCGGTAATAAGAAGCAGTGGTAATGTGTGGAGGGTAACGGTGGAGGGTAATGGTGGATAGGAGGATGTGGAAGTGGGAACCATTAGACATTTCATGGTATTGGCAGTGAGGGAGCGAGTGGCATTCGTGTGGAAATTTGCGTTAGGTGATGGAGAGGATTGCGTGCGTGGTGATGATGGAAGGAGTGCGTGTGTGCGTGTATGTGTGTTGAGGGGTTGGGGGGGTTAGGGTGATGGAGGCGTGCGTGGTAGGAAAGTTGAAGGGAGAGGTGGTGTGGTGTGTGGGTGTGGGTGTGTGTGTGTGTGTGTGTGTGTGTGTGTGTGTGTGTGTGTGTGTGTGTGTGTGTGTGTGTGTGTGTGTGTGTGTGTGTGTGTGTGTGTGTGTGTGTGCGCGCGTGCGTCACCTTTAGGAAACATTATTACGTTCAGGTCGCTTGATTTTTATTTACAATTTTCCGTGTTTCATTTATTTATCTTTTTTTCTTCTTTTTTTTTTTCTTCTTCTTCTTCTTCTTCAGACATTGCCAAGGGGACTTTTCTCGTGAGTCTTAATCAAGGTTTGCATCTATTCTTCTTCCTCTTCCTCTTTTTCCCTCTTACTTTTCCTCTTTCACTTCAAGAGTATGTAGTTTCTTGCATCTTTTTCTCTGTACCTCCTTCATTGTTCTCCATATTCGACACCTCCCTCCTCCCTTCCTCCTCCTCTTTCACATCTTCTTTTACTTGTCTTCCATTTTTCATCTCTTCCATCTCTGCCATCTTCTTTACCTGTTTGTCTTGTTCTTGTCCTCCTCCTTCTCCTCCACTTTTTCCTTTTCCACTTTCCTTCATCTCCATCCTATCACCTACGTTTCCTGTACCTCCACTTTTCATTTTTATTATATATTTTTCCTCCTCCACCACCACCACGACCACTACCTCTTTCTTCCTTCTCTTGCCCATCACCATCAACTCTTTGTCGCTCTCCCTCTGTTCCCATTCTCCCGAAGCCCTAAGGACCTTCACTCCGGTTGACCTTATTGTCTCTGGTCCTCGCGTGGGCAGCCGGAATGAGAACGAAGGAATAGCCTCATTAGCAACGACATGACCATCACCACCACTTGTTATGAGTCTCGTTCCCGTCCAAACTGGTGCTGGTCAATATGACATTCTGAGACATTTGAAGTTATCGTTTTTCGTGGGTTTAAGGTAAGTAGTTTTGCTTCACTAATGGACAGAAAAGAATTGTGTCTCGTTGTAGGTTCAGGTAATTTTTTTTTTTACCGAAACGAAGATTTGGTAGGGTTTTTGGTTAATATTTATGATTATTTTTTGTAAGTAGATATATTAAGGTAGTTATTTGTGTCAATTTTCCTCCTCCTCCTCCTCCTCCTCCTCCTCCTCCTCCTCCTCCTCCTCCTCCTCCTCCTCCTCCTCCTCCTCCTCTTCCTCCTCCTCCTTCTCCTCGACATCTTAGTCAGTTGGTCAGAAAAGTGGCAAATTAAATTTAATGTTGATTAATGTAAAGTTTTGCATATCGGAAACAATAATCATTACACAAATTATACAATGAATGGCTCTGAACTTTCCAAAGTTAGCCACGAAAAAGACTTAGGGGTAACTATTAGTAACGACCTTAAACCAAGTAAACATTGTTCAGACACGTGAATATTTGGAATTTTCTCCCAGCACACATAGTTTACGGTATCATAATTGAATCATTTAAGAAGAAACTTGATAAGCATCAAGCATAAGCATCTGTTCACCAAATTGAGTATTTCATTCTTACGTAAATTTCTTTATGTATTATTTTTTTCTTCATAGAAATATATGTAGATAATTCTTGTTTTTCTCACTATCCTATATAAATTTCAAGATAGTTTGTCTATGCTACATGGTATCACTTCCTCCAGCTGGCCGGAAGAGGAAGTGATACCATAAAACAAATAACAAGCTAAAAAATAAAATTCCAATTAGGAACAGGTAATAAAATACGGTTATATGTAATGCTATAACAGAGAACTAACTCATAGTACAAGAAAAAACATATTTCCCAGTAAGAGAAAAATAGAGACGGCAACTTTCACGGCTATTCAATCCAATCATTCTAAAGTGAAATAATTGATACGTCTTTTATGTACAATTCATGTACATTTGTGTAGTTCACATTATATTTAAAAGTCAATAAAAACCTTGCTACACGTAAACTTATTTCATCTTGAAAATGGACGTATATGGTTTTTGGCATAAACAAGCAGTAAGAGTCAGCACACAGCATATCCAATTGCTATTTTTTTTGTTAGTTGATCGATAAACGAAGAAAATAAAAACTGTTGCAGCGTCGATGTCAGAAACACGTGTAATAAAAAAATTAATCCTCAGTAACAAACCTGAGTTAATTAAGCTAATAATTTTGTACGTGTATTTTCGGTTATTTTTCATAGATTCTTATTTTTCTTTGTTTATTGGAACCAATATGTTTTTTATTTTTTTTATTTATTTGAATTATTTTGAAGATAATAAATGCATTATCTCCATTTATTTTATATAGATTTAATGCAAAATGAAAATGTTTCATCAAAAAAATTTCTCGCTTGTAGTTTATTTTCTTTAATAAGGAACAACTCATAAGAACATTCTATAAAAATCAGAAAATAGTTATAATAAATTTAGAAAACAGAAAACATTAATAAACAAAAAAATCAAGAACAAATTAACTTGCATATAAATAATTCCGTCTAACAACTGAAAACTCCACTGACCGCCAGGTAATGAGAAAAGAAAGTTGCTTTGAGGCTTGAGAAAGAAAGCAAAAGAGTTAGTTAATAAGACACGAATCAACATTTTCTTCACAAAGCAACAAAATTCAACAATAGACTTTTGAAAATATGATTAAAAGCATATGTAAAATTATAAAAGATTCAAGGATTCAGATGAGCTTAGCAGAATGAGAAACCCCCCCCCGGAATATTGTGAACATGTAAATACGAAAAAAAAACACAATACATAATACATTAATAATAAAAGTAATAATAATAATAATAATCTATATAATGGCCTCCCTCTCTCTCGCTACATATATTATTTAAAATTTGCTTCACATACTGTACGTACATTAATCATTATCATTCCGTCCATCAGTGTAGGTATAACAATATGATTCCACCGTGATTACAGCGGCTTGCCTACATTTTTACATGCAATTCCCTATCAAATTCTGCCTCGATCTTCATAACAAATACGTATCACATTCATGCAACGTGAATTTTCGCTTGTCACATGTATGGATAAACGTGACTGACTGACTGGAAAAGAAGGGGGTGAGGGAGTGACGAAGGGAATGCACGTGACTGTGACGGTGTAGTGAAAGTGTGATTGGGGTGAACATTACCAGGTGGCAGGTGTGACTAGTACAGGTAAAGGTGAGAAAGTGTGACTAGTACAGGTGAAGGGAAGGTGAGAAGCCAAACGAAGGGAAGAAATGTATTACGTAGTTTGTGAAAATAAAAGATGATGAGGATTAATTTATCATATATGTATTTAAGGTTAGTATTAGAAGTGCTTTACACCTTGAATTTACGTGAACTCTCATTACATTAAAAAGTCACACACACACACCACACTAGAGTATTGTGCTTAGTGGTTTGCTTCTATGTGTCAGACTCGATCATGTGTTATTTCAGGGATTAAACATTTCCATTTGCACTCACTCACTCACTCATTCACATACTCAACCAGCCAACACTTCATATTTTCTTTATTTTTTTCCTATGTTCTGTTTAATCCCTACAAAAAGGAACATTGATAAACATGAACTGGCATACGTACAGAACATTTAGCCATTAAACTACCACCACTACCACCACCACCACCACCACCGTCACCACCACCACCACCACTATCAAAAGAGCTTCACTATAAAAGGAATTAACCTCAACACCGAACACCAACCATATATCTTTTTTTACTATGAAAACTATGAATTTGCTCTACCACCACCACCACCACCACCACCTGAGTGTGTGTGTGTGTGTGTGTGTGTGTGTGTGTGTGTGTGTGTGTGTGTGTGTGTGTGTGTGTGTGTGTGTATGTGTGTGTGTGTGTGTCTTTCTGCTACATCTGTTTTTCCTATGAAGTACAGGTTTAAAGCTTACAGTTTTTTTTTTTTCTAAATGACAACATTTCTTTTGGCGAAATAATTTATACGGGAGTAAAAACCGAACGAATTTTACACTTACCTACTGGAGTGTTTCTTTATTTATTTGAACAATTTATTATTAACTCGTTATTCTAGCAGCACAAAACACTATTACTACTACTACTACTACTACTGCACGTGAAATCAACTTCCATTTCAAGAACACATTTATTAAACAGTTCATATATAACATAGAACAGATATTATTCTGTTTGGTTATTTTACTCAGCATACTTTTAACATGAAATGAGGATAGATGATAAAAGCGTGTGTGATATATTAATGCTACTGTCTGATTAACAAGATGCGAAAATTATAAATAAATTAACAATAGATTCCTGGAAATTAACCTGAATAATATATACAACAACTACAGTCCTTCCTTCCTTCCTTCCTTCCTTCCTTCCTTCCTTCCTTCCTTCCTTCCTTCCTTCCTTCCTTCCTTCCTTCCTTCCTTCCTCCTTTCCTTCCTTCCTGCTGTTTCTGTGTCACATATCTCTCTCTCTCTCTCTCTCTCTCTCTCTCTCTCTCTCTCTCTCTCTCTCTCTCTCTCTCTCTCTCTCTCTCTCTCTAGCAATTTACTGTATTGTTTCCTGTAGTTTGGACCAAAAATTGTACTACTAACGAACTTTATGGAGGAAGAGGAGGAGGAAGAGGAAAAGAGAGAGAGAGAGAGAGAGAGAGAGAGAGAGAGAGAGAGAGAGAGAGAGAGAGAGAGAGAGAGAGAGAGAGAGAGAGAGAGAGAGAGAGAGAGAGAGAGAGAGAGAGAGAGAGAGAGAGAGAGAGAGAGAGAGAGAGAGAGAGAGAGAGGAGAGAGAGAGAGAGAGAGAAGAGAGAGAGAGAGAGAGAGAGAGAGGAGAGAGAGAGAGAGAGAGAGAGAGAGAGAGAATGGTAGTAATGAAGAGAAGGAAATGAAGGAGAGAAGAGAATAAAGACCATTTAGAATGAAGTGTTTGCTGATGAAACATCAAGAGAAGAAGAAGAAGGAGAAGGAGGAGGAGGAGGAGGAGGAGGAGGAGGAGGAGGAGGAGGAGGAGGAGGAGGAGGAGGAGGAGATGAAGATGGAGTATGTTTGTCTTCATTTCACTGCATGATTTAACGGGACACAAACACAAATACAGTGTTATACAAATTGCTTGCATATAATTATAATACTGTACTAAATCAAGTTTCTTTTTAGGGTACTAAGATAATTTTTTTCTAACAGGCAAGAGATAGATAGATAGATAGATAGATAGATAGATAGATAGATAGATAGATAGATAGATAGATAGATAAATAGATAGAGAGAAAACAAATTGTATCCATCATTCTTATACAATTTAAAAAAAAAAATAAGCTTGAATCAACATTTTATTTTACTTTAAAATTTTCAGAAAATAAAAAACGAAGATAAATTTGAATACAGGTAACCGATTTTTAACTTTTTTCTTTTTCGACTTTGTCATATAGTTTTTCTTTCAACCTTTCATTAAATTTATCAATAAAAAAATATTTAAAAAAAATCACTACATATTAAACTAAACGAAACATCACGTACGTTGTAAGTCTTGAAGGGAATGGAGGGTTAAGGTGAGTGTGTGTGTGTGTGTGTGTGTGTGTGTGTGTGTGTTGGGGGGGGAGGGGGGCAGGTGATGACGCAGTAAGTCGTACGTTTCATTTTGTTTGACGTTACAAGTGTTTATTTACAGAACATCCGTCACGTCACAAAGGCTATTTATGTCGTGTGCTGCATGTTGTGCTGAGAACTGTTTGATTAAAGATTCCGTTAACTCGAGGCTGGGACGCGCGCTCACCCCACACACTGAGGCTACACACACTGCACCACGACGGGTAAAGAAGAACAATTACACTCACCACCACCACCACGCCTTTAGCCTATAAGGAACAGCGGTATCATGCTCTCTCTCTCTCTCTCTCTCTCTCTCTCTCTCTCTCTCTCTCTCTCTCTCTCTCTCTCTCTCTCTCTCTCTCTCTCTCTCTCTCTCTCTTCTAAAAGCGAATGGGAGGTGAGGAATCAAGATATTAGTCAATTTTTTAATTACAAAGTTAGATAGAAAAAAAAGTGCGAATGAGAAACAATGTAAGATATTTGTAATCTGTCGACAAATGATCTATTTATATATCTATCAAATTATATATGTATGATTTTTTCAACCCCAAAATAAACCTGCATTGAAACATACCCCGAAAAATATCAAAAGCAAGGACTGGTGAAATGCGTATCACTTTCAGCCCAGCACTGCATTACAACACAGCCCAATGCACAGTGCATAATAGGCTACAGTGTATGAAAAGCTCGTGTGTATGTGTGTGTGTATGGTGTGTGTATATGGGTGTGTGTGTGTGTGTGTGTGTGTGTGTGTGTGTGTGTGTGTGTGTGTGTGTGTGTGTGTGTGTGTGTGTGTGTGCGTATGGGTGTGTGTGTGTGGGTGTGTATATGGGTCAGTCAGTTACCAAACATTTGACGCCAAAAGTGCTCGCCCCACGCACTTTACTGTCGCTTTTCCATAGGGAGTGAAGTGGAAGGGAATAGAGGGGAGTGGAGGGAAGTGGAGGGGAGTGAAGGGGAGGGAAGGGGAGGGGAATGGGTTTCCTCCCCCGTCCACCTGGCACTCCATACGCCTCCACAACACGCTGGGAAAATGTCAACTCACATGGGATAGCAGAGTAAACGTTATTTTATGTATACTGAACTCACATGAAGTTTGGTTTGTACATGTTATACAGATTCACGAATGTTGGGCAAAAATATTAACATTATTTTATTTATTTTGTTAATAATTCTCAAATTGAAATAGAAAATTTTTTACGTATAAAATGACTTTACGAATATTTTCCTTCATCTTTCTCATTTACATTTTTCACATTCTCATCAATCTCATCTCTATATTCTTCCTTCCTTGCGTTCTTTTCTTCAGCCTTCTCATCCACAGCTTCATCATACCCCATTATCCCCGTTCTATTGCTACCCTTCCTTCCTTTCTTCTTATATTCATTCAACTTTTAATATCGTGAACATTAATATGATATCTAAAAAAGTTTTACAAAAGTCCATGACTAAGTAAATCAGTGGCAGGACGTAATATTTTTGAATAAGGATGATATTGCACGCGTCTACTGAAGTACGACTATCAGCTTCAAGCCTTCAGTTAAGTCAAATCACAATACTCAGCAGTCGCAGGGAGAGTCAGTTCAGAGGTGTGGAAGGATCAAAATAGGACGATGTTCGCAGTTTGCAGCCAGTCAGAAAATCAATACATCAGATGCAGTTTACATTTAGTGCCAATATGCGACAGTTTCCATGACATTACTGACGAGGATTGCACCTGTTACACCCCTGTTACACCCTGTTGCACCCTAACGAGGCCTGCGATGTCACACCCTACGCATACATACAGCCCACCACCACCAACACCGCGTCAACAGAAATTGGTCATGAAAAAAGTTGGCAAGATATTTCCTTTTTTTTTATGTATGAAATGATACACTTTTCTCTATGCTATATTTAGTTTTTTCCTCTTCCTTTTCCTCTTCCTCTTCCTCTTCCTCCTCTTCCTCCTCTTCCTCCTCTTCCTCCTCCTCCTCCTCCTCCTCCTACGGTTTTCTCTTCTCTTCTTTCTTTTCTTTCGTTTCTCATTCTTCATCTTCTTTATTTATGTCATCTTCTCTCTAATCTAAGCATCACTATCATAATTACCATTTGGTTGGTTGTTGTTTTGCTCCTCGTCGTCCTAGTTCTTCCTCCTCCACCTCCTCCTCCTATCTTCACCCTACTCGACCTCTCCTTCCCCCCCCCACTCCTCCTCCTCCTCCTCCTCCTCCTCCTCCTCCTCCTCCTCCTCCTCCTCCTCCTCCTCCTCCTCCTCCTCCTCCTCCTCCTCTTCCTCCTCCTCCTCCTCATTCCTATCTTCACCCTACTCGACCTCTATGTCCCCCTCTGTCTCCTCTTCAGTTGCCTCGTTATTGCTCTTTATGGCTCGTTAAGGACACATCACATGGTCATGGAACACAAATTTGGTTTCCCAACTACAATGACGTTGCATTATACTCGCGCGTCCTTTCCTGTGTTGCCCTAGTAAGGTGGATGACAGAAATGGAAATTACACAAGGATTACAGAGAACTTCATAACAGGAAATTACCCTTTTTTTAAACTTTATTTTTAATTTCGTCTTGTGTGTCAGCTAGCACAATATTATAGATAACACAGTTTTCTAATATAAAACAGATGACACAAATTAATTTACGAGAATGAAACCGTTGTTGTTTTGTAATGTTCTACCTGGACATCATTTGTATATTCTATACGAAGCTCTACATGAAAGACAAACAAACAGACAGACAGACAGACAGACAGACAGACAGAAAGATAGATAGACAGACAACCACACATGTAATAGTAAAAACTAATCCATTCTGTCAGTCATCAGCATAAACACGAAGAACATGGGATTCCAGCCAGCCAGCAAGCACTTAAATAAATACAGTTCACGTAATTTGAAAATAAATGTAAGGGAATGTATGAACGTACGACGTAATACCTTCTGTAATAAATGGTTCCAACGTAGTAATTACTGGACATTGGAATGACTCCCATTATTATCAGCAAAACGTGGACCACAGATCAAGAGGGGAAACATTATTAGATTGGCAGGTGGTGATCTTTTCCCTAAATTAGTAAGGAAATGAAGGTGGGAAGATACGAGTAACATTATATAATACACGTTTACCCACTAACATTACTACTATTACTACTATTACTACTATTACCTCATGTACAAATCTGAGGTGGTTGGTAAAAAAAAAGTGTGAACATTAATAATGAATACAATCTAAATGACAAATATTATATCGATGTAAGGGTAAGTAAGAGAAGGACTGGAAATGTTCAAAAGTCTTCCTATACCTACTGCTACCTCGGAAAATTGGTTGCGTCTTGTGACCATAGAGTGTTAAATAAACTAGAAAAAGCGAAAACTGAAAATAAAATTGTTCGGAGTAATGACTCAAGACCATTAATTATACCATTGCAATTTAACAGTTTTTTTTACGTTCCCATAAAATAAAAATATCACATTAGTTTCTCAATTGACTAAGCCACTAGAAAATTGATATAAAAACGAAGATAAAATAATAAAACACTCTTATAAAAGGCTCTATTTTAACATCTATGCTGATTCTACTTACAACATGTCCTTTGCAATGTTAAAAAAAAACCCCACGTAACACTACTTTCAAATGAATTAAATCTTTTCTCAGTCAGTCAATCGGTCAGTCAGTCAGTGAGTGAGTCAGTCAGTGCGTGAGTGAGTGAGGCTGGTTGAGCAGAGTAGAATTCGTGATAAGTGAAAGTTGGCAAGTAACTAAGTCTAAATTAAATTATTAGAGGATTACCAACACGTAGTAGCTATGAATTACCGACCCTCATTCCAACGCTGTTAGTCGCCATAATTACTGAAAAAAATGATGAGAAATTGCTCAATTTGCCGCATGGGTTCAGGTACCAAATTTTATGATCTTTTTTTTATATATAATTTCATGCATTTTTTCTTCTTCGTGTAAATAAATAGAGAAGTAGAATGAGGAAATGAATATATGTGTGTGTGTGAGTGTGTGTGTGTGTGTGTGTGTGTGTGTGTGTGTGTGTGTGTGTGTGTGTGTGTGTGTGTGTGTGTGTGCGTGCGTGCAAGGAGGAGGAAGCTTCATCCCTCCCTTGTCCTTGTTTTATCCTGCAAATGAAAACAAACAGTTGGCGTATTGTGTCCA
>JAPQNM010000003.1:35496396-35523896 GCA_029783475.1 Metacarcinus magister | reverse complement strand
TCCTACTCATTTTCCCGAAAGCTATTAGAGATATTGGATATAGGATTGCAGCATCTGATACACCTAATTAAACTGTACAACTGTCATTATGAATATTTGTTCTATGACTAATAATTACGCAGTAAAATGAAACTTAATATTTATATAAAAACATGAATTTCCTCCTCATTTTCTCGAAAGGTATTAGAGATATTGGAAATATCATTGCAGCATCTGATAGACCTGAATAAAATCTACTTCTGTCATTATGAATATTTTCACTAGTACTAATAAATACTGAATTTTACTTTTTTTAAAATTACTTTCTTCCTCGTTTTCTCGAAAGCTATTAGAGATATTGGAAATATCATTCTATCATCTGATACACCTAATTCAACTGTACAACTAATATTATGAATATTTGTTCTATGACTAATAATTACGCAGTAAAATAAAACCGTATTTTTATATAAAAACATGATTTTCCGCGTCATTTTCTCGAAAGTTATTAGAGATATTGGAAATATAATTGCAGCATCTGATAGACCTAATTAAACTGTACAACTGATATTATGAATATTTGTTCTATGACTAATAATTACGCAGTAAAATGAAACTTAATATTTATTTAAAAACATGACTTTCCTCCTCATTTTCTCGAAAGCTATTAGAGATATTGGAAATATCATTGCAACAGTTGATACACCTAATTAAACTCTATAACTGATATTATGAATATTTTTTCTATGACTAATAATTACGCAGTAAAATGAAACTTAATATTTATTTAAAAACATGAATTTCTTCCTCATTTTCCCGAAAGCTATTAAAGATATTGGAAATATCATTGCAGCATCTGATACACCCAATTAAACTGTACAACTGTCATTATGAATATTTGTTCTATGACTAACAATTACGCAGTAAAATTAAACTTAATATTTATTTAAAAACATGACTTTCATCCTCATTTTCTCGAAAGCTATTAGAGATATTGGATATATCATTGTAGCATCTGATACAACTAATTCAACTGTACAACTGTGAATATGAATATTTGCTCCATGACTAATAATTACGCAGTAAAATGAAACTTAATATTTATATAAAAACATGACTTTCCTACTAATTTTCCCGAAAGCTATTAGAGATATTGGAAATATGATTGCAGCATCTGATACACCTAATTAAACCGTACAACTGTCATTATGAATATTTGTTCTATGACTAATAATTACGCAGTAAAATGAAACTTAATATTTATATAAAAACATGAATTTACTCCTCATTTTCTCGAAAGCTATTAGAGATATTGGAAATATCACTGCAGCATCTGATAGACCTAATTAAACTGTAAAACAAAAATTATGAATATTTGTTCTATGACTAATAATTACGCAGTAAAATTAAACTTTATATTTATATAAAAACATGACTTTCCTCCTAATTTTCTCGAAAGCTATTAGAGATATTGGAAATATCATTACAGCATCTGATACACTTAATTAAACTGTACAACTGTCATTATGAATATTTGTTCTATGACTAATAATTACTCAGTAAAATGAAATTTAATATTTCTATATAAACATAACTTTTCTCCTCATTTTCTCGAAAGCTATTAGAGATATTGGAAATATCATTGCAGCATCTGATACACCTAATAAAACTATACAACTGATATTATGAATATTTGTTCTATGGCTAATAATTACGCAGTAAAATGAAACTTAATATTTATATATAAACATGACTTTCCTCCTCATTTTCTCGAAAGCTATTAGAGATATTGGAAATATCATTGCAGCATCTGATACACCTAATTAAACTGTACAACTCTCATAATGAATATTTGTTCTATGACTAATAATTACGCAGTAAAATGAAACTTAATATTTATATAAAAACATGATTTTCCTCCTCATTTTCTCGAAAGCTATTAGAGATATTGGAAATATCACTGGAGCATCTGATAGACCTAATTAAACTGTAAAACTGACATTATGAATATTTGTTCTATGACTAATAGTTACGCAGTAAAATGAAACTATATATTTATATAAAAACATGAATTTCCTCCTCATTTTCTCGAAAGGTATTAGAGATATTGGAAATATCATTGCAGCATCTAATAGACCTGAATAAAATCTACTTCTGTCATTATGAATATTTTCACTAGTACTAATAAATACTGATTTTTACTTTTTTAAAAAATACTTTCTTCCTCGTTTTCTCGAAAGCTATTAGAGATATTGGAAATATCATTGAATCATCTGATACACCTAATTCAACTGTACAACTGATATTATGAATATTTGTTCTATGACTAATAATTACGCAGTAAAATAAAACCGTATTTTTATATAAAAACATGATTTTCCTCGTCATTTTCTCGAAAGCTATTAGAGATATTGGAAATATAATTGCAGCATCTGATAGAGCTATTTAAACTGTACAACTGATATTATGAATATTTGTTCTATGACTAATAATTACGCAGTAAAATGAAACTTAATATTTATTTAAAAACATGATTTTCCTCCTCATTTTCTCGAAAGCTATTAGAGATATTGGAAATATTTTTGCAACAGCTGATACACCTAATTAAACTCTACAACTGGTATTATGAATATTTTTCTATAACTAATAATTACGCAGTAAAATTAAACTTAATATTTATTTAAAAACATGAATTTCCTCTTCATTTTCCCGAAAGCTATTAGAGATATTGGAAATATCATTGCAGCATCTGATACACCTAATTAAACTGTACAACTGTCATTATGAATATTTGTTCTATGACTAACAATTACGTAGTAAAATTAAACTTAATATTTATTTAAAAACATGACTTTCCTCCTCATTTTCTCGAAAGCTATTAGAGATATTGGAAATATCATTGTAGCATCTGATACAACTAATTAAACTGTACAACTGTGATTATGAATATTTGTTCCATGACTAATAATTACGCAGTAAAATGAAACTTAATATTTATATAAAAACATGAATTTCCTACTCATTTTCCCGTAAGCTATTAGAGATATTGGAAATATGATTGCAGCATCTGATACACCTAATTAAATTGTACAACTGTCATTATGAATATTTGTTCTATGACTAATAATTACGCAGTAATATGAAACTTAATATTTATATAAAAACATGAATTTCCTCCCCATTTTCTCGAAAGGTATTAGAGATATTGGAAATATCATTGCAGCATCTGATAGACCTGAATAAAATCTACTTCTGTCATTATGAATATTTTCACTAGTACTAATAAATACTGAATTTTACTTTTTTTAAAATTACTTTCTTCCTCGTTTTCTCGAAAGCTATTAGAGATATTGGAAATATCATTGCATCATCTGATACACCTAATTCAACTGTACAACTGATATTATGAATATTTGTTCTATGACTAATAATTACGCAGTAAAATAAAACCGTATTTTTATATAAAAACATGATTTTCCTCGTCATTTTCTCGAAAGCTATTAGAGATATTGGAAATATAATTGCAGCATCTGATAGACCTAATTAAACTGTAACACTGATATTATGAATATTTGTTCTATGACTAATAATTACGCAGTAAAATGAAACTTAATATTTATTTAAAAACATGACTTTCCTCCTCATTTTCTCGAAAGCTATTAGAGATATTGGAAATATCATTGAATCATCTGATACACCTAATTCAACTGTACAACTGATATTATGAATATTTGTTCTATGACTAATAATTACGCAGTAAAATAAAACCGTATTTTTATATAAAAACATGATTTTCCTCGTCATTTTCTCGAAAGCTATTAGAGATATTGGAAATATAATTGCAGCATCTGATAGAGCTATTTAAACTGTACAACTGATATTATGAATATTTGTTCTATGACTAATAATTACGCAGTAAAATGAAACTTAATATTTATTTAAAAACATGATTTTCCTCCTCATTTTCTCGAAAGCTATTAGAGATATTGGAAATATTTTTGCAACAGCAGATACACGTAATTAAACTCTACAACTGGTATTATGAATATTTTTCTATACCTAATAATTACGCAGTAAAATTAAACTTAATATTTATTTAAAAACATGAATTTCCTCTTCATTTTCCCGAAAGCTATTAGAGATATTGGAAATATCATTGCAGCATCTGATACACCTAATTAAACTGTACAACTGTCATTATGAATATTTGTTCTATGACTAACAATTACGTAGTAAAATTAAACTTAATATTTATTTAAAAACATGACTTTCCTCCTCATTTTCTCGAAAGCTATTAGAGATATTGGAAATATCATTGTAGCATCTGATACAACTAATTAAACTGTACAAACTGTGATTATGAATATTTGTTCCATGACTAATAATTACGCAGTAAAATGAAACTTAATATTTATATAAAAACATGAATTTCCTACTCATTTTCCCGTAAGCTATTAGAGATATTGGAAATATGATTGCAGCATCTGATACACCTAATTAAATTGTACAACTGTCATTATGAATATTTGTTCTATGACTAATAATTACGCAGTAATATGAAACTTAATATTTATATAAAAACATGAATTTCCTCCCCATTTTCTCGAAAGGTATTAGAGATATTGGAAATATCATTGCAGCATCTGATAGACCTGAATAAAATCTACTTCTGTCATTATGAATATTTTCACTAGTACTAATAAATACTGAATTTTACTTTTTTTAAAATTACTTTCTTCCTCGTTTTCTCGAAAGCTATTAGAGATATTGGAAATATCATTGCATCATCTGATACACCTAATTCAACTGTACAACTGATATTATGAATATTTGTTCTATGACTAATAATTACGCAGTAAAATAAAACCGTATTTTTATATAAAAACATGATTTTCCTCGTCATTTTCTCGAAAGCTATTAGAGATATTGGAAATATAATTGCAGCATCTGATAGACCTAATTAAACTGTAACACTGATATTATGAATATTTGTTCTATGACTAATAATTACGCAGTAAAATGAAACTTAATATTTATTTAAAAACATGAATTTCCTCCTCATTTTCTCGAAAGCTATTAGAGATATAGGAAATATCATTGCAACAGCTGATACACCTAATTAAACTCTACAACTGATATTATGAATATTTTTTCTATGACTAATAATTACGCAGTAAAATGAAACTTAATATTTATTTAAAAACATGAATTTCTTCCTCATTTTCCCGAAAGCTATTAGAGATATTGGAAATATCATTGCAGCATCTGATACATCTAATTAAACTGTACAACTGTCATTATGAATATTTGTTCTATGACTAACAATTACGCAGTAAAATTAAACTTAATATTTATTTAAAAACATGACTTTTCCTCCTCATTTTCTCGAAAGCTTTTAGAGATATTGGAAATATCATTGTAGCATCTGATACAACTAATTAAACTGTACAACTGTGATTATGAATATTTGCTCCATGACTAATAATTACGCAGTAAAATGAAACTTAATATTTATATATAAACATGACTTTCCTACTCATTTTCCCGAAAGCTATTAGAGATATTGGAAATAGGATTGCAGCATCTGATACACCTAATTAAACTGTACAACTGTCATTATGAATATTTGTTCTATGACTAATAATTACGCAGTAAAATGAAACTTAATTTTTATATAAAAACATGAATTTCCTCCTCATTTTCTCGAAAGGTATTAGAGATATTGGAAATATCATTGCAGCATCTGATAGACCTGAATAAAATCTACTTCTGTCATTATGAATATTTTCACTAGTACTAATAAATACTGAATTTTACTTTTTTTTAAAATTACTTTCTTCCTCGTTTTCTCGAAAGCTATTAGAGATATTGGAAATATCATTCTATCATCTGATACACCTAATTCAACTGTACAACTAATATTATGAATATTTGTTCTATGACTAATAATTACGCAGTAAAATAAAACCGTATTTTTATATAAAAACATGATTTTCCTCGTCATTTTCTCGAAAGTTATTAGAGATATTGGAAATATAATTGCAGCATCTGATAGACCTAATTAAACTGTACAACTGATATTATGAATATTTGTTCTATGACTAATAATTACGCAGTAAAATGAAACTTAATATTTATTTAAAAACATGACTTTCCTCCTCATTTTCTCGAAAGCTATTAGAGATATTGGAAATATCATTGCAACAGCTGATCCACCTAATTAAACTCTATAACTGATATTATGAATATTTTTTCTATGACTAATAATTACGCGGTAAAATGAAACTTAATATTTATTTAAAAACATGAATTTCTTCCTCATTTTCCCGAAAGCTATTAAAGATATTGGAAATATCATTGCAGCATCTGATACACCTAATTAAACTGTACAACTGTCATTATGAATATTTGTTCTATGACTAACAATTACGCAGTAAAATTATACTTAATATTTATTTAAAAACATGACTTTCCTCCTCATTTTCTCGAAAGCTATTAGAGATATTGGATATATCATTGTAGCATCTGATACAACTAATTCAACTGTACAACTGTGAATATGAATATTTACTCCATGACTAATAATTACGCAGTAAAATGAAACTTAATATTTATATAAAAACATGACTTTCCTACTAATTTTCCCGAAAGCTATTAGAGATATTGGAAATATGATTGCAGCATCTGATACACCTAATTAAACTGTACAACTTTCATTATGAATATTGTTTCTATGACAAATAATTACGCAGTAAAATGAAACTTAATATTTATATAAAAACCTGAATTTACTCCTCATTTTCTCGAAAGCTATTAGAGATATTGGAAATATCACTGCAGCATCTGATAGACCTAATTAAACTGTAAAACAAAAATTATGAATATTTGTTCTATGACTAATAATTACGCAGTAAAATTAAACTTTATATTTATATAAAAACATGACTTTCCTCCTAATTTTCTCGAAAGCTATTAGAGATATTGGAAATATCATTACAGCATCTGATACACTTAATTAAACTGTACAACTGTCATTATGAATATTTGTTCTATGACTAATAATTACTCAGTAAAATGAAACTTAATATTTCTATATAAACATAAATTTTCTCCTCATTTTTTCGAAAGCTATTAGAGATATTGGAAATATCATTGCAGCATCTGATACACCTAATTAAACTATACAACTGATATTATGAATATTAATTCTATGGCTAATAATTACGCAGTAAAATGAAACTTAATATTTATATAAAAACATGATTTTCCTCGTCATTTTCTCGAAAGCTATTAGAGATATTGGAAATATAATTGCAGCATCTGATAGAGCTAATTAAACTGTACAACTGATATTATGAATATTTGTTCTATGACTAATAATTACGCAGTAAAATGAAACTTAATATTTATATAAAAACATGACTTTCCTCCTCATTTTCTCGAAAGCTATTAGAGATAGTGGAAATATCATTGCAGCATCTGATACACCTAATTAAACTGTACAACTCTCATTATGAATATTTGTTCTATGACTAATAATTACGCAGTAAAATGAAACTTAATATTTATATAAAAACATGATTTTCCTCCTCATTTTCTCGAAAGCTATTAGAAATATTGGAAATATCACTGGAGCATCTGATAGACCTAATTAAACTGTAAAACTGACATTATGAATATTTGTTCTATGACTAATAGTTACGCAGTAAAATGAAACTATATATTTATATAAAAAC
This sequence comes from Metacarcinus magister, assembly GCA_029783475.1. NCBI lineage: Eukaryota > Metazoa > Arthropoda > Malacostraca > Decapoda > Cancridae > Metacarcinus > Metacarcinus magister. The sequence goes on along the minus strand of JAPQNM010000003.1, from coordinate 35,516,181 downwards.
ATGAATTTCCTCCTCATTTTCTCGAAAGGTATTAGAGATATTGGAAATATCATTGCAGCATCTAATAGACCTGAATAAAATCTACTTCTGTCATTATGAATATTTTCACTAGTACTAATAAATACTGATTTTTACTTTTTTTAAAAATACTTTCTTCCTCGTTTTCTCGAAAGCTATTAGAGATATTGGAAATATCATTGAATCATCTGATACACCTAATTCAACTGTACAACTGATATTATGAATATTTGTTCTATGACTAATAATTACGCAGTAAAATAAAACCGTATTTTTATATAAAAACATGATTTTCCTCGTCATTTTCTCGAAAGCTATTAGAGATATTGGAAATATAATTGCAGCATCTGATAGAGCTATTTAAACTGTACAACTGATATTATGAATATTTGTTCTATGACTAATAATTACGCAGTAAAATGAAACTTAATATTTATTTAAAAACATGATTTTCCTCCTCATTTTCTCGAAAGCTATTAGAGATATTGGAAATATTTTTGCAACAGCTGATACACCTAATTAAACTCTACAACTGGTATTATGAATATTTTTCTATAACTAATAATTACGCAGTAAAATTAAACTTAATATTTATTTAAAAACATGAATTTCCTCTTCATTTTCCCGAAAGCTATTAGAGATATTGGAAATATCATTGCAGCATCTGATACACCTAATTAAACTGTACAACTGTCATTATGAATATTTGTTCTATGACTAACAATTACGTAGTAAAATTAAACTTAATATTTATTTAAAAACATGACTTTCCTCCTCATTTTCTCGAAAGCTATTAGAGATATTGGAAATATCATTGTAGCATCTGATACAACTAATTAAACTGTACAACTGTGATTATGAATATTTGTTCCATGACTAATAATTACGCAGTAAAATGAAACTTAATATTTATATAAAAACATGAATTTCCTACTCATTTTCCCGTAAGCTATTAGAGATATTGGAAATATGATTGCAGCATCTGATACACCTAATTAAATTGTACAACTGTCATTATGAATATTTGTTCTATGACTAATAATTACGCAGTAATATGAAACTTAATATTTATATAAAAACATGAATTTCCTCCCCATTTTCTCGAAAGGTATTAGAGATATTGGAAATATCATTGCAGCATCTGATAGACCTGAATAAAATCTACTTCTGTCATTATGAATATTTTCACTAGTACTAATAAATACTGAATTTTACTTTTTTTAAAATTACTTTCTTCCTCGTTTTCTCGAAAGCTATTAGAGATATTGGAAATATCATTGCATCATCTGATACACCTAATTCAACTGTACAACTGATATTATGAATATTTGTTCTATGACTAATAATTACGCAGTAAAATAAAACCGTATTTTTATATAAAAACATGATTTTCCTCGTCATTTTCTCGAAAGCTATTAGAGATATTGGAAATATAATTGCAGCATCTGATAGACCTAATTAAACTGTAACACTGATATTATGAATATTTGTTCTATGACTAATAATTACGCAGTAAAATGAAACTTAATATTTATTTAAAAACATGAATTTCCTCCTCATTTTCTCGAAAGCTATTAGAGATATAGGAAATATCATTGCAACAGCTGATACACCTAATTAAACTCTACAACTGATATTATGAATATTTTTTCTATGACTAATAATTACGCAGTAAAATGAAACTTAATATTTATTTAAAAACATGAATTTCTTCCTCATTTTCCCGAAAGCTATTAGAGATATTGGAAATATCATTGCAGCATCTGATACATCTAATTAAACTGTACAACTGTCATTATGAATATTTGTTCTATGACTAACAATTACGCAGTAAAATTAAACTTAATATTTATTTAAAAACATGACTTTCCTCCTCATTTTCTCGAAAGCTTTTAGAGATATTGGAAATATCATTGTAGCATCTGATACAACTAATTAAACTGTACAACTGTGATTATGAATATTTGCTCCATGACTAATAATTACGCAGTAAAATGAAACTTAATATTTATATATAAACATGACTTTCCTACTCATTTTCCCGAAAGCTATTAGAGATATTGGAAATAGGATTGCAGCATCTGATACACCTAATTAAACTGTACAACTGTCATTATGAATATTTGTTCTATGACTAATAATTACGCAGTAAAATGAAACTTAATTTTTATATAAAAACATGAATTTCCTCCTCATTTTCTCGAAAGGTATTAGAGATATTGGAAATATCATTGCAGCATCTGATAGACCTGAATAAAATCTACTTCTGTCATTATGAATATTTTCACTAGTACTAATAAATACTGAATTTTACTTTTTTTAAAATTACTTTCTTCCTCGTTTTCTCGAAAGCTATTAGAGATATTGGAAATATCATTCTATCATCTGATACACCTAATTCAACTGTACAACTAATATTATGAATATTTGTTCTATGACTAATAATTACGCAGTAAAATAAAACCGTATTTTTATATAAAAACATGATTTTCCTCGTCATTTTCTCGAAAGTTATTAGAGATATTGGAAATATAATTGCAGCATCTGATAGACCTAATTAAACTGTACAACTGATATTATGAATATTTGTTCTATGACTAATAATTACGCAGTAAAATGAAACTTAATATTTATTTAAAAACATGACTTTCCTCCTCATTTTCTCGAAAGCTATTAGAGATATTGGAAATATCATTGCAACAGCTGATCCACCTAATTAAACTCTATAACTGATATTATGAATATTTTTTCTATGACTAATAATTACGCGGTAAAATGAAACTTAATATTTATTTAAAAACATGAATTTCTTCCTCATTTTCCCGAAAGCTATTAAAGATATTGGAAATATCATTGCAGCATCTGATACACCTAATTAAACTGTACAACTGTCATTATGAATATTTGTTCTATGACTAACAATTACGCAGTAAAATTATACTTAATATTTATTTAAAAACATGACTTTCCTCCTCATTTTCTCGAAAGCTATTAGAGATATTGGATATATCATTGTAGCATCTGATACAACTAATTCAACTGTACAACTGTGAATATGAATATTTACTCCATGACTAATAATTACGCAGTAAAATGAAACTTAATATTTATATAAAAACATGACTTTCCTACTAATTTTCCCGAAAGCTATTAGAGATATTGGAAATATGATTGCAGCATCTGATACACCTAATTAAACTGTACAACTTTCATTATGAATATTGTTTCTATGACAAATAATTACGCAGTAAAATGAAACTTAATATTTATATAAAAACCTGAATTTACTCCTCATTTTCTCGAAAGCTATTAGAGATATTGGAAATATCACTGCAGCATCTGATAGACCTAATTAAACTGTAAAACAAAAATTATGAATATTTGTTCTATGACTAATAATTACGCAGTAAAATTAAACTTTATATTTATATAAAAACATGACTTTCCTCCTAATTTTCTCGAAAGCTATTAGAGATATTGGAAATATCATTACAGCATCTGATACACTTAATTAAACTGTACAACTGTCATTATGAATATTTGTTCTATGACTAATAATTACTCAGTAAAATGAAACTTAATATTTCTATATAAACATAAATTTTCTCCTCATTTTTTCGAAAGCTATTAGAGATATTGGAAATATCATTGCAGCATCTGATACACCTAATTAAACTATACAACTGATATTATGAATATTAATTCTATGGCTAATAATTACGCAGTAAAATGAAACTTAATATTTATATAAAAACATGATTTTCCTCGTCATTTTCTCGAAAGCTATTAGAGATATTGGAAATATAATTGCAGCATCTGATAGAGCTAATTAAACTGTACAACTGATATTATGAATATTTGTTCTATGACTAATAATTACGCAGTAAAATGAAACTTAATATTTATATAAAAACATGACTTTCCTCCTCATTTTCTCGAAAGCTATTAGAGATAGTGGAAATATCATTGCAGCATCTGATACACCTAATTAAACTGTACAACTCTCATTATGAATATTTGTTCTATGACTAATAATTACGCAGTAAAATGAAACTTAATATTTATATAAAAACATGATTTTCCTCCTCATTTTCTCGAAAGCTATTAGAAATATTGGAAATATCACTGGAGCATCTGATAGACCTAATTAAACTGTAAAACTGACATTATGAATATTTGTTCTATGACTAATAGTTACGCAGTAAAATGAAACTATATATTTATATAAAAACATGAATTTCCTCCTCATTTTCTCGAAAGGTATTAGAGATATTGGAAATATCATTGCAGCATCTAATAGACCTGAATAAAATCTACTTCTGTCATTATGAATATTTTCACTAGTACTAATAAATACTGATTTTTACTTTTTTAAAAAATACTTTCTTCCTCGTTTTCTCGAAAGCTATTAGAGATATTGGAAATATCATTGAATCATCTGATACACCTAATTCAACTGTACAACTGATATTATGAATATTTGTTCTATGACTAATAATTACGCAGTAAAATAAAACCGTATTTTTATATAAAAACATGATTTTCCTCGTCATTTTCTCGAAAGCTATTAGAGATATTGGAAATATAATTGCAGCATCTGATAGAGCTATTTAAACTGTACAACTGATATTATGAATATTTGTTCTATGACTAATAATTACGCAGTAAAATGAAACTTAATATTTATTTAAAAACATGATTTTCCTCCTCATTTTCTCGAAAGCTATTAGAGATATTGGAAATATTTTTGCAACAGCTGATACACCTAATTAAACTCTACAACTGGTATTATGAATATTTTTCTATAACTAATAATTACGCAGTAAAATTAAACTTAATATTTATTTAAAAACATGAATTTCCTCTTCATTTTCCCGAAAGCTATTAGAGATATTGGAAATATCATTGCAGCATCTGATACACCTAATTAAACTGTACAACTGTCATTATGAATATTTGTTCTATGACTAACAATTACGTAGTAAAATTAAACTTAATATTTATTTAAAAACATGACTTTCCTCCTCATTTTCTCGAAAGCTATTAGAGATATTGGAAATATCATTGTAGCATCTGATACAACTAATTAAACTGTACAACTGTGATTATGAATATTTGTTCCATGACTAATAATTACGCAGTAAAATGAAACTTAATATTTATATAAAAACATGAATTTCCTACTCATTTTCCCGTAAGCTATTAGAGATATTGGAAATATGATTGCAGCATCTGATACACCTAATTAAATTGTACAACTGTCATTATGAATATTTGTTCTATGACTAATAATTACGCAGTAATATGAAACTTAATATTTATATAAAAACATGAATTTCCTCCCCATTTTCTCGAAAGGTATTAGAGATATTGGAAATATCATTGCAGCATCTGATAGACCTGAATAAAATCTACTTCTGTCATTATGAATATTTTCACTAGTACTAATAAATACTGAATTTTACTTTTTTTAAAATTACTTTCTTCCTCGTTTTCTCGAAAGCTATTAGAGATATTGGAAATATCATTGCATCATCTGATACACCTAATTCAACTGTACAACTGATATTATGAATATTTGTTCTATGACTAATAATTACGCAGTAAAATAAAACCGTATTTTTATATAAAAACATGATTTTCCTCGTCATTTTCTCGAAAGCTATTAGAGATATTGGAAATATAATTGCAGCATCTGATAGACCTAATTAAACTGTAACACTGATATTATGAATATTTGTTCTATGACTAATAATTACGCAGTAAAATGAAACTTAATATTTATTTAAAAACATGACTTTCCTCCTCATTTTCTCGAAAGCTATTAGAGATATTGGAAATATCATTGCAACAGCTGATACACCTAATTAAACTCTACAACTGATATTATGAATATTTTTTCTATGACTAATAATTACGCAGTAAAATGAAACTTAATATTTATTTAAAAACATGAATTTCTTCCTCATTTTCCCGAAAGCTATTAGAGATATTGGAAATATCATTGCAGCATCTGATACACCTAATTAAACTGTACAACTGTCATTATGAATATTTGTTCTATGACTAACAATTACGCAGTAAAATTATACTTAATATTTATTTAAAAACATGACTTTCCTCCTCATTTTCTCGAAAGCTTTTAGAGATATTGGATATATCATTGTAGCATCTGATACAACTAATTCAACTGTACAACTGTGATTATGAATATTTACTCCATGACTAATAATTACGCAGTAAAATGAAACTTAATATTTATATAAAAACATGACTTTCCTACTCATTTTCCCGAAAGCTATTAGAGATATTGGAAATATGATTGCAGCATCTGATACACCTAATTAAACTGTACAACTTTCATTATGAATATTGTTTCTATGACAAATAATTACGCAGTAAAATGAAACTTAATATTTATATAAAAACATGAATTTCCTCCTCATTTTCTCGAAAGCTATTAGAGATATTGGAAATATCACTGCAGCATCTGATAGACCTAATTAAACTGTAAAACAAAAATTATGAATATTTGTTCTATGACTAATAATTACGCAGTAAAATTAAACTTTATATTTATATAAAAACATGACTTTCCTCCTAATTTTCTCGAAAGCTATTAGAGATATTGGAAATATCATTACAGCATCTGATACACCTAATTAAACTGTACAACTGTCATTATGAATATTTGTTCTATGACTAATAATTACTCAGTAAAATGAAACTTAATATTTCTATATAAAACATGAATTTTCTCCTCATTTTTTCGAAAGCTATTAGAGATATTGGAAATATCATTGCAGCATCTGATACACCTAATTAAACTATACAACTGATATTATGAATATTATTTCTATGGCTAATAATTACGCAGTAAAAGTGAAACTTAATATTTATATAAAAACATGATTTTCCTCGTCATTTTCTCGAAAGCTATTAGAGATATTGGAAATATAATTGCAGCATCTGATAGAGCTAATTAAACTGTACAACTGATATTATGAATATTTGTTCTATGACTAATAATTACGCAGTAAAATGAAACTTAATATTTATATAAAAACATGACTTTCCTCCTCATTTTCTCGAAAGCTATTAGAGATAGTGGAAATATCATTGCAGCATCTGATACACCTAATTAAACTGTACAACTGTCATTATGAATATTTGTTCTATGACTAATAATTACGCAGTAAAATGAAACTTAATATTTATATAAAAACATGATTTTCCTCCTCATTTTCTCGAAAGCTATTAGAAATATTGGAAATATCACTGGAGCATCTGATAGACCTAATTAAACTGTAAAACTGACATTATGAATATTTGTTCTATGACTAATAGTTACGCAGTAAAATGAAACTATATATTTATATAAAAACATGAATTTCCTCCTCATTTTCTCGAAAGGTATTAGAGATATTGGAAATATCATTGCAGCATCTGATAGACCTGAATAAAATCTACTTCTGTCATTATGAATATTTTCACTAGTACTAATAAATACTGATTTTTACTTTTTTAAAAAATACTTTCTTCCTCGTTTTCTCGAAAGCTATTAGAGATATTGGAAATATCATTGAATCATCTGATACACCTAATTCAACTGTACAACTGATATTATGAATATTTGTTCTATGACTAATAATTACGCAGTAAAATAAAACCGTATTTTTATATAAAAACATGATTTTCCTCGTCATTTTCTCGAAAGCTATTAGAGATATTGGAAATATAATTGCAGCATCTGATAGAGCTATTTAAACTGTACAACTGATATTATGAATATTTGTTCTATGACTAATAATTACGCAGTAAAATGAAACTTAATATTTATTTAAAAACATGATTTTCCTCCTCATTTTCTCGAAAGCTATTAGAGATATTGGAAATATCTTTTGCAACAGCTGATACACCTAATTAAACTCTACAACTGGTATTATGAATATTTTTCTATGACTAATAATTACGCAGTAAAATGAAACTTAATATTTATTTAAAAACATGAATTTCCTCTTCATTTTCCCGAAAGCTATTAGAGATATTGGAAATATCATTGCAGCATCTGATACACCTAATTAAACTGTACAACTGTCATTATGAATATTTGTTCTATGACTAACAATTACGCAGTAAAATTAAACTTAATATTTATTTAAAAACATGACTTTCCTCCTCATTTTCTCGAAAGCTATTAGAGATATTGGAAATATCATTGTAGCATCTGATACAACTAATTAAACTGTACAACTGTGATTATGAATATTTGTTCCATGACTAATAATTACGCAGTAAAATGAAACTTAATATTTATATAAAAACATGATTTCCTACTCATTTTCCCGTAAGCTATTAGAGATATTGGAAATATGATTGCAGCATCTGATACACCTAATTAAACTGTACAACTGTCATTATGAATATTTGTTCTATGACTAATAATTACGCAGTAATATGAAACTTAATATTTATATAAAAACATGAATTTCCTCCCATTTTCTCGAAAGGTATTAGAGATATTGGAAATATCATTGCAGCATCTGATAGACCTGAATAAAATCTACTTCTGTCATTATGAATATTTTCACTAGTACTAATAAATACTGAATTTTACTTTTTTTAAATTTACTTTCTTCCTCGTTTTCTCGAAAGCTATTAGAGATATTGGAAATATCATTGCATCATCTGATACACCTAATTCAACTGTACAACTGATATTATGAATATTTGTTCTATGACTAATAATTACGCAGTAAAATAAAACCGTATTTTTATATAAAAACATGATTTTCCTCGTCATTTTCTCGAAAGCTATTAGAGATATTGGAAATATAATTGCAGCATCTGATAGACCTAATTAAACTGTACACTGATATTATGAATATTTGTTCTATGACTAATAATTACGCAGTAAAATGAAACTTAATATTTATTTAAAAACATGAATTTCCTCCTCATTTTCTCGAAAGCTATTAGAGATATAGGAAATATCATTGCAACAGCTGATACACCTAATTAAACTCTACAACTGATATTATGAATTTTTTTCTATGACTAATAATTACGCAGTAAAATGAAACTTAATATTTATTTAAAAACATGAATTTCTTCCTCATTTTCCCGAAAGCTATTAGAGATATTGGAAATATCATTGCAGCATCTGATACATCTAATTAAACTGTACAACTGTCATTATGAATATTTGTTCTATGACTAACAATTACGCAGTAAAATTAAACTTAATATTTATTTAAAAACATGACTTTCCTCCTCATTTTCTCGAAAGCTTTTAGAGATATTGGAAATATCATTGTAGCATCTGATACAACTAATTAAACTGTACAACTGTGATTATGAATATTTGCTCCATGACTAATAATTACGCAGTAAAATGAAACTTAATATTTATATATAAACATGACTTTCCTACTCATTTTCCCGAAAGCTATTAGAGATATTGGAAATAGGATTTGCAGCATCTGATACACCTAATTAAACTGTACAACTGTCATTATGAATATTTGTTCTATGACTAATAATTACGCAGTAAAATGAAACTTAATTTTTATATAAAAACATGAATTTCCTCCTCATTTTCTCGAAAGGTATTAGAGATATTGGAAATATCATTGCAGCATCTGATAGACCTGAATAAAATCTACTTCTGTCATTATGAATATTTTCACTAGTACTAATAAATACTGAATTTTACTTTTTTAAAAATTACTTTCTTCCTCGTTTTCTCGAAAGCTATTAGAGATATTGGAAATATCATTCTATCATCTGATACACCTAATTCAACTGTACAACTAATATTATGAACATTTGTTCTATGACTAATAATTACGCAGTAAAATAAAACCGTATTTTTATATAAAAACATGATTTTCCTCGTCATTTTCTCGAAAGTTATTAGAGATATTGGAAATATAATTGCAGCATCTGATAGACCTAATTAAACTGTACAACAGATATTATGAATATTTGTTCTATGACTAAATAATTACGCAGTAAAATGAAACTTAATATTTATTTAAAAACATGACTTTCCTCCTCATTTTCTCGAAAGCTATTAGAGATATTGGAAATATCATTGCAACAGCTGATCCACCTAATTAAACTCTATAACTGATATTATGAATATTTTTTCTATGACTAATAATTACGCGGTAAAATGAAACTTAATATTTATTTAAAAACATGAATTTCTTCCTCATTTTCCCGAAAGCTATTAAAGATATTGGAAATATGATTGCAGCATCTGATACACCTAATTAAATTGTACAACTGTCATTATGAATATTTGTTCTATGACTAATAATTACGCAGTAATATGAAACTTAATATTTATATAAAAACATGAATTTCCTCCCCATTTTCTCGAAAGGTATTAGAGATATTGGAATTATCATTGCAGCATCTGATAGACCTGAATAAAATCTACTTCTGTCATTATGAATATTTTCACTAGTACTAATAAATACTGAATTTTACTTTTTTTTAAATTACTTTCTTCCTCGTTTTCTCGAAAGCTATTAGAGATATTGGAAATATCATTGCATCATCTGATACACCTAATTCAACTGTACAACTGATATTATGAATATTTGTTCTATGACTAATAATTACGCAGTAAAATAAAACCGTATTTTTATATAAAAACATGATTTTCCTCGTCATTTTCTCGAAAGCTATTAGAGATATTGGAAATATAATTGCAGCATCTGATAGATCTAATTAAACTGTAACACTGATATTATGAATATTTGTTCTATGCCTAATAATTACGCAGTAAAATGAAACTTAATATTTATTTAAAAACATGACTTTCCTCCTCATTTTCTCGAAAGCTATTAGAGATATTGGAAATATCATTGCAACAGCTGATCCACCTAATTAAACTCTATAACTGATATTATGAATATTTTTTCTATGACTAATAATTACGCGGTAAAATGAAACTTAAAATTTATTTAAAAACATGAATTTCTTCCTCATTTTCCCGAAAGCTATTAAAGATATTGGAAATATATTGCAGCATCTAATACACCTAATTAAACTGTACAACTGTCATTATGAATATTTGTTCTATGACTAACAATTACGCAGTAAAATTATACTTAATATTTATTTAAAAACATGACTTTCCTCCTCATTTTCTCGAAAGCTATTAGAGATATTGGATATATCATTGTAGCATCTGATACAACTAATTCAACTGTACAACTGTGAATATGAATATTTACTCCATGACTAATAATTACGCAGTAAAATGAAACTTAATATTTATATAAAAACATGACTTTCCTACTAATTTTCCCGAAAGCTATTAGAGATATTGGAAATATGATTGCAGCATCTGATACACCTAATTAAACTGTACAACTTTCATTATGAATATTGTTTCTATGGCAAATAATTACGCAGTAAAATGAAACTTAATATTTATTTAAAAACATGAATTTACTCCTCATTTTCTCGAAAGCTATTAGAGATATTGGAAATATCACTGCAGCATCTGATAGACCTAATTAAACTGTAAAACAAAAATTATGAATATTTGTTCTATGACTAATAATTACGCAGTAAAATTAAACTTTATATTTATATAAAAACATGAATTTCCTCCTAATTTTCTCGAAAGCTATTAGAGATATTGGAAATATCATTACAGCATCTGATACACTTAATTAAACTGTACAACTGTCATTATGAATATTTGTTCTATGACTAATAATTACTCAGTTAAATGAAACTTAATATTTCTATATAAACATAAATTTTCTCCTCATTTTTTCGAAAGCTATTAGAGATATTGGAAATATCATTGCAGCATCTGATACACCTAATTAAACTATACAACTGATATTATGAATATTAATTCTATGGCTAATAATTACGCAGTAAAATGAAACTTAATATTTATATAAAAACATGATTTTCCTCGTCATTTTCTCGAAAGCTATTAGAGATATTGGAAATATAATTGCAGCATCTGATAGAGCTAATTAAACTGTACAACTGATATTATGAATATTTGTTCTATGACTAATAATTACGCAGTAAAATGAAACTTAATATTTATATAAAAACATGACTTGCCTCCTCATTTTCTCGAAAGCTATTAGAGATAGTGGAAATATAATTGCAACATCTGATACACCTAATTAAACTGTACAACTCTCATTATGAATATTTGTTCTATGACTAATAATTACGCAGTAAAATGAAACTTAATATTTATATAAAAACATGATTTTCCTCCTCATTTTCTCGAAAGCTATTAGAAATATTGAAAATATCACTGGAGCATCTGATAGACCTAATTAAACTGTAAAACTGACATTATGAATATTTGTTCTATGACTAATAGTTACGCAGTAAAATGAAACTATATATTTATATAAAAACATGAATTTCCTCCTCATTTTCTCGAAAGGTATTAGAGATATTGGAAATATCATTGCAGCATCTAATAGACCTGAATAAAATCTACTTCTGTCATTATGAATATTTTCACTAGTACTAATAAATACTGATTTTTACTTTTTTTTTAAATACTTTCTTCCTCGTTTTCTCGAAAGCTATTAGAGATATTGGAAATATCATTGAATCATCTGATACACCTAATTCAACTGTACAACTGATATTATGAATATTTGTTCTATGACTAATAATTACGCAGTAAAATAAAACCGTATTTTTATATAAAAACATGATTTTCCTCGTCATTTTCTCGAGAGCTATTAGAGATATTGGAAATATAATTGCAGCATCTGATAGAGCTATTTAAACTGTACAACTGATATTATGAATATTTGTTCTATGACTAATAATTACGCAGTAAAATGAAACTTAATATTTATTTAAAAGCATGATTTTCCTCCTCATTTTCTCGAAAGCTATTAGAGATATTGGAAATATTTTTGCAACAGCTGATACACCTAATTAAACTCTACAACTGGTATTATGAATATTTTTCTATAACTAATAATTACGCAGTAAAATTAAACTTAATATTTATTTAAAAACATGAATTTCCTCTTCATTTTCCCGAAAGCTATTAGAGATATTGGAAATATCATTGCAGCATCTGATACACCTAATTAAACTGTACAACTGTCATTATGAATATTTGTTCTATGACTAACAATTACGTAGTAAAATTAAACTTAATATTTATTTAAAAACATGACTTTCCTCCTCATTTTCTCGAAAGCTATTAGAGATATTGGAAATATCATTGTAGCATCTGATACAACTAATTAAACTGTACAACTGTGATTATGAATATTTGTTCCATGACTAATAATTACGCAGTAAAATGAAACTTAATATTTATATAAAAACATGCATTTCCTACTCATTTTCCCGTAAGCTATTAGAGATATTGGAAATATGATTGCAGCATCTGATACACCTAATTAAATTGTACAACTGTCATTATGAATATTTGTTCTATGACTAATAATTACGCAGTAATATGAAACTTAATATTTATATAAAAACATGAATTTCCTCACCATTTTCTCGAAAGGTATTAGAGATATTGGAAATATCATTGCAGCATCTGATAGACCTGAATAAAATCTACTTCTGTCATTATGAATATTTTCACTAGTACTAATAAATACTGAATTTTACTTTTTTTAAATTTACTTTCTTCCTCGTTTTCTCGAAAGCTATTAGAGATATTGGAAATATCATTGCATCATCTGATACACCTAATTCAACTGTACAACTGATATTATGAATATTTGTTCTATGACTAATAATTACGCAGTAAAATAAAACCGTATTTTTATATAAAAACATGATTTTCCTCGTCATTTTCTCGAAAGCTATTAGAGATATTGGAAATATAATTGCAGCATCTGATAGACCTAATTAAACTGTAACACTGATATTATGAATATTTGTTCTATGACTAATAATTACGCAGTAAAATGAAACTTAATATTTATTTAAAAACATGAATTTCCTCCTCATTTTCTCGAAAGCTATTAGAGATAAAGGAAATATCATTGCAACAGCTGATACACCTAATTAAACTCTACAACTGATATTATGAATATTTTTTCTATGACTAATAATTACGCATTAAAATGAAACTTAATATTTATTTAAAAACATGAATTTCTTCCTCATTTTCCCGAAAGCTATTAGAGATATTGGAAATATCATTGCAGCATCTGATACATCTAATTAAACTGTACAACTGTCATTATGAATATTTGTTCTATGACTAACAATTACGCAGTAAAATTAAACTTAATATTTATTTAAAAACATGACTTTCCTCCTCATTTTCTCGAAAGCTTTTAGAGATATTGGAAATATCATTGTAGCATCTGATACAACTAATTAAACTGTACAACTGTGATTATGAATATTTGCTCCATGACTAATAATTACGCAGTAAAATGAAACTTAATATTTATATATAAACATGACTTTCCTACTCATTTTCCCGAAAGCTATTAGAGATATTGGAAATAGGATTTCAGCATCTGATACACCTAATTAAACTGTACAACTGTCATTATGAATATTTGTTCTATGACTAATAATTACGCAGTAAAATGAAACTTAATTTTTATATAAAAACATGAATTTCCTCCTCATTTTCTCAAAAGGTATTAAAGATATTGGAAATATCATTGTAGCATCTGATAGACCTGAATAAAATCTACTTCTGTCATTATGAATATTTTCACTAGTACTAATAAATACTGAATTTTACTTTTTTAAAAATTACTTTCTTCCTCGTTTTCTCGAAAGCTATTAGAGATATTGGAAATATCATTCTATCATCTGATACACCTAATTCAACTGTACAACTAATATTATGAATATTTGTTCTATGACTAATAATTACGCAGTAAAATAAAACCGTATTTTTATATAAAAACATGATTTTCCTCGTCATTTTCTCGAAAGTTATTAGAGATATTGGAAATATAATTGCAGCATCTGATAGACCTAATTAAACTGTACAACAGATATTATGAATATTTGTTCTATGACAAATAATTACGCAGTAAAATGAAACTTAATATTTATTTAAAAACATGACTTTCCTCCTCATTTTCTCGAAAGCTATTAGAGATATTGGAAATATCATTGCAACAGCTGATCCACCTAATTAAACTCTATAACTGATATTATGAATATTTTTTCTATGACTAATAATTACGCGGTAAAATGAAACTTAATATTTATTTAAAAACATGAATTTCTTCCTCATTTTCCCGAAAGCTATTAAAGATATTGGAAATATCATTGCAGCATCTGATACACCTAATTAAACTGTACAACTGTCATTATGAATATTTGTTCTATGACTAACAATTACGCAGTAAAATTATACTTAATATTTATTTAAAAACATGACTTTCCTCCTCATTTTCTCGAAAGCTATTAGAGATATTGGAAATATCATTGTAGCATCTGATACAACTAATTAAACTGTACAACTGTGATTATGAATATTTGTTCCATGACTAATAATTACGCAGTAAAATGAAACTTAATATTTATATAAAAACATGCATTTCCTACTCATTTTCCCGTAAGCTATTAGAGATATTGGAAATATGATTGCAGCATTTGATACACCTAATTAAATTGTACAACTGTCATTATGAATATTTGTTCTATGACTAATAATTACGCAGTAAAATGAAACTTAATATTTATATAAAAACATGAATTTCCTCCCCATTTTCTCGAAAGGTATTAGAGATATTGGAAATATCATTGCAGCATCTGATAGACCTGAATAAAATCTACTTCTGTCATTATGAATATTTTCACTAGTACTAATAAATACTGAATTTTACTTTTTTAAAAATTACTTTCTTCCTCGTTTTCTCGAAAGCTATTAGAGATATTGGAAATATCATTGCATCATCTGATACACCTAATTCAACTGTACAACTGATATTATGAATATTTGTTCTATGACTAATAATTACGCAGTAAAATAAAACCGTATTTTTATATAAAAACATGATTTTCCTCGTCATTTTCTCGAAAGCTATTAGAGATATTGGAAATATAATTGCAGCATCTGATAGACCTAATTAAACTGTAACACTGATATTATGAATATTTGTTCTATGACTAATAATTACGCAGTAAAATGAAACTTAATATTTATTTAAAAACATGAATTTCCTCCTCATTTTCTCGAAAGCTATTAGAGATATAGGAAATATCATTGCAACAGCTGATACACCTAATTAAACTCTACAACTGATATTATGAATATTTTTTCTATGACTAATAATTACGCAGTAAAATGAAACTTAATATTTATTTAAAAACATGAATTTCTTCCTCATTTTCCCGAAAGCTATTAGAGATATTGGTAATATCATTGCAGCATCTGATACATCTAATTAAACTGTACAACTGTCATTATGAATATTTGTTCTATGACTAACAATTACGCAGTAAAATTAAACTTAATATTTATTTAAAAACATGACTTTCCTCCTCATTTTCTCGAAAGCTTTTAGAGATATTGGAAATATCATTGTAGCATCTGATACAACTAATTAAACTGTACAACTGTGATTATGAATATTTGCTCCATGACTAATAATTACGCAGTAAAATGAAACTTAATATTTATATATAAACATGACTTTCCTACTCATTTTCCCGAAAGCTATTAGAGATATTGGAAATAGGATTGCAGCATCTGATACACCTAATTAAACTGTACAACTGTCATTATGAATATTTGTTCTATGACTAATAATTACGCAGTAAAATGAAACTTAATTTTTATATAAAAACATGAATTTCCTCCTCATTTTCTCAAAAGGTATTAAAGATATTGGAAATATCATTGCAGCATCTGATAGACCTGAATAAAATCTACTTCTGTCATTATGAATATTTTCACTAGTACTAATAAATACTGAATTTTACTTTTTTTAAAATTACTTTCTTCCTCGTTTTCTGGAAAGCTATTAGAGATATTGGAAATATCATTCTATCATCTGATACACCTAATTCAACTGTACAACTAATATTATGAATATTTGTTCTATGACTAATAATTACGCAGTAAAATAAAACCGTATTTTTATATAAAAACATGATTTTCCTCGTCATTTTCTCGAAAGTTATTAGAGATATTGGAAATATAATTGCAGCATCTGATAGACCTAATTAAACTGTACAACAGATATTATGAATATTTGTTCTATGACAAATAATTACGCAGTAAAATGAAACTTAATATTTATTTAAAAACATGACTTTCCTCCTCATTTTCTCGAAAGCTATTAGAGATATTGGAAATATAATTGCAGCATCTGATAGAGCTAATTAAACTGTACAACTGATATTATGAATATTTGTTCTATGACTAATAATTACGCAGTAAAATGAAACTTAATATTTATATAAAAACATGACTTTCCTCCTCATTTTCTCGAAAGCTATTAGAGATAGTGGAAATATCATTGCAGCATCTGATACACCTAATTAAACTGTACAACTCTCATTATGAATATTTGTTCTATGACTAATAATTACGCAGTAAAATGAAACTTAATATTTATATAAAAACATGATTTTCCTCCTCATTTTCTCGAAAGCTATTAGAAATATTGGAAATATCACTGGAGCATCTGATAGACCTAATTAAACTGTAAAACTGACATTATGAATATTTGTTCTATGACTAATAGTTACGCAGTAAAATGAAACTATATATTTATATAAAAACATGAATTTCCTCCTCATTTTCTCGAAAGGTATTAGAGATATTGGAAATATCATTGCAGCATCTAATAGACCTGAATAAAATCTACTTCTGTCATTATGAATATTTTCACTAGTACTAATAAATACTGATTTTTACTTTTTTAAAAAATACTTTCTTCCTCGTTTTCTCGAAAGCTATTAGAGATATTGGAAATATCATTGAATCATCTGATACACCTAATTCAACTGTACAACTGATATTATGAATATTTGTTCTATGACTAATAATTACGCAGTAAAATAAAACCGTATTTTTATATAAAAACATGATTTTCCTCGTCATTTTCTCGAAAGCTATTAGAGATATTGGAAATATAATTGCAGCATCTGATAAAGCTATTTAAACTGTACAACTGATATTATGAATATTTGTTCTATGACTAATAATTACGCAGTTAAATGAAACTTAATATTTATTTAAAAACATGATTTTCCTCCTCATTTTCTCGAAAGCTATTAGAGATATTGGAAATATTTTTGCAACAGCTGATACACCTAATTAAACTCTACAACTGGTATTATGAATATTTTTCTATAACTAATAATTACGCAGTAAAATTAAACTTAATATTTATTTAAAAACATGAATTTCCTCTTCATTTTCCCGAAAGCTATTAGAGATATTGGAAATATCATTGCAGCATCTGATACACCTAATTAAACTGTACAACTGTCATTATGAATATTTGTTCTATGACTAACAATTACGTAGTAAAATTAAACTTAATATTTATTTAAAAACATGACTTTCCTCCTCATTTTTTCGAAAGCTATTAGAGATATTGGAAATATCATTGTAGCATCTGATACAACTAATTAAACTGTACAACTGTGATTATGAATATTTGTTCCATGACTAATAATTACGCAGTAAAATGAAACTTAATATTTATATAAAAACATGCATTTTCTACTCATTTTCCCGTAAGCTATTAGAGATATTGGAAATATGATTGCAGCATCTGATACACCTAATTAAATTGTACAACTGTCATTATGAATATTTGTTCTATGACTAATAATTACGCAGTAATATGAAACTTAATATTTATATAAAAACATGAATTTCCTCCCCATTTTCTCGAAAGGTATTAGAGATATTGGAAATATCATTGCAGCATCTGATAGACCTGAATAAAATCTACTTCTGTCATTATGAATATTTTCACTAGTACTAATAAATACTGAATTTTACTTTTTTAAAAATTACTTTCTTCCTCGTTTTCTCGAAAGCTATTAGAGATATTGGAAATATCATTCTATCATCTGATACACCTAATTCAACTGTACAACTAATATTATGAATATTTGTTCTATGACTAATAATTACGCAGTAAAATAAAACCGTATTTTTATATAAAAACATGATTTTCCTCGTCATTTTCTCGAAAGTTATTAGAGATATTGGAATTATAATTGCAGCATCTGATAGACCTAATTAAACTGTACAACTGATATTATGAATATTTGTTCTATGACTAATAATTACGCAGTAAAATGAAACTTAATATTTATTTAAAAACATGATTTCCTCCTCATTTTCTCGAAAGCTATTAGAGATATTGGAAATATCATTGCAACAGCTGATCTACCTAATTAAACTCTATAACTGATATTATGAATATTTTTTCTATGACTAATAATTACGCGGTAAAATGAAACTTAATATTTATTTAAAAACATGAATTTCTTCCTCATTTTCCCGAAAGCTATTAAAGATATTGGAAATATCATTGCAGCATCTGATACACCTAATTAAACTGTACAACTGTCATTATGAATATTTGTTCTATGACTAACAATTACGCAGTAAAATTATACTTAATATTTATTTAAAAACATGATTTTCCTCCTCATTTTCTCGAAAGCTATTAGAGATATTGGATATATCATTGTAGCATCTGATACAACTAATTCAACTGTATAACTGTGAATATGAATATTTACTCCATGACTAATAATTACGCAGTAAAATGAAAC
>JAPQNM010000003.1:35481396-35483896 GCA_029783475.1 Metacarcinus magister | reverse complement strand
TCTGCACTTCTTATATGGTTTTACTTGTACACTTTGTTCTTTTGTCTGTATCTGTTATTATCATTATTATTGTTGTTCTTTTTATTGATATTACTATTATTTTCAGTATTATGACTACTATTACAGGAAGAGAAGGAGGAAGAAGAGTACAAAGGAAGAACAAACCGCAAAGTCTTACAGGACCTAACGAGGCTTTCCGTGTAGTTACACTACTACTAAATATCTACTTGATAGAGACAAAAGGACAGGAAAGTGGAAGGCTCATCCCCACCCACCACTCCATCCAGCCGAAGCTGGCCGGAAGAGGAAGTGATACCATGCAAAATGAAAATGTTACGCCAAAATGATTAATTAATTAGTTAATTAATTAATAAACAAAGAAATCAATTAATAATATCAAATTAGTTTAGTTTCCTTAATAAGAAACAAAACAATATAAAAAACATTCTAGGAAAATTGGAAAACAGTTATAATAATTTTGAAAACCATATACAACATGAATAAACAAAGAAATCAAGAAAAATATTAAATAAGCTACTACTTTTGTACGCGCATTTTCGGTTATTTTTCATAGATTCTTATTTTTCTTTGTTTATTGGTAATAACATGTTTTTTTTTATATTTATTTGAATTATTTTGAAGATAATAAATGCATTATCTCCCTTTTATTTAATACAATTTTAATGCAAACCGAAAATGTTACGTCAAAATATTTTCAAATTTTTAGTTAATTTTCCTTAATAATAAACAAAACATTATAAAAAAACATTTTAGAAAAACAGCAAACAATTATGATGATTTTAGAAACCATAGAAAACATTAATAAACAAATAAACCAAGAAAAAAATATTAAATAAGCTACTAATTTTGTACGCGTAATTTCAGTTATTTTTCGTAGATTTTTAGTTTTCTTTGACTATAATTTTGATGCAAACTCAAAATGATACGTCAAAATAATTCCAGGAGAACGAGGAAGAGAAAGAGAAGGAGGAGGAGGAGGAGGAGAGGAAGAGGAAGAGGAAGAGGAAGAGGAAGAGGAAGAGGAGGAAGAGGAGGAGGAGGAGGAGGAGGAGGAGGAGGAGGAGGAGGAGGAGGAGGATATAAACCAAACATTAGTACAAACTTTGGACTCAATATTCTCCTAACTACATACATGTCTCCTCCTATCTAATTATATGTAATTCTACGTCATCATATATAATTCTATGTAACTACACCGTCATTCCGTTACTGCAGTGAGCTCCCTGTTTTTACTCCTATAATTTAGCACAATTTTCTTATTATTAACGCAATACATACACTAATACCACGAAGATAACAATTATTCGTAAAAATTCTAAACTGGTACCTACAACAGTACATACATACATACAGACAGACAGTAAAACAAACAGGTAAGTGTAAACGAAAGGTGTGTTTATACTCCTAATTCTTCGTAACCTAACACGCAATAATACTGTAGTTTCAAGGTCAGGTCTTACGTTTGCATAGGTGGATATGTACTGTGTTTCCTTATATTTATGTCAGGCACTTAATTGATTCTAGGACTTTTTTTTCGATTAAGTGTAATATTTTTTAAGTACCGTAATCCGTATTCAAAGATATTTTTTTTTCTCGATTGATTACTTCCTTTATCCTTCTTTTCTTTTTTCTTTCTTTCTTTGTCCTCTGCTTCTGAAGGGAAGGGATGACGCACATGTATTAAAAAGTCGTATTATAAACAAGTCTGCAGCTTTTCTCACCCCTTGACCCCTCCTTAATATATTTTCCTCCTCGTTATTTTCCTTCCGTCCCTTTATTTGGTTTGCTTTGTCGGCTTGTAAATAATAATACAAAAATAAAAAAAAATTCAACTCTTTCCCCACACCCCGACATTTCCTTAATATATTTTCCTCCTCGTTATTTTCCCTTTCTTTTATTTGGCTTGCTTTGTCGGCGAGTCCTCAGTGCAAGGCAACTCCTCACTCTTGTAGACCTTCACCCAAGAACTACTAATTGGACAACTCTTGAAGCTTCTCCTCTATTTCCTTCACGCCTTGACTCTCTCTCTCTCTGTCTCTGTCTCTCTCTCTCTCTCTCTCTCTCTCTCTCTCTCTCTCTCTCTCTCTCTCTCTCTCTCTCTCTCTCTCTCTCTCTCTCTCTCTCTCTCTCTCTCTCTCTCTCCCTCGTCCTCGTTCAACTCTGATAATCGTTACACATGTTTCTAGGAGGTTAGGTACACTGCAGTACGTTAGGTTACGTTAGGTTGTACATTCCCCTTTTGCCTGTTGAATTATATTGCTTCATATTTTTTGTTCAAGAAATGAAGACAAACTCAACAGTAAACTTTCCAAACGACGCACTACTATTATTATGTTTTTTTTTCCCATTAAATAGTAAAATAAAAAACTTATTAATAATGAACTTAAATCACCAAAACGTATTGTAATGACGTCAGAAATTCACTATCCTTTTGAAAATATATACATACCAGTTTTTCTTTTTTTAACTAAGTGTTTAC
>JAPQNM010000003.1:35468896-35473896 GCA_029783475.1 Metacarcinus magister | reverse complement strand
ACGAAGTGGAACAGAAGAAAAACACATTATGAAGTAAAAAAAACTTTGAGGAATGAAAAAAAAATGAGTAGTGAAGAAAAGAAAAAAAAAAGAGATCCCCAACAAAAAAAAGTAAAACAGAAAATGGAAAAAACTCTCCTTAACAAAGAAGCAGAGCTTCAACTTAGAAAATGGTAGATGCGGGCGTCACAACAAAGAAAAATACAAGTTCAGACAAAGTTACGGAGTGAGGCAAGACAGGGGAAAAAAAAAAAGTTGTACTGATCTAAACATTTTTAAATTAAAATGTCATCTGTAATAATGTAAATGGGGTTATTACCTAAATTGGTCAAGTTACGTAGTTACGTAAAAAAAAAAATAATAAAATAAATAAATATATATATATATATATATATATATATATATATATATATATATATATATATTTTTCTCAATAATGATAATAATAACATTACCAAAAATTAAAAAAAGGTTGGGTATTATCCCTCTTAGGGCTGCTGGCACGTGGAGGAGAGATCGCTAGAGAGAAAAAAAACAAAAGATGTTTAATGATTCCAGGAAATAATATAAAAGTTTCCACCACAACTTTCATATCTGTTACTATGAAAATAATTGGCAGTAGAAATGACAGCCATAAAGGAACAAATAATGATAGTAGTAGTAGGAGCAGTAGTAGTAGTAGTAGTAGTAGTAGTAATAGTAGTAGAAAATCAGCATTTCTGCTCCTCCACCAGACTAAATAATGATGGCTGAATTTCTGTTCATCAGACATTCTAGTGAACATAATATCTTTGACAAGACAAACCAAGGTTACAAGTATAATGTTAGAACTCGTTTGCGATGCAATTGGATATAAAACGAGAAAAATTGAAGAAGAAGAAAAAATATTACAGAGAGGAGTTAAGTAATAGAAAATAAACTTATCAAAGGTGTTATTATAAGAATAGTAAATCCTTTGGCGTTAAACAAAATGGTACGAAGGAAAATATATATACTGATAGAAATTCCTTGGCAAAATAGGAAGGAGGAAGAAAATTATTGAACGAGAAAGGTACGAAGGAAGATAAATAAGACATGGGAAATATGTTGGTATGACAGACATACGAAACATACAAATATAAGCATGGAATTAATACATGAAGATTATAATAAAGATACAGAAACTTAATGCAAAACATCCGTAACTATATTTTATTCCCCGTTTAATTATGTGGAAAGCAGAGGTGAAATATAAGTTAGGTTAAGTTAGGTTATTGATCTAACAAATAACTAACACATTTTGTACACATGTCCGATATAAAATCTTGCCTGGTAACATTTTTTCTTTTCCACGTTTTTTCAAGTTTATTATTAGTATCGTGGAGGAGGCAGAGGCAGGACATTGGTGGTTGGCTCAGTCCAATGTTACATACAAGATGATATCGAAAATCTTTTTAGCTGCAGTCATGCGAAGGAGATGGAATTCAATGCAGACAAATGCCGAGTAATAAAGCCAGGGGAAGGAGGACCAAATCGAGGATAGAATACACGATGAGATGGAGGAGGAGGAGGAGGAGGAGGAGGAGGAGGAGGAGGAGGAGGAGGAGGAGGAGGAGGAGGAGGAGGAGGAGGAGGAGGAGGAGGAGGAGGAGGAGGACTGAGCATTAAGAGTTCAGGAAAAAAGAGATTAAAAAAAAGAAAAACACATAGAAAGATACGTGTAACTATTGATCCTATTAAATTGTATATACAAATAGAAAAAAATATCTCAACTGCGAAGAAATGTATTGTAAAAATGACGAAATAACAGGAAATGACAGTCACGAATAAAAACGTTAAATAGATAAAAGAAACATTAACAAAAAGGCAAAATGTTAAAAAATATATGGAAACAATATTGTCAAACTAACTAACTAACTCACTCGACTTATTGACCCGTGGAACCAGATATGATAACTATGTATATGTAAATAATACAATATACAAATACAACGAAATAAAACAAAAATTAAATAAAATGCAATAGTTTTAGGGAAATTGGACAACACGAGCTTGACTCAGTTCTGCAAAAATACAATTAGGTAAAAACACACACAAAAGAAAAAGAAAAACACACACACACACACACACACGACATCCACTAAAACAAACACAGACATTAACATTATAACCAGCACACTGTAATGTAATGTAAGTACGTATACATCCACCTCTTTCTACCAGCATGTATTACAGTACGTAGTGACGAGATCAATATCAACACTCTACTACTGATACTGATGCTGGTATCGTGTTGGCTATTCCTACCGGGCTCAGAGCAGCGGGAGGGAAGGAAATAATGATCATTTCGTACCAGACCAAAAATAGACACTTCCTCAACCTGATCCAACCTAACGTCAATTAAATATGAAACCAGAAAAGACGATGGTCAAAATTTCTTCATCTCTTGCTATGTGAGTCTATTTCTGTTGAGATTAATGGCATGTACATGTTGTGATTTTCTGTTTTGAAAGGTTTGGTTCCATTAGAAAAAAAAATAAAAAATTATCATGGTGTGTGTGTGTGTGTGTGTGTGTGTGTGTGTGTGTGTGTGTGTGTGTGTGTGTGTGTGTGTGTGTGTGTGTGTGTGTGTGTGTGTGTGTGTGTGTGTGTGTGTGTGTGTGTGTGTGGTGTGTGTGTGTGTGTGTGTGTGTGTGTGTGTGTGTGTGTGTGTGTGTGTGTGTGTGTGTGTGTGTGTGTGGTGTGTGTGTGTGTGTGTGTGTGTGTGTGTGTGTGTGTGTGTGTGTGTGTGTGTGTGTGTGTTGTGTGTGTGTGTGTGTGTGTGTGTGTGTGTGTGTGTGTGTGTGTGTGTGTGTGTGTGTGTGTGTGTGTGTGTGTGTGTGTGTGTGTGGTGTGTGTGTGTGTGTGTGTGTGTGTGTGTGGTGTGTGTGTGTGTGTGTGTGTGTGTGTGTGTGTGTGTGTGTGTGTGTGTGTGTGTGTGTGTGTGTGTGTGTGTGTGTGTGTGTGTGTGTGTGTGTGTGTGTGTGTGTGTGTGTGTGTGTGTGTGTGTGTGTGTGTGTGTGTGTGTGTGTGTGTGTGTGTGTGTGTGTGTGTGTGTGGTGTGTGTGTGTGTGTGTGTGTGTGGTGTGTGTGTGTGTGTGTGTGTGTGTGTGTGTGTGTGTGTGTGTGTGTGTGTGTGTGTGTGTGTGTGTGTGTGTGTGTGTGTGGTGTGTGTGTGTGTGTGTGTGTGTGTGTGTGTGTGTGTGTGTGTGTGTGTGTGGTGTGTGTGTGTGTGTGTGTGTGTGTGTGTGTGTGTGTGTGTGTGTGTGTGTGTGTGTGTGTGTGTGTGGTGTGTGTGTGTGTGTGTGTGTGTGTGTGTGTGTGTGTGTGTGTGTGTGTGTGTGTGTGTGTGTGTGTGTGTGTGTGTGTGTCTCCTTATACTACTGCTCCAAGTAATATGGCACTCAGCTGCTACCCTTACTACTGCACTCAGCTGCTCTCTATCGCCTGTTGTTGACTTTTAATTTTTATTTTTTTTTGCAATGCTTGAGTCCATGTCTCGTTATGATCGAATCAGTGTATTGTCAGGCTTAAGTGGTTTGCCAGTTAGCCTCGTTATGTTGGCGTTATAATGTTGTAATGGTGTGAGTTGACTCGTTACGGCCATAGTTGTAAACATTTACTTCCTGCTACCCGCTACCCTGGATCCTCCCTTATTATTGAAGACTCAGGAAAGTTGAATTTCTTGTATTGTTAAAATGATGACAGTTGAGTTTATTTCGTGATCTGGTGGTTGTGTGTGTGTGGGGGGGGAGGGTATTGGTCAGGAGGGAGAATATTATCAATGGCTGACAATCACGAGTCCAGCACGTGATCCTCCAGACTATGATGAATAACACACACACACGCACACGCACACGCACACGCACACGCACACGCACACACACACACACACACACACACACACACACACGTCGTTTCCAGCCATCGCCAAAAATGTGTTATATTTCCAAGTTTGTGTCAGAGTTGTGAAGACAGTCAGCAAGTCACTTGCTGTCACTCGTGCCTGAAGAACTGACTCAATCTGCTATCTATATTATACTGACTGACTGACTTGCGGCTGAACATACCAATGCTATGTGCTCAGTATTACGGCAATGACACCTTGGTAAATAAATAAACAAATAAATAAGTAAATAAAATAAGAGTAAGAGTCCAACAATATCAAACATTTTTCTTTTACCCTATAACTTTTATAAACAAGAGCTCGTGTGGCTTTACAAGTAGTGGAGGCAACAACAACAACAACAACAACAACAACAACAACAACAACAACAACAACAACAACAACAGCAACAACAACAACAACAACTCACCAGCCAGGCACACTTTTAGAGTTTAAGAGGCCAGGCCAAAGTTAGTAAGGTCAATGGGCCTTAAATTTGTGTGCAGGTCAGACAGAGAAGTTGCAACATACATTTACAAGGCACGAAATAACATCACACTCGTTGGTTAAGTTAGGTTTATTTCCATAGATGAGTCACCTTATATTCAACACATACATATATACACTGGTTTTTGAGAGAGAGAGAAAAAAAAGGGGATAAAAAGACTTCTGATCACGAGACTCAAAGAGGATTGGATGTAGTTTTGTAACGAGGTATAAATTAATAGTGTAACACGGTGGTTGTAATAACATTCAGTGCCTCTCTTCATATATTGCCTTGAAACGAGAACCTTTGTAATGCAAGAGGTTATATTATTATTTTCCGAGCTAACTATATGTACGTACGTAAGCGACTATTTTTATTATTATTATTATTATTATTATTATTATTATTATTATTATTATTACAAAAATAATAACAATTCTATATCACAAGGAGGCACAGATAGCTTATATTGATTGACAATTACGTCACTCTAAGGTAATGTTAGATTAGACAAACAATGAAGTGAATGAAGTTATGAGGACAACATTCTGACCACGCACGCGCACACGCACACGCACACACACACACACACACACACACACACACACA